>OX638131.1:42983120-43348120 GCA_951804985.1 Dryomyza anilis | reverse complement strand
ATTTTTTTTCTCTTTTTCTGTTCTCTGGATTCTTTGCTTCTTTTGCATTTGTTTTAATATTTTTTTGCTAACCGTTGGTTATATCGAGTTTAAAATTTCAGAAATATTCGTTAAGGTAGTAGTCTTTGAGATGTACTTATTATTCATATGACATTTTTTCTGTCTTTAAATAGTCTAACTATTCGGTCTGTTTGTTTGTTTAAATCGGGGTTTGGAACCGTTGTCGAAATATTTATACGCATAGAACTTATTTTGGAATCAATAAATGGAATCAATATATATGGTTTTTGTTTTATACCCGTTTGGAAAAAAAGGAAATTATCTCATTTTGAGTTTTATTGTTGGAAATATAAAATAAATATAATATTATTATAATTAAAATCAATAAAAAAATATAACTATTTATATTTTAAACTTTTAGTTTCGCCCGAAGCAACAAAAATAAAAAGAAAACAGTTCCGAGTGAAATGAAAAATAAATAAGCAGGACATATTTTTAAATTTTATTTTGCACTTACTTAATCAGAAAGAAAACCGTAATACATTGTTTATTTTTTTGTTTTTTTTTTTTTTATATGCAAAACGATTCAAACGTTATTAATTATTAATTATTAACTTGGTTTTTTCGTTCCGATTGAAACGTTTTTCTGTTTATTCGTTTTTTTTTCAGTATCCCTTACAAATATTAAAAACCGTTCCTTTAAAAATTTATAATCGAAACGTAGATAAGAACGAAATCAAACCTTCAAATGGACATTTTTAAAAGTTAGCCATATTTCAGATCCGTCCCTGATCAGAACACGATGAGGCATCCCTTTCAACATGATTTTGGTTCAGAGTCGACTAGGGTAAACCTACACACAGAAAAATCCTCTTTTGACATGAGGTTGGAAGAATGAGGAAGTTAGTTATACCAACTAACTTCATTCGGTTTAATCGAATGGTTTACAAAATTCGTTTATCGAGTTTAAAATTTCAGAAATATTCGTTAAGGTATTCAGTGTTAATAATTTGGTCGTTCGTTATATGCAATAATCGTTAAAACGCGTGTTTTGTTATAAAATTTTAGTTTGCTTTACATTTTATATAAATTTTAGTTTCATTTTAAACTATTATATTCGTATATTCTAATATTAAAACTACTATATTCATTTTAAATTACACTAAGAAAAAAAGTGACATATAAAATATAATCAAAACGAATTGGTTGAAAATCGAGTAGAGATATATTTAAATTTCTTAATTTCGTATTATTTTTTATCCTTGTGTAATTTATTTTAACGAAACCATTATACAAAAAAAATAAGAAATAAATATCGATGTCCATTATAATAGTTTCGAGTTTATAATTATAATTTTAAAACGATTATGAAAAACTTATAAAATTAAATTATAATAACAGAATTTTTTTTTTTTTGAACAGCAAACAACAAACAGATGGCGCCAAGTCGAAATGCAAACATTCACATTTTTTGCATTTTTACTCTTCGATAGCGACATCTACTGGCATTTTAACATAGTTGCGGTATACTGAGACGCAAACCAACTGGAAACAGTTTTAGAATTGTACTACAAATACAAACCATTCCCAGAGAGTATAAACAGAGAGCAGAGAGTATAAATATATAAAGAGATTTCATCCGAGTTCGAATTATCTGAGAGCGCAAAAACGATGTGTCCAACATTGGTCAGGGTTATCGCGACGAATTCCGGCATGGATGTCGCGATTAAAATAAAAAACAGCTGTTTTGTTTCACTCATTTCTGCAATATTTTCACTCATTTTACGTGTATGCATTATTTTTTCTATTTTTAGATTTTAGTCGAACGAATTTTAGCGATCGGTTTGTGGGCAATCGTGTTTTGCCGAATATGTTGCAAATTATGAATGAAAATATTTTTACAATTGACGGAATTTATTTATTTTGTATTTTATGCATAATTGATGTCCGCCATGTGTTTGCCCATATTTATTGCATATTATTTGCCTATATTAATTACAATTATACTACTGGAATACTATTGGAATAATTATAAAATATTTAATTCTTAAATAATAAAAATATATTATTATATCTTCGTTTTAGAAGTAAAACTAACTAATCAAATACATTCATTCCAATTTTTTATTAACTTTGTTGATTAATATAATAATAAAAAATGGATTAATTTCAGAAGTTGAAATTCCATTCGAAAAAAGTTCTTATTTTGTGTGTGTGTATGTACAAGTATTTTTTTCTATTTTTAGATATACATTTGCCGAACGAATTTTAACGATCGGATTTTGGCAATCGTTTTTGCCGAAAACGTTGAAAATTATGAATGAAATTCTTTTTACAATTGGCAGAATTTATTTATTTTGTATTTTCTGCATAATTGATGCTTGCATAATTAACCAAGTATTTGAACATACTATATACATTACATAATATATTAATATACTATTGGAATACTATTGAAATAATTAAGGACAAATAAAATAAATATATATTTTTAAATATAAATTGATTTTAAAATTTTTGTTGAAGTCGTTTGACTAATTAAATACATTCATTTGATTAACTTATTTTTTATAATATTATGTAATATTATACTCTCAAATATAAAAACTATTTTTGTAAACCGAGTGATGACATTTTTGAGTTTAAAGAGGTTTTCACGAAAATTTTGTAATTTTCACCAATAATTTAGTTATAATTTTTTGGTTTTAAAACACTGTTTTTATAAAAATTTAACTTAAAAAAAAACAATTTAAAATTTTCAGTTTAATATTTAGCAAACATTTAGTTAAATTACAAATTTTTATTATTTATTAAAAGTATTTATTTAATGATTTAATATCATTTCTATAAAGAAAGATTAAATTGCAATTTGTACAACAAAAAAAAAACGTATTATTAAACGTATTAGTTTTTTAAAATAAAGTAAAAACATCATAAAATTTGATAAATAAATTATTACAAATTATAAAGTCAATTCAATTAAAAAATAATATATTGCACCGAGGGAAAAGTAAAAAAAGTAAAAAAAATTAAATACATTTCGGCACGTTTTCACCCTTAGTCGTTTTATTTAAATTCAAACACTTTTTATTTAAATTTGAATTTAATTAATTATATTTGAATACTTTTTATTTCATTTTCATAGTTCATATGCAGGTATTACTTGTTATTATGTAGGTAAAAATGTTTACAATAAATGCAATAGATATCAAAAATATATACAGTGGTGGCCAAAATAATATGAACGATCATGTGTTTTACTATTTTTGTATATACATACGGTAGCATGACGTTTGGCCTGGGGACGGCTCGCCTTGGGACGTTTCACCTGGGGACGTTTCGCCATTTCATTGTGAATTTAATTGTGAATATGCGAAATTGAAGAGAATGAAAAAACGACAAAGATTCAGAGTTACCGTACTAAATGTAATTTCTGAAAATGCATTTCTAATTTTATTTTTAAGTAATTTTTAAAGAATTACAATTATTGTAATCTGTATAATTATATATAAAAATGAATGATTTTCAATAAATTAGATCTTGAAAGTATTATATTAAAAGTGCTAATTTACGAATGATTGAAAAGGGAGTATTTTTCTGATGATAATTAAGGAAATGCAAGTTTTTCTAAAATTTGAAGACAAAATTGATATTGGGTTTTCATTCGATCGTTATTCGATAATCGGAATTCTGTTTGTTTGCTATAATAAAATTTAGTTTTTTTATTAGCAATTTTATAACTTGAATAGTAAACACTGCATTACCTACAAAATTAACGCACCCATAGTATAAATATATTAATTTATTCTTAACCCCGAAATAATTAAAAAAATTGAAACAGGTTTCTTAATTGATATAAAAAATCTATAACAAAAAGTTTTAGTTATGTATATTTAAGAAACTCATTTTTTTCTGAGATTAGAATTTAATATTTATAAATGTTTATCCCAATAAATGTACCTTTCTATGTACTTTGTTTCTAGTGATACATAAATAAAAAAAATCCCATTACTTTTGGAGGCTTAAATTTTACATAAAAAGAGGTTTAGTAGCTTTTTGCACATATATGTCCTCATTCATAGTTACATAAATGCATTCTTACATGAATACATTAAAATTGGTTCCATGGTTTAAATTGAAAATCGTTTTAATATTATTTATAATTTACTCCCTTTTAATAAATTTAAATCATTTAATATTTTTATAATTTTAAATAATATTGTGCATTTAAATATATTTTGCGTAAAACTTAAATAAAGTGGTGGAAACCCTGATAAAATAAATTCAAAATAAAATTCACAATGAAATGGCGAAACGTCCCAAGGCGAACCGTTCCCAGGCCAAACGTCATGCTACCGTACAATAAGTGAAACAAATTTTAAGTGAAACAAAAATATAGGGTTTTTTTTTCACAGAAACATACAAAACTGAAGGTTTTTCCAATAAATCTAGAGGGAGGAAATAAATCTGTATGGCAACACTGTGGTATCGATATCGATACCAGTTGACGTTTTGAAATCGATAACGGGTGGACTTCTGAATTTTCGTACTGCGATGCTTTTTTTCTTCTTCTTTTTGTCATTTGTTTACAAAACAATAAATTATTCTTATCAGTTTTTAGTTATTATTTAGTTAGTTATTTTTTGATTGGTAGTTTTAAAACATACCACACATTCTCCAAGGCCACGCACGTGTCAACCATGTCGTGCAAATTGCAGCATATGCAGAACCTCCGCCAAATCTTTCAGAAGTCTGTCGGATCAGTGCGCTCCGCGAATCTTTTGTGCGAAAGTAACAACTTCATTCTACGACCGCAGCTCCAAGGACGGCGACAGGTCATCAATGTACAGGGCAAAACAATCGACATCACACGTAAACGATGCCACTTGGTGGGATTTGGCAAGGCGGTGCTCGGCATGGCGGTGCAACTGGAACGCGCGCTGGACAAACACCTGGTGCAGGGAGTGCTCAGCATACCGTTGGGCTCAAAACAACAATTTAGCGAACAACCCGATATGCAGCTGCGCGAGGATACGCGCATTACAGTGTTCGAAGGTGCGCCCCACAACCAGCCGGACGCACAGGCGCTGGAGGCGGCTACGCGCATCAAAAAGCTGGCAACGCAGATGACAGAGCACGATATACTTTTTGTGCTCGTTAGCGGCGGTGGATCAGCGTTGTTACCTTTGCCGCGCGCACCACTAACGCTGGACGAGAAGATGCAACTAGTGCGGCAGCTGGCCAACAATGGTGCCACCATCGAAGAGTTGAACGTGGTGCGAATTGCGCTGTCCGACATCAAGGGCGGGCGACTGTCGTTGGCCGCCAAGCAAGCATTTGCTGTCATCTCACTGGTCATCAGCGATATTGTCAATGATCCGGTGGAGTTGATTGCTAGCGGACCCACCTGTGCTGCCAATCAGAAAAAGTTGACGGCGCAAGAGGTGCTGCAGAAGTACGACATGTGGTTGTCGTTGCAACCGCATATAAAACAGCTGCTGCCGGAGACACAGGAGGCGGCAGAAATCAAACCAGGCAGCAACAATTCAATTTACGTTGTGGCAGATAATCGTGTAGCCACAGCGACTGCAATTTCGGAGGCGCTACAGTGTGGCTACAATCCTTTCATTGCGAGCACCACGATACAGGGTGATGTGCAACATTTGACGCAGCTGTACATGGAACTGTTACGAAGCATACGAAGCTTTCGGACTAAGCAGTTGGATGAGCAGGAGCTGAAGGCGCGGTTTCCCTTCGACTCGCGCATCTTCCAACACTTTCTGAAGACGCTGCTAATGTGCGAGCGCACGGGCAAACCGCTGTTGCTCATATTGGCTGGTGAGCCCACCGTAAAGGTAACGAAATATTTAAATTTATGATTCAATTTTCTTAAAAATAATGTTTTACGTAGGTCACGGGTAGTGGTCGTGGCGGTCGCAATCAGGAGCTGGCGCTGCGCATGTCTTTGGCGCTACATGCGCAAGGCGACTGCGAGGACATCTGTTTTCTTAGCGCAGGCACAGATGGCATCGATGGGCCGACGCCAGCAGCGGGTGCGCTCGGCAGCAGCCACATCATTGACGCGTATTTGCAGACGCAGCTGCAGCCGGAGCAGGGCCTCAAGCAGGCACAGCAATATCTGCAGAATAGCGACTCGTACAGTTTCTATGGTGCACTCAATGCCGGAGAGTTTCATGTGATCACCGGTCACACGGGCACCAATGTAATGGATCTGCAGCTGCTGCTGGTGCCTTGAGCTTCCATAGAGTGTTGTTGCGTTAGAATGTGGTTAAAAAGACGTGAAACTATAGTAAATAGTTACAATTTTTTAATTACACTACTCCACAAAATGAGAAAAAAAATGTTCACATGGACATCCCATACATCAATTCTATATAATTCGCAGAGTCTGATTATTACTGCATACTTAGCTTTTTTCTATTACGTAACGTTTTTAAGAAAATTGTTCACGATATTTTAGGCCCTTTTCAGCCACTTTTTACAATTAAAAAAATTCGGTCCCACAACTAGATTTCCCAAAAACTATTAACGCAGTTTTACTTTAAATTGCCACTACTAATTACAATATACCAACAAAAACTAATATTCCGATATATTTTTATGATATTTGAATCTAAACTCGAAAGTAGACTATTTTTGGATGATTTTTTTAGCATTTCGGATCGAATGATAAATAAAAAGTGATTAAAAAGTTATGCAGAGTAGCAGTTTTTATCTGAATTTTTCTAAAAAAAGGCTACTAATAGGAAAAACTGAATATACTTTTTTATTGAAAATCGATTATTTAAAAGAATATTAAATTTATATCTTACAGGCATATTTTAAAAAAGCATATAAAAATAAAAAAAGTTAGTAATTTTGATAGTTAGTGTGCTCTGAATAATCATAAATGATATTACTTGTTTAACACTAAAACCTAAATGCAAAAAAAAATATTAAAAAAAAATGTATAAAAAATCATAATTGTCCGAGTTTAGATTCAATTATCTTAAAAACGTATTGGGTTATTATCATTAATAAGTATATCAAAATTAGTCTAGACAATTAAAAGAAAAATTGCATTTATGGTTCTTTGTAAAATTATCTTTCAATAGTACTATAAAAAGTGTTTGTTGAGAACAGCTTAAAATTGCCATTGCAATTTTCTCAAAAACGTTACGTAATACAAAAAAACTGAGTATGCACTCAAAATAAGCATCATCGAATTATATACAATTGATGTATGGAATGTTCATGGGAAATATCATTTTGGGTAATGTTTTTAGTTAATGACCAAATGTGCTCGAGTGCGGGGGCACGTGCACAAATTAATTTTAAGTCTAATTAAAGTTAAAACTAATAAAAATTTTACGATCTTCCTGCTTTAAATGGCACTTTTGGTTTTGTGCCTAAAATTATGTAGTTATTAAGTATTATTTTAATGCTAAAAAAATTCCTCAATGAATGCTGTGCGGCAACCTTGAGTTGACGCTGCGACATCCAAATTCAAGACGAAATATTTGTTATTTAAATAATTAACCAGCCACATTTGTGATTCATAACAATTTCTGCTAAAGTAGTTCAGAGCACAAATTGTCGCCCTCTGAGACAATCAGCTGCTGTTGTCGTTGCTGGCAGCAGTTACGAGAAATCATAAATGAGCCAAAGTTCAATTGAATTTGTTAAATATTCCGATGAATTTATCACTTTTCCTTCAGTTGTTGCTTGTTTTATTTTTTCGAAATGCGTTCTGTTTTTTTCTTTTTTTTTGTTTCATTTGGAGCGTCTCACACTTTGTTGTTATTTATTGCTTCGGACTTGCGTCGGCTTTCATCCCCTCCAAACCCCGCTTACAAAGTCAGTGCTCTGTGGCCGCCTTCGTCTGGGATGGGTTGTGCGAGCGTAGGTTATTAGCTCAATATCTTTAATTGACGCCACACATGGACACTTTTAATTGTCGCTGTGTGCGTTCCATGTGGCATTTCAAATGTCTAATAAAATTATATTGTGGCATTTTCAAGTTGTAATTGTAACCTAATTTATATATAAAAAAAATACAAGAAAACTCTTGTAGCTATGCAAAACTGTAGATAGCAACAACCGGCATTTGTTGTAGTAAAGTTTATTAAATATATTTCAAAAGTTTTGATAAATAACTACGAAACAGGAAAACATTTTTTGTATGAATATTCCATACATCATTTCTAAATAAATCGCGTGTGCTGATTTTGACTGCGTACTCAGTTTTTTTTCCTATTTGTTATTGCTTTTTTTTTAAGAAAAATTATATATAAATTTTAATCTTTTTATAGAATAATAAAAAATTACTTACTTCAAAGAACTTTAAACATTATTTTTTTTTTAATTGTCAAGACTTATTTTAATCAGGGACTAAAACCTTTTGTAATATCTATTTCGGTACTGATTCCGGTTCTTTGCGGTCATGACAGAGATTCATATATCGGTTTCGATTCCGGTTTCTTGCGGTCCCTGACAGGGACTAAAATATCGGTACTGGTTACAGTTTCACGATTTTTTAAATTGCGGTTTCAAATAATCAAAACATAATCTAAGAAAAATAGTAATAATCAAAAAAAAAATATATATATAGTCGGATTACTTTTTGTTTTACTATTTTCAAATAATCTGAAATTAATCTTAACATTTGTGAATATAATCAAAAAATAGTAGTCCGATTACTAGTTTTTGATTCTTTTAAAGATGTCTGGAGATAATCAAAAAATGTACTAACAATCTAATTATTTTTTGATTATTTCTAATCAAACTTGTTTTCAATATTTTTCAGTGAAAACGGCCAATATGGATTGTAAGTTTTTAAAATTGTTCATTTATGACATTTGTAAAGCAGAGACCGCAAAGAACCGGAATTGGATTTTTGGAACCGGAAGCGATAATCCAAAGGGTTTTAGTCCATGGATAGAATAATATTTTTGATATAGTCTTTTTTTCTTGAATATTTTACAAATTTATGTCGATAATTACGATTTAATATTATCTCCCTAAAATATAAAAAAATGTCCAATGACATAGTTAGGCATATCCCAAAGAAATCAGATATTTTCATATATATTAAAGAATATTTAATAATATTAGTTTTAAATCGAATTTTATGAACAAGAATTTTAAACCCTTTTTTTATAATAATTTATAGAAAATACTAAAAATTACAAAATTTTACAAATGAATAAAAAACACCACCTACAAACCCCACCTGGCTACGGCCTGATTCTAGTAGTACACACACTTTAAAGGTTCATGCACTTAAAAAATGTCAACTCAAATAAAGGGTTTTTTTATAAGAGTGTTACAAAAGTTTTTTTTAAATATAACAAAAACGGTTTGGGATATTAATGAAATTCTTTATTCCTGTAAAAGTACGTTCGATGCCATTATGTATGGAACTCGATTTCTTTTGCATGGCCACCACGGGCACGCTTGCAGAAGTCCAGACGCTGAACTCAATTTTCGACGGTTTTCAAGCATAAATCGGCCGATACTGCTGCAATTTCACGTTAGATATTCGTACGAAGTTCATCAATCGTTGTCATAGACCATAGACTTGACGTAGCCCCACAGGAAATAGTCTAACGGCGTCAAATCGCACGACCGAGGCGGCCAATCGACTGCACCATTTCGTGAGATAACACGTTCTCCAAACTTGGTTTCCAATAAATTGATTGTGGCATTCGCTGTGTGGCTTGTGGCGCCGTCCTGTTGGAACCACATGTCCTCCAAGTCCATATCATCCAATTGGGGCCAAAAATATTCAGTTATCATTGAACGGTAACACAGTAACGTGTCGGTTTTGATCATCACGGAAGATAAACCCCAGTCCAATTCACGAACATACGACGCTTCTGGTGGTCAAGCGGCTTCAGTGGCATGAAATGGGAAACCTTACTGAAGAGAAATGTCAACAGAGCGGTAAGAAATATGGCGTCGTTTGCTGTCCCTGTCGCTCTACTTTTGTAGCGTCCCTGTTGAAAAACTCTTTATTACGCCAGTGTTGAAATTATCGAACATACGACGCTTCTGGTCGTCAAGCGGCTTCAGTGGCATGAAATGGCAAACCTTACTGAAGAGAAATATAAAAAGAGCGACAAGAAATATGGCGTCGTTTGCTGTCCCTGTCGCTCTACTTTTGTAGCGTCCTTGTTGAAATACCCTTTATTACATTTTAACGCTATCAGTGTAAATAGAATTTCCTAGGATTGAAATTAGCAACACGTGATGGAAAATATTTCTTTTCTCAGTTTACTTTGATGACAGCATCACCGGTCGGAGTTGGTTCTTCTGCGAAGAAGTCTCAAGTCGTTGTACAATTTTACATTCGAAGACGATGGCGATGTATAACCAAAATACTGTTTTAATTCTAGAATAAATAAAAATATATTTGATTCCTTTTATTTCAATTCAATATTAATTACTCCGCGAACTTAAATGGATTATCTTTTCCAAATATTCATCAACAACTATCTTTCTATTTGTAAGATGTTTAATTGATGGTTGTTATACGTACTCATAAATTTAAAAGATGGTTGCTAGCAATATTTATCGAATTCGTGGGATGTTTGAGAGATGGTTGTCTCAAAGACAATCTAAATAATTTGTAAATAACTTGATTATTTAGGGCTGGTAATCATCTTTGTTTTCTTATGTCGATTTCCATGGCACTTCAGTTGTTGCTCTATTCTAGCAATTGTTGCACTGATAAATTTCCATAGAGCAATAACTGCTGGAATAGTTGTTGCTCTGAGTTTTTAGTTTTTGCACTCGTTTTGAAATCAGTTTTTCACGCACACAAAGACAATTTTAAGGAATTAAATTTCAACGATTTATCACGCACTCACTAATGGTTATAAACTCTTCCTTTTTTTAAGGATTGCATATTTTATCTGTCACAATAATTATAGATTAATAAAATATAATTTAAAATACTATAAACAGAAACATAATAAACAAAAAATGACAGAATTAAAAGTCAATGTGAAATTATTCACAAACACGTTTCAGAAAATCAGAAATGATTTCCATGGCTAGTGCAAGTATTGAGTTTTTGGGGCATCAATTAAAAATTTGCCATGGAAATCGACATTAGTGTACATAAAAACTGCTGGAATAGTTGTTGCGCTGAGTATTTAGTTTTGCCTTCGTTTTGATTTCAGTTTTTCACGCACATAACACATTTTTTTTTTGAATTTATCACGCATTCACTTATGGGTATAAACTCTCCCTTTTTAAGGATTCAATAATATTTTGGGCACAATAATTATGGATAATCGATTATATATTTGTGAATGTTTATATGCCGAGTAGACGTCAAAACCGCTGAACCGAATTGAATAAAATTTTGACACACTGGGCGTGGCATATCCCATACACGGTACATTTTCAAGATGCAGTATGTCGACAGTAATTTCACATTAGGGTTTACTTCACCTTGGGATGTACTTCTTTAACCACACAGAAACTCACCACATTAAAACTCAACACTCCAAAACTCACCGCAATAAAACTTATAAAAAATGTTACTACTACGGGTAGAATTCTACGGGGCAAATTGTACGACGAAGACTTTTACGGGAAAGAAATCTACAGGGCGGAATTTTATGGGGAAAATTCTACGGGAAAGAACATTCCCGGAAAGTTTTGGGTAGAATTTTTGTTTACTACATTTCTAGAATCAATAAAAAATAATCCGCAGCGAAGCCGGTCTAGTAGAATATATATTAAAACAATATAAACAGAAACATAATAAACAAACAAAACCACAGAATGAAAAGTCAATGTATATTATTCAAAAACCATATTAAATTTAAAAATCTAAAATGATTTCCATGGCTAGTGCAAGTAGGTACATAAATCGACAATTTCAAAATTGTATTGAAATGTCGTCTCAAAAAAGTAGGTAGGTCATCTGTTGGACAATTTTATTAGCTTTTCAACAAACTATAAATACAAAAAAAAACTGATAAAAAATACAGAAGCAATGATTATTTTAACAGGTATCCTTCGTTTTTTATTTTCATCGGTCACGCCTTGCCACTTTACACTCAAAAGTTCGATTCTAATTCTAAGAAAATCAAAATTTTCCATGTTTAGATCCAATTATTTTAAAGACCTTTTGGATTTTATAAATTATGGAATATAGAATTGATATATGGGATGTTCGTGTCAAAAATCATGTTGGGTAGTGTAATTTTATGTAGCGCCTGTAACTCAAAGGTCAGTGCGTTGGACTGCGAGCCAAAAGGTCCCATGTTCAAATCAGGGCTTGGGCTAAAAACAAAAAACAGAACACGAATTATAGACGCATTGGTTGCAACGTGTAAATAAGTCTCGTGACTATGGCGCTACCTAGTGCCTTTTCGCTTCACATTGACATGATTCGTCTGCTCATGCAGAATTTTAGACCTATCACAGTACTGGTCTTCAAGATACTTTCCTTAGTCGGTACTAGAGATGGGCGAGTGCCTGTTTTTGATGGCACGGGCACGCCGATAGGTGACACGCACTAGCCCGACGAGTAAATTTACAGGCACGCACGAGAAGCTCGATAAAACACGGGATTTTAAAAGACACGAAGAAACACGACAAAACACGAAAAAAGCACGAATAAACATGAAAAAGCAATCGAAACGTTTAGATTTTTAAAACCAGAATAGTTATTAAAAATGTGTTGGAATCGGAACATATATATTTTTTCTGGTTGGTATCGGTACCGCTATATATCGGAACCAGAACCGGAACAGATAGTATAGTCCCTGTCAGGGAACGCAAAAAAACGGAATCGGAACCGTTAATAAAAATGTATGGAATCGGACTTGAAACCCATTTAATTTGTTGGTTGAAACCGGAATCGGAACCACAATTTTAAAAATCTTGGAACCCGAACCGAAACCGATATTCGATATTCCAAAGGTTTTAGTCCCTTTAATAAATAATTCAAAAATTAAGTATTATTCTCTTAAATCCATAGGTAAAACTAAAACAAGAGATTTTTAAGAAAAGGTTACAATACCAAGGGTTTTTTAAATTGGGGTAGAAATTATAAAAAAAAAATTAATGGGCGCGTGCCTGATTTTGGAGGCACGGAAACGCACGGGCAACTAGCACGCACGGAGATTTGCACGCACGAACTCAGATTTTCGGGCGTGACACTAAAAAAGCACAGTACGCGCCCATCTCTAGTCGGTACCAATGGTACCGGTCATGTGATAGATAGTTTTAGAGAAATTGACACATTTTTCTCACAGGTTTGTTACCACGAAGTATGATCCATATTGGTGGACAATTTATGTGAAATTTTATCGAGTTTTTTTAGATACTAAACATAGTAGTTTAAGACGAACTAAATTTTTATAAAGTTCTGTGAAAACAACATAAAATATATAAAAGCTCTATGGGCTATTCCACACCAAATCGACCAGCGGTTGGAACTCACCTTCTTCGATTTCAATGAAATTTTGGGAATTGATAAAGGATATTGAGACATGCACTAACCAATTTCTTTTTAATTTTTTCCGACCACTACTTCCAGAGATACAGTGGCTCAAAGTTGGAAAAAAGGACCAAAAATCACATTTATAAGGTTGTTCATATTTAAATATCTATTGAACAAGAAATGCAAGAAATTTCATTGATGGCTCGTTTTAAAGCTAATATAACAAGTTTTCAGAACAATTAAGTTGTAACTTAATTGTTCACGTTCTACGTGAACATGTGGCCCGTGGTCATTATCATTGCACTTCAAAAGTCCTTAAAATGGACCCTATTTAAAATTCTGAAAAAAATGCTTAATTTTCATCAATTTATTATAATTGTTATTGCAAAATTTCAAGACGGTATGATATTTTAAAAAATAATTTTCTAAATTTTTATTTATTTTTTGTATTGAAAAAAATTTTTTTTTTTCTACAGTAAAAGTTGTAATAATTCCTGAATATATATGTAACTTTGATTTCTAAAATGGTGTCAGTTTTAACATATTGAATCTAGTTTTTGATATACTGATTTTGGGATATAGTTTTTACGATTTATGAAAAATGGTATATATCTCAAAAACTAGTGACAATTTGATGAAACTGACGCCATTTTCGAAATTAGAGTTACATTGAAAAATTATTGCAAATTTTACTTTTGAAAAAAAAATATTTTTTTTTAATACAAAAAATATTGAAGAATTTAGAAAATTATTTTTTAAAATATAATGCCATAAAAATACCATCTTGAAATTTTGCATGAACATTTACAATAAATTGAGGAAAATTTAGGATTTTTTTCAGAATTTTAAAAAGGGTCCTTTTTTAAGAACCACAATTTTGAAGTGCAAATATAATGACCACGGGTCAGATGTTAACGTTTAAAAGTTAGAACTTAATTTTTCTAAAAGCTTGTTCTGTTAGCTTTAAAACGAGTAATTAACGGAATTTCTAGCATTTCTAGTTCAAAAGATATTTAAATATGAACCACCATACAAAAGTGATTTTTGGCCCTTTTTTTCCAACTTTGAGCCACTGTATCTCTGGAAGTAGTGGTCGGAAAAAATAAAATGGTTAGAGCATGTCTCGATACCCTTTATCAGTTGCCAAAATTTCATTAAAATCGAGAATGAAAAATCTCACATTTGACTTTTTTTGGTCGATTTGGTGTGGAATGGGCCCTGTATAAAAAAATTTCACCAACTATTTTTTTTTGTAATTTGTTCTTAAAAGTTTTTCAAACTAGGATTAATTATAATTTATCAGAAAATGTTAATGGATTATTTATACAATATACCCCTAATACATATTTTTATGTATGTTACCTATTTTAAGAAAATATTTATATAACTGACAAAATAAAAATATTTAGTGTCATTAATCACCAACTTTGATTAACTTAAACAAAAAATTACAATATTTCGTCTCCGTCGTAATTGAATATAACGTATTTTAAATGTCATAAAAATATCTACGCATCTTGTTTTGAGTAGAAACTAAATAAAGAATTATGTCAATTGTGAACACTATAAAACTTGATCATAAAATTTCCAAGACACTACACCATAGTAATGAAATTCGGAAATCCTAATTCCTTCACATTTCATAATTCTGCCTACGCAGCATTTCCGTTTCCGGATGCATTTGCCAGTTGCCATTATTACGATATATGTACTAAACATTCCAAAGAGGTTGCCGCCGGTGACACCACATGAGAAAAATGTCACTGGTGCCATTTATGACTGGTACAATTAGCACATATGCTTCTTTATGTGTTTAATTCATGTTTTATGGCTTTATGGTTTTCATGCGCCACACTCATCATCCTACTAACCAAGCGACCGGCCCGACCATCCATCCATCCGTCAAGCCATTTATTCATTCATTCATGATGATCATGATCAGCCTGCCATGATCGCTGTGATCACTGTCTATATTTAAAATATTATGTTTGCCTGTAAAATGCGCAACAATATCAGCCACATCGTCAGCAACATCATCCAAATTAAGCGCAAAAAGTCCAGAAATGTCGCGTCAATTTGTCTGAAGCGACAACCAAGCCGCATGCGGCAGAAAGTGTGACTGTCGTGCGTGCGTGAGTGTTTTCGTGTGTATGTGTGTGTGTGTATGTGTGGCTGCGTGTGCCATGTTGATTTATTAATTAAAAGGCCGCTCGGAATCGCACTCGACGACACTTGCGCCAAAGTACTTGAGCGCAAAATTAATTGGATGGTAGTGGCGCTGTTGCTCGTGAGTTCGATGCTAAATACGTACGAGGGACTGAACGGTTGTTGGCGACCATGTGCTAACGATCATGACTTTTGACCGTTGCGCAAAGTGTTGGAGAGCATTTATAAACCAGACACCATGACGACCTCGGCGAATGCAAGTGAGCGCATACTCTATATGAGGATTAGCCATTCGACATTTATTTAGTAGTTAAGTGAACTTTGACTAACAATTTTATTTAAATATATACATCGCAAAAAATAATGCATTGAAAAGAAATAAAAATGTCTTTAAAATAAATACATATCTATTTGTTTTACATTCAAAAGCAAATGTATTTGTTTTTACTAAAAAAGAACTAAATTAATCGACTTCATTTCTTAACAAAATTTTGCAACATTTGTATTAACAATAACTACATTTTGTATTTAACTAAACGCCTAGAAATATGTAGAACAATTACTACATCTGCATTTAGTTTTACTACATTCCATATTTATTTTAATAACATAAATATGTAAAAGTAATAAAAAATAATTAATTAATGTTCGCAATCATTATTTTAAAACAAAGAAGTATTTCTTACTTAAAGAATCTTATTTATATTTATATACATCGAAAGAAATACTGTATTAAAAATAAAGAAAAATGTCTTTTTTGATTTACGTCCAAAAGCAAATATATTTGTGTTTACTGCATTTCTTAACAAAATGTTGCTACATTTGTTGTAATAATAACTACAATTTGTATATATCTTAATGCCGAGAAATATGTAAAACAATTACTACATCTGCATTTAGTTTTAATTACTACATATGCATTTAGTTTTATATTCTGCATTTATTTGAATAACATAAATATGGAAAAGTAATAAAAAATATTTAATTGTTCTTTGCAATTATTATTTTAAAACAAAGAAGTATTTCTTATATTTAAAGAATTTTATTTAAATATCTACGTCCAAAAAATACTGTATTAAATAGAAAGAAAAATGTCTTTAAAATATATCCAATAGCAAATATGTTTGTTACATATAACTAAATTAAAATAACTAATTACCAAAATAAAAATAACTAAATTAATTTACTGTATTTCGTAACAACATTTTACTACATTTGTTTTAAAAATAACTACAATTTGTATTTATCTAACCGTCTAGAAATATGTAGGACAATTACATTATCTGCATTTAGTTTTACTACATTCCGAATTTATTTAAATAACATAAATATGTAAACGTAATAAAAAATATTTAATTGATGTTTGCAATCATTATTTAAAAACAAGGTTAGGTTAAGTTTTAAGGTCTCGGCAATCGGTGAGTTTTCGACCACTTAGACCAGAGTTGATCTATAGTGTTCCTTATATATGGTGTCCGATGGACGTGTTTCTATTTTCGTCCATCCAGATGCGCGGATGAATTTCATTATTTTTAGCGGGTGTTTGTTCCCGATGTCGTCTATTTCCTGGAAGAAAAAAAAGCATAGAATTTTGTTACGTTTGATCAATAAAAACCAAGAAGTATTTCTTATATTTAAAGAATATTTGTCGTTGAAACAAAAGCTTCAACATATTATAATTATCTCATGCAAATACTTATAATCAATTAAAGTTAAGAATAAATTTATTATTTCGTGATTTTTAAAGCTTAACTTTTTAGTTTGTTTTTTTTTTTTTTTTTTTTTTTAACACAAAAATTCATTCAACTGAAATAACTAAATTACGATTTCATGTTCGGTGTCCATCAAAATATATTTTTGCTTCTTGTCGTTATCATATTCTTCAATTAAATCATTTGTAAAAATGCTACAGACATTTTGACGTCCACTGTTTAATCCACCGAAGATGATGTTAGCAAAAAAAATACCAAACAAATACAAAACAAACATAAAAAAAAATAATGAGGTCCGAAGCGAAAGGCTAATGAACAGCTTCGAGTTGAAATCTGAATGAAAAACAATGGGGCAAAAAATAAACAGACAAAATTTAAAAGGCTTGAGACAAGATCACATGTGGCCGAAAAGGAGTTCAATTTGTTCATGGCCACTGAATATTAAAAGCGATTTAAAGGCATCTTGGCACAATTTGGTTAAATATTAATTAAATAGTTTTAGAAAATTTATAAAAAAATATTATAAATAAAATATTACTTGGGGTATTAACTAAAGTAAAGAAGATATTAGATACTCTAGTTAAAATATTTCTTTAATCAGTATAATATGCCAGTGTAATATTTCCTTCGGAAAAACACTTTTTAATTCGATATGAAACTCTACTTATATATTTTTTTAATAAATTAATTTAGGCTCAGTTGTTGTTCCCTATCCACTGAAAAATACATTTTTAGGCATGATGTTGTGTTGGAAAACCGAAATAGCTAGTTGTAACTAGCAAAATCATTCGGTTATACTTGAAATATTACCATGGCTATAAGAACCGACTTTGCGGATCAAAGAATCGAATAAGTTGGTTGGCGCAACAAATTTATATTGTGTGTGTACACGACACAAAGCACAGCGTTGGTCGTTGGGAAGGTTAGGGTTAGAGGAAGGTTGGAAACATGAAGTAGTGTCGATTGTTTTGTGATTGGCACTGTCAAAAATGTCTGGAAAAAGACGGTGGGGATAGTTCCTTCTATTGAGACTCGAATGACGTACATAACGATTGATTGGGTTTGATGTCCAAGTGGGACAAAATAACACACTGCCGGGTGGACTCATGCCAAAACTTTTCATTGCAATCAAAATAAAAAAAAAAGATATTTACAAACCCAACGATTATTCGGTGCTCAAGAGAAAAAAAAAACTCTGTTCTACACCAAAAGCTGGGCTAGATACACTCATCCATGTCATACCAATCAATCTGTTCATAAAAGATGCAGCAAAAGAATCCTTGAGACTGTTAGAATCCAACTTGTTTAAGCAGACACAGTATAGGGAGTCGACGGACTGAGTGTAAAATACAATTCTATGAGGCATGGGATTATACAGATTATATTACGCCGACATTTATATAGCTACATTAAAATGCCACACACCTGCTCCTAAGCAGAATATTTATCAGAGAATTCTACTAAAGGCCAAGACATCATCGTCTTCTCTGACGGGCCCAAAATGGACATAGGAACAAGAGCTGGCTTCTATTCGAAAGATCTACAAACAGATGTCCTTAAGACTTTCGAACTAATGCAGCGTCTTTCAAGTATTCCCTGCAATAGACAAAGAAAAAGATCTTTCACCATCAAAGATCACCATCTGCACTGATAACCAAGCAGATATAGATTCTTCAGTGTCCCACACAATCAAATATGGTCAGTATCAACATTCCGTAAGCGCTACTATCTATAGGACAGAACTCAATCAGACTCTGCTGATTCGCCGGACATAGAAATATTCCAGAGAATGATGAGGCAGATGATCATTCTCTGGTTCTCGTACTGGTTCTGCTTTGGATAAAGGGAGTTGGAAAAACGGGCCGACAAAACGATACTACCACCGATTAGCAACATGTATAACGCTATCGATGAAATAATAATAAACTAACTAACCACAAATGACAAGTAAGAATAGATCAATAATGGTTTAGGTCAAGTTAAGCAAAAAGCCTCTGTCCCTATTAAAATCCTGTTCTCACATGACACTCTACATTAGGCTCAGTGCAGAGCAAATTGAAACCTGAATCTACTAATTGCATTTGGTGTCGGTAATTCTTTCAATCGATGAATATCTAGTTTTCTCCAGGGTCATTCAATACGAGTTGCGATGGATGGTGTTCTCTCTGAACAACATACCATCAATTTTGGAGTTCTACAGGGTTCCGTTTTATAACCGTCCCTATTTCTGGTTTTTATCAATGACTTTCTGTCATTGACCCAGAACCCAATTCATTCATTTGCAGATGACAGTAACATTTGTTATTCATATTCGTTCAACAATCGTCCAAACTTTTTAGAGATTGAGAGTAAAAGACGCACTATGAATGACACACTAAATAATGATCTTAAAACAATCTCAGAGTGGGTTCTCGCAAATAGAGTCTATTGTAATGCAAGCAAGACACAAAGTTGTCTCCCAAAAGAATGGATTCAACTCTCCCTTCGCTCAAAATGGGTGCTGTGGATATTTCGGAGTCAGCTGCTATTGACGTTCTGGGCGTATCAATTGAATGTGATCTTCGTTGGAAAGCTCATATATTTGATGTGTCGAAAGAAGTGTCCAAGTATTGTCTAAAACGGCTTAAGACTGACTTACACACTGTCTACACCACCTATATTCAGCCTAAGATGGAATACAACTCGATTCAACTTCGGCTTCAAAATTCTCTTTGGAGTTCCTGGACCGAATACAATAACGTGTGATATATTTAATAGGGGATGATAATATTTCATTCTCCACTGATTCTATAGAACACCGAAGGACCGCCGGGTGAGTAAGTCAGTTTTATATGTATTACAATGTTATGTGTTCGAAGGAAATACAACTCGCTTCAACTTCGGCTTCAAATTCCTCTTTGGAGTTCCTGGACCGAATACAATAACGTGTGATATATTTAATAGGGGATGATAATATTTCATTCTCCACTGATTCTATAGAGCACCGAAGGACCGTCGGGTGAGTATGTCAGTTTTATTGGTATTACGAACCAAGCTCACCCTTTCGTAGTCCATTCGGCTCTCTACAAAACCACGCATTACGGCTCTCTACAAAACCACGCATTACAGAGAGAATTCGTTCTTCAGTCGCACGATACGTTTGTGGAACAATCTTCCTGCGTCTGTGTATTGCATGAATAGGGGGCATCTCCTGAGCGTTGGTTAATATGTAAATAAACGAGACTTGCAGAAGCTGCGGCACTGGGGAGGAATTAAAGACGATTCAATATTTCATCTGTCACTGCCCCGCTCTTCAGGAGCGTCGCCTAAAACACAATGAACAGTGATTCCTGAATAGCACATCATACATCTCGAAAACTGAATTGAAAGATGAACTGTGGTTCATGACGAGCACGAACTGGCTCACGAGCAATAAGTCGTAATTAATGTGATAGGCAAATTGTACTCCTTTGTATGGACATCACAATGAACCTCACTTTTGTAGCCTAACCTAACCATCTTCGTCCTCTATATGATCGATCCAGGAACTTCAAAGATGTCTTTGAAAATTAAACAGAAATGATGAAATGGAAGTCTTTATAACGAATATATGAAGGTAGCGTACACAGTGTGTAAGTAGCAGAGAGAAAATATAAATATGATCGTTTTACAAAATCGAGGAACTTAGTCTCGGAACTATAAAACTTTGCGCCAATACCAGCAAAATTCATAATTTAACAAATGAGGGGTTAACCTAACCCAAATGTTAAAATTTTAAATGCATTGTAGTAATTTGTCGGATTTTTTATTTCAATAACGACTTTCGTGGAGCCTTTTATATGATTTTTTTCTTTGTTTAAATTATAAATTTGGAATTATCTGGAATTTGTTACTATCGATATTCGCATATTCTATTTAATACTTTTTAAAACTAAATATGAAAATATTTATATATTATGCACCCAGCACCAAGGAATTGTTTGATATATAATGAATAAAAATTCATGCACAAAATTATTCAGAGCACATTTTAATGTGATAAAAATAGCAATAAATACTACAATGAAAAACAATCCCACACACCCACTCTCTCTCACACACACACACACCCAATGTAAAAATTCTAAAAATAAAATAATTTACATTTTTAATTGCAATTGTTTTGCTGCTGATTTAACAATTATTACGATTTATTACAGCACAGTTCAACAACAGCAGCAGCGGCAACAACAACAGTATTATTAATAATAATAATAACCACAACAACAACAAAACTGCAATTAATACATAGCACGTCGAAGAGAACTGAATGCAATGGCATTTGTTGTTGTAATACAGGGCTATTTCACAATCAGACCAACAAAATAAATAAAAAAATCTCCAACATGAAAGACATATTTTGCGAAGAACTATATTCGAATTTTTGCAGGAATTCAATCGATCGATCTTCATGGAACTAGACATACTCGGGTTCGAATCCTGGATTGAGTAATCGTCTTAAAACCAGTACAATGGATACAATCTGTCATATTGCTGAGGAGCTTAGTAGAAAATAAATAATAAAAAAATCCTAGGAAATAACTCCAATTAGGCTGGACAGCAGGCCAGCGCACAACCACTGAGCCATCGACATTATTACTCCAATTAATCGCAATATTCCTAAAGATTGTTTTATTCGAATTCCTAGTTATAGAAGTCAAAAAGTTTCTTTAGTCTAACGAAACGTATTTTAGATGTAATCTCCTCGATAACCGAGAAATTAAAAACTTCAAAGCAAGATTATTATATACAACATATATTTTCAATTCTTTTTTCCGTTTTTATCGTAGAAACTCAGTATGCCATTCGTTTCGATATCGTTACAAATCAATGCGAGTATATGGAGAAATCACACGATATCGTACTCGTTCTCGCAACGATATCTGGCCTCAAATTGGACATACATGGTAGGTAGATATTGATGCGTTCTATCGGAGTTTTCTTGGTATGAGAAATTGTTCGAAATCGGAACGATCTTTGACGAAAAAAGGAATACATGTTCGAGATTGCTTCGAAAAATATTGCGATATCGATGTGATAAATGTTAAAATATCGTATTTTGTCATTAAATTTGAATTTTTGAGCAATTTTGAAAATTAGAAGTGATTTAGCTACGAGTTAATTAATTCCAGAAAGCCTCGAGGCATCGAATGCCTTCGAGACATGGTAGACTGGGAAAAGAGCCATTCTTCACGAGTCGAAGTCGTCTGTTAGTGAAATTGGAATATTTTCTTCCAAAGTATTCATTTAAATATCAAATTACATTTGGTAAGTCCATACTATTGAAAATACGTTTTCAATCGTGGTTTAGGTTAAGTTAGTAAGAGGTGTTGCTGAACTATTGTCAGCAGCATTCACGGAGGCCTCGTGGCCTGCGTTTCCTTTTATCTATGTGGTAACCTTCAAGTATTAACAATTGTCGATTGGTTTCTTTGAAATCAACCTCTCCTTCTTTAATACCCTAGCAGATTTTCAATTAGAACTTCTACTATTTGTTCCAGTTATCCAAATAAACTGTTCCCCCCATGTACTAAAGTCAGTGTGTTTGAAGGTTTGGTCATTCGCATAGTAAATGCTCAATTTTCTCTACTTCCTTATTTCTTTACAACGTCTACAGTAGTCAGGAGCGAAGTTTTCCAGCTGTGTGACGTTGTGCCTACTGCCTAATGTCATATGAGCGCGTCAATGAGGAAACGGGTAGCGGCTAAATTGGCTTATCAGAAAGGACAACGTTATTCCTGTCTGGATAGCCAATTTTCGTTTATTTTTGAGGTCTATATGCGTCGGTAGCTCATCTGGTTAGTGCTTTGGACTATGAGCGAAAAGTCGCTGGTGCGTTCGACTACGAGCTGAAAGGTCCCTGGCTCGAACCCCAGCGACTGCCAACATCTATTTCATAGAAAACATTTTTTTATGCGACGCTACCTCTCGGCAGTATATGGCAAACCTACAAGAGTAAAACATTATGGATTTACAGAGCTTCGCAGAATATTCCGTGTTCTTTCCCTATTTCCATCTTAGAGCCGTCAGTAAAGACTTGAATGTGGCTTTCGCGTTTTGGCGAGTTATCGTCCCATTGTTTTCTACTGGGTATTGTGATGGGGTAAGTTGGATTTATTTCTATCTATGGTGTTTTATATTCTTTTTTTTTGTTAATTCGTACATGTTAAAATCTACGAGAATAGACTTGTATCCACAGGGAAGTTGTTTCGAGAATACTGATTCTCTGAGTCGAATCGAAGATTAAGCATTATCTCCATACCATTTGGGAGGTGGATTTCATTGCGCCTGTAATCCTGGTGAATGCCAGTCTTTGTACGTTTCATTTCCTTGAGAAATGTGGACTTGTTTCCGTTTCTCACCATACAATAGAACCGCATGTTAATATGGCTCTGACGAACGCTGTGTACGTCTAATGGATTATAATTGGTCTCATGCCCCATCATTTACCAAAAGTTTTCTTACATGAATAGAAAACGCATAACGATTTATTAACTCTTTCTTCTGTGTTGCGTTTTCAATATTTCGCTTTAACGTCTGTCTACATGAGCATACCGGGGTATGCACATATAATTTTTACAAAAATTGTCTTATAAAAATCTAGTAATATGTAATAGGCTACTGAAAAATTCATAAAAATTGGATCATGTGAACATATTTTTAACAAATTATAATAGTGAAAAACATACCCGGGTATGCTCGTGTAGGCACAAAGGTACATTGGTAATTCTTTCAGTGCGGTTTCCATAATAATTCTGATAGTGTGTAGATTTTTTTGCTCACCATAATTGCCACATCTTCTGCATATGCTGAAAAAACAAAAGAATAAAAGCAGTTCTTTTGTTTCTTAATATTGCTATGATTTCGTCAACTACTAAGATCTACACTAAGAAAACAAAATATTTATGAAAGTCTTGCTGCAACTATCCTTTTAAATTTACGCCTTGTAGCAAATATTCAAACATCCCATAAGTTTCAATAAAGTTTTGAGATATTTACAGATGACTGATAGCAAACATTCTGAGTTCTTGGACATTTGCAGAAAACTTTTGAGGTATTTTGACATTTGACTACCATCAAAAAGGAAAATGGCGTACTTTTTCCTTACGCTCGATTTATCCACAACAATTAAGTAAATCAAATGGTGTGAAAAAGAATCAACTCAAATATTAACTTTTAATGGTAAAAGTGAAAATAAAATATCGTGTGATTTAAACTATCAACACGTGATGGAAAATATTTATTTTCAGTGTTTACTTTGATGACAGCATTGCCGGTCGGACTTGGTTCTTCTGCGAAGAAATCTCAAGTCGTTGTACAATTTTACCCTCGAAGGATTTATAAAGACGATGGCGATGTATAACCAGGATACTGTTTTAATTGTAGAATAAATAAAAACTCATTTGATTAATTTTCTTTCAATTCAATAAAAATTATTCCGCGAATTCTAATGGAGTACCTTTTCCAAGTATTCCTCAACTAATTTCCTATTTGTAAGATGTTTAATTGATGGTTACTATACATAATCGTAAATTTGAAAGATGGTTGCTAGCAATATTTATCGTATTTGACGGATGTTTGAGAGATGGATGTCTCAAAGACGATCTAAATAATTTGTAAATAACTTGATATTTAGGGCTGTGATATTTCTGGTAATTATATTTGTTTTCTTAGTGTAGAGAAGCTGGGATATCACTCTTCTTTGTGGTGTACCTCTAGTTATTGTTTTCCGTGCCTTACTAATGTCCAACTTTGAATTAATTATTTTATTGTTAAGCATTTTATAGATCCATTGTATTATATTGGAGTCCACCCGAACTTTCTCTAATGCTGTTTTTATGGATGCCGTTTTTACGTTGTTAAAAGCTTTGTCGATAACCAAAATGTAACTAACTTTGTAGTGTGAATTCTTTGTAGTCTTTTGAATTATTGTGACTACCTCGTGCATTGCTTTTTCAACGGATGTACCTTTTGAGATACGTGTGTTGGTAGCAGCATATATTAGTTGCGTTCCCGTGGTACTTGATCCAGATCTGTTTCACGGGAACGTCATCAGTTCTATTTTAATAAATTTGGCAGCACTGTTTTCTTCTGCCCTTTCTTTTTCAACAGAAATTCTTCTTCTTATTAAGTGCTATTCATAATAGCATAATATCACCACAAACAAATTTACTTTTGATACGTACAATACCAGATCAGTAATTGATCCAAAAACGAACCTGGTTCTAATTGTTTGTTTATGTTTTGTATATTAAAATGATTTATGGATCAGGATCAAAAACCACGGGAAAGCAGCTATTGTTATCATTCAGTTGTGATCTAATATTTTGGTCAAGAATTCTCTTCAGCGTTTTTAAGATCAACGATGAGAGGCTTATTGTCATATAGTCCGTTGCAGTAGAATGTGTTGTCTATCATGCTTTGGAAATGAATACCGTTCGAACTTCTTTCCATTTCAGCGGTATGATCTCCAGCCTTACACAACTTTTGAAGATTGCCTGAAGGATTCCTGCAAGGGCATATATTTACGTAGCCGGTATTATATCGTCCGGTCTTGTGGATTTGTAGGGCTGGCACGATTTAATTGCCCATGTTATCATTTTATTTGTTAGCATATCATCCCCCTTCGTGCTCTATCGGCTCTCAGAAGTATGTAGGTATCCATCGTCAGGGTCTTTGAAGCGTGGAAAGTGAACTTCCATTAGGAGTGCAAGAGATTCTTGACTGGATTCGGTCCAGGTATTACATAGTCGTCTGAGGTAGCCTGAAATTCCAGAATCTTTGGATACGACTCGACGTAGTTCTCACAGAAAGTTTTCTATGAGTTGAATTCAGCGTCAGGTATGTATTTGGTATATGTATTTTGTTTTGACACAGTGGTTTAAAAATGTATTCAATAAAATGTTAAATATTCAACTTCTTGTGGGTATAGTTTTAGAAGAACAAGTGTTTTAAATTCTTCAGATGGCAATAATATTTAGCATCGATACAAATCTGATCAACACACTTTGGCACCGCTTTCCTTCATTACTATTTATTTCCCTGAAACGTCTACCCGTTCAGAGCAATTGATTGATAGCAAAATATTAACTGGGCGCGACCTGAGAACAACAATAACAATAACACGACCAACTGGCAGCTTCTGCCAATAACCAGCAACAAAAAAGCAACAACAGGAATAAAAAAAGACTTAAATCAAATCAATTGCATTCTGAATAAAAAAAATGCGATATTAATAAAAACGTTGCTTTATTCCCATCTGTCAGTTCGTCCGTTTGTCCATCCGACCACTTTCCTGCTCCGCGGTCTCTCACTCTGAGAACGTGGCCCACAACAGGTTGGTCAATTGATCATCATCAACGAATTCCCTGCAGCCATCAGCACAGATCTAAATTCCTTTTGTCTTGGAATTGGATGCGCTGTCCACCACCTGGCAGCCGCTTGATCAGTTCAACAGTTTTAATGGGTGCGGATCGACGGTTGGCAGCAATTGCTGGCATCGCAGACGTTGCGGTGCCGTTGACCACAGCCGACCACTTACTCAGTGTCTCGGTCGGTCGTAGTGGTGGAAGGCGCAGCGCAGTGCAGCGCTCAATGATTCGGATAAAGTTGTGGTGTTGCGGCGGAACAGATGGCAGCGGCACAGGAATATTATATGTGGTTCGACCGCATCGTCAAGTGGTTCGAGTGCGGGTTACTCGATTGTTTTTGCCGTCGCAAGAAGAAAACTTTTTAACGGGCGTAATTAACAAATGCAACATTGTTGTTCTTGCGCCGGCTAAATGAATTTAATGAGCGAACATTAAACATCTTTTTAGAACTCTCTGATTTTTGCATAAAACTATTGCCATTATTATTTAAAATTGAGTATCGGTTTAATTAGTTCTATACGGGCATGCGTTGAAATTCACATTCGAAATTGTTCATAGAATATGAAATTTTGAATTTAAAATAATGAATTGTGGAATAGCAGAAAATAAATGCGAAGTGAAATTTTAAAACGATATGATTTTATAATATGCCATATTAATAAACATTTTGTAAGGGATTTTTTAAATACTCTCTATGATTTAAATGCCTGATTTTTATACCCTACAATAAGAGTGAAAGGGTATATTCAGTTTGGTACGCCGTTTGTAACACCCAGAAGGAAGCATCTCCGGTATGGAAAAGTATATATATTCTTGATCAGCATGACCTCCTGAGTCGATTTAGCGATGTCCGTCTGTCCGTCTGCCTGTCCTTCTGTCTGTCTGTTGAAATCACGATTACAGAAAAAGTAGAATAGCTGGAGCAATGAAACTTTATATTTAGATTACTTATATATCTAAGCTATCTGGCATGCTCGATCTATTGTAACCTGAGAACCGACCACTTATGTTCGAATACCTCATATAAAATGTAAATATAAAGATCAATTTTTATGTATACGTGCTTAGGTAAACTTTTTTGGTCAAATATTTGTTGACATCATGGTCAAATACCTGAAAATAATGTTGTCAGGCTAAACAACTTGTGGTTCAAAAAAAAAAAAAATAGAAATTCGGTACACCTAACCATTTGTAAATATGGGTATCAAATGAATGGAAATTCTTCAGCGATAGAAAGTTTGTAGGTATTTTCAGGATTTGTATACCCTGGTGACCTATATACCACTTTGAATGGTAACCACACATATGTGTAGGGAATTTATAGTCGGCTTAGACCGACTATAATTTTGATAATCCTACACCCAGAAAAAAATACTATATAAATAATAGTTTTTTTACTATTAAAAATAGTCAATAGGATAAATTATTATTTTAATCGGAAAATACCATTAAATACTAGAAAATACTATGCCATTGCCATTGAGTTTATATGAAAGGATTTATTTTTTGTATACTATTAAATCAATAATTGTCCTATTGACCAATTTTAATGGGATTTGAGAGAATTTTTGTCTGGGTGTAACTATCATAATAACACCTACTTTAAAATTTCCCATGTGATCTAACATTCCCAACTGCTTTGTTTTGAGTTGAAAAACATTATAATTAAAAAGCTCGCGATTCTAAATAACTTTTTATCTACGGACGGACATATTTTTATAATCTGTTCCTATTTTGAAGGATTTACCTCAAAAATAATTTTTTTAAAGTGTGGAATTTCACAAAATTGTCATATTTTGATAATCGTTCCAATTTTTGATGTCTCGGTCCAATATGTGCAGCGTTATTTTGGAAATAGCGTCTCGATTGTTGGTCTCAGGCTTGGCCAAAGTGGTTGGTTTGTTATCGTAGATTAAGGACTTGACGTACCCCAGAGAAAATAATCAAGGGGTGTCAAGTCGTATGACCCAGTCACCAAATTTGTTCTTCACCACTTGCTTGCTCGGATATATCGATGTTGTCGAGCTCTGGCCACTGATTGGAATAACTAGCATTGCTATCAGGTTACTCTTAATATTCCAAATAATCTACATGCACAAAATTGCTCTAATACTGTTCTAAATCTGTTGAAATCCAACTATAATCAGCCCAATTCGAAATAAATACTCCCATAAATAATGTTTGGGAAAAAAAGCTTTGTATTGAGTTTACATAAAAAGCTTGTATTCTCCCAACAATATCTCCCAAATATATGTGGGAATATTTACTTAGAATTGTGCAAATTATTATTTATAAAATGTGTACAAAATCAATTTTCAAATGTTGTTGAAGTTTTACAAGCAATATAGGATATTATCCTAACATGCGATGATCTTTTATGTAGAACATAATTCGAAACCTCAATCCTCCCTAGTTTGGGACATGTAATTTGGGGTATTTTACAAAATATCTTTCCCAAACCTCTTTTCTATGAGCATCTAAACTACTATAAACTAATATCCAAAAATCATAATGTGGAAGATATTTTACAATAAAAGAACATGTACCTCCACATTTATTCGAGGATCTTTTACAAGCAAAATAATATCGTAATCCCAGCATGTAGAAGATCTTCTATGTAGAATATAACGAGAAACCTTACTGTTGGGCATCTTTTACAAAAAAACCTATAACCAAAATCCATGTTAAAGATATTATTATGGGCATTTCCTGTTGATCCGGACGGGACATTCGTACGCTTAATCTCTCGAAGGAAAATTAATGCATTTACTTGTACATACAGTATTTAAATAGTACTAAGCATCTGTAAAAAATTATAAAATTCTATATAGTAGATCAAAAGATATAAATAAAAATGTGGGTATTCCGGAAGCGACAAAACTGAAATAAATATCGAGGTTCATATGGACATTCTAAAAAGAATTTTGCATACAAATGAATTTTTTGAAATATTTTAAAAAATAGTTGAAATCGTGTGCTTTGTTTGAATATTTCACACTTTTTTTTCTTAAGGTTTATGCTTTTTCATAATAAACCACAGAAAAATTCGGGACGGGACAACAAATTCTGTATTGAAATTATCAGTACGATTTTTATTCTAAATAGCCGCGGTAGCTCAGTGGTTAGTGCGTTGGACTGCGAGCCAAAAGGTCCCCGGTTCAAGCCTGGACTGGGGCTAACAACATCTTTTCATAGAAACATTTTTCTATACCGCGCTACCTCTCGTCAGTAAATGGCAAACCTACGAGAGTAAAACCATTGCCTATGAAAAAGCTCTTACCCGCCGTTCGGATTCGGCAATAAACTGTAGGTCCCACCACGTTGAGTACAAATATAACACGCACAGCTCAAATGGTGAGAGAGCTCGGCCGAAGTTCTATACAGGACTGTAGCGCCAAACTATTAATATTATATACTTTTTTCGTACAATATATTTTTTGTATTATCCCACACATAGCTGAGACAATTTATTTTATTTTTGCTTATATACACTATGTTCCTTAAGTTTACAGTTATTTCGTAATAAATCTCAAAATTATTCCGGACGTTACGTATGGAAATTTGCAGTATGGTTATATGCTTAAAAAATGTATATGACAATATTAATAATCATTATTACGAAATGAAAAGTGATGTACTATTCGAATTTTCAGATGTTTTTTAAGTTTTTTAAGTTTTTATACCCTACACTAAGAGTGAAAGGGTATATTCAGTTTGGTACGCCGTTTGTAACACCCAGAAGGAAGCATCTCCGGTATGGAAAAGTATATATATTCTTGATCAGCATGACCTCCTAAGTCGATTTAGCGATGTCCGCCTGTCCGTCTGTCTGTCCTTCTGTCTGTCTGTTGAAATCACGATTACAGAAAAAGTAGAAGAGCTGGAGCAATTAAACTTCATATTTAGATTACTTATATAGTTGAACAAGAAAATTGGAATGCTCGGTCTATTGTAACCTGAGAACCGACCACTTATGCTGAAATACCTCATATAAAATTTACATCTACAAATCAATTTTACTGTATGCGTGCTTAGTAAAACTTTTTTTTTTGGTCAAATATATATTGAAATCATGCTCTAATACATGAAAATTATGTTTTTCGGCGAAACGACTTGTGGTTTCCAAAAAAAAAAATATCGAAATTCGGTACACCTACCCATTTGCAAAATGGGTATCAAATGAAAGGAAATTCTTCAGCGATGGAAAGTTTGTAGTTATTTTCAGGATTCGTATACCCTGGTGACCTATATACCACTTTGAATGGTAACCACACTAATGTGTAGGTTATTAATAGTCGGCTTAGACCGACTATAATTTTGATAATCCTAACTATCATAATAACACCTACTTTAAAATTTCCCATGTGATCTAACCTTCCCAACTGGTTTATTTTTTTTAGTTTTTTTGAAAAAAAAATTTTTTTTTGGTATTTTTTATACTGTAGTTTTACACTTTTGGTACCCAAAGTTCCGGACGGAACAGATTTCAATTTGCTGACAAAAATGTTCTAGAATTACTAGGAAAATAATGTTTACATTTTTGGAAATGGTGAGGAAATTCTGCTTTAGAAACAATGGATTCAACTCTTAACAAAAAAATAATTTACTATGCTAATAAATGTATATTTTTGGTTCCGGACGGGACATCGAAAACCCTTGTACAATAATCGAAATTTTTCCGTTATTTTAATTTGGTTTATTATTTTTAAGCTTTAGAAAAAATTACTAATGTTACCTAAAGAAACTGAAAATTATATTTTGAATCTGTTTGTCTTTAAAGTTAATTAATTTGGTTACTGAAAATACATGAAAAATGGATATATTTACATGTTGTATAGTAAAGTAATTTGTAAGTATTTTTTATACGTTACCGTTAACGGAATATAAATTTCTTTGCAGATATTTACATTCAGATATTTAAGATTCCAAATCCATCGTTGTTTCAAAGATTTTAGCATTTTGAATTTTTGGGTCGTGGTTGACGTTTTTCTGGAAATGCCCATATGACATATTTTACAAACATTTGTTATTAATCCACCTTTCTTTGAGAATCTTTTACAAGTAATATAATCGCTATAGAAGATAATATTATTTAACAGTATTTTAATGGATCAAGACTTTAGATGTGTTTGGCGGAATTTACGAATAACCAATTTTCTATACTTATTCGTAGGATGTTTGACCGATTCTCGAGGGATTATTTGTCAAAGGCGCGAAATCTAGCAGTGGCTAGGACAGGGCCTTCTCATTGATATCAGCTGCGCTAGTGTGTGTTGAAGGGTATTCCAAGTCAGACTGCTAAGTCTAATAGTAACAATCATCGCAATGTCTTCACGTGACCTAGTTCTTTCTAGGTCACGTGAATTATCTTTTTAAGTCGTTTTCGGTACACCACATCATAAAATTGTGCACTAACCACGTATGGATTTGATAATTTGTTTGTGTTTTAACATTTTCAACTAAATGGGTATTGGATTTAAGTTCCGTGTTTGTTCTTTCTTTCTTTCTTTCTTTCTTTCTTTCTTTCTTTCTTTCTTTCTTTCTTTTTTTCTTCCTTTCATTCTTTCTTCCTTTTTTTTCTTTCTAACTTTCTTTTTATTTCTTTTGTGCTCACTTCATCGTTCCTGCGATTTAATTGCAGATTGTATATTTTTCAAATTTCCCTCAAATTATTTCAAAACTAAGGTGAACGCATTATAAAATTTATTGACATAATCTCTTGGTTGATTTTTACTAAAATTCGTTCATACGCTAAATGATTAAACAATAATTACAACGTAAAACACTCGAGACATTTAAAAAATAATTTTCGAATTCATTATAAAAGACACAGCCGTATCTACATAAGTATCACCAACATCGTGATATTTTTTATAATTTTTTTTGTACAATTTAAAGTGCTCATAAATATCGACTCCAAACTTGAAGATTCATTAAAGGCCCTCGAGAGTTACAACGTGCACGGCACGGCACAGGAACGCTTCGAGGATCTGCATCTGATCGATGTTTTACATAGTGAACGTATTAACTCAACATCGTTACAATTCCTGCATGTTCGAAATGCTCTTAACAAGCGGTGCGGCGGTGCGATGCGCACTTGTGGCCGCTGTTGCATCCTCAACAGAAATTCCTGCCACGCTTGACTGCCAGCCAACCAGTCCAGTCGTTCAGTCGCTCAGTCGTTCAGTCGCCCATGTGCTGTAATGAAGACGTGGTTGCGCGCACTTTTTTCTTATTTTTTATTTTATTATTTTTGTTTGCCTATTAATAAATATTTCTAAAGTGATGCTCGATCACTTAATTCGTTGGAGAAACAAAACCAAAAAACAGAACGCAGAACAGAGGCAGTTCCAACAAGTGCGGCCCGTTCTGAGGGTGAAACGCGTTACGATTAACTTGATGGAGTCCACGATCGAGTGTCGCGAGTCGCGAGTATATTCAAAATCAAATTTAATTTTTTTATTTTTAATATTTTCATTGCTTTTTTCTAACAATACTAGTTACGAAGTTAACAGGCAGCAGCGTCCACAAACAACAACAACAACAACAACAACACCACATCAACAAACAAAAACAAGTTCCAGCGATGGTATTTGTGATGGTGATTGTAGTTGCTGTTGTTGTTGTTGTGCCTAAATACAACAACAACAGAGGCAAGAGCCAGCCACCAGAGCAACAGCTACTAACTATACTAATATAAAAATAAATAAAAACAAATTAATAACGACAACTTCGATAGATAACTACACTGCAAGAAATGTTGTGCGGAATAATGCGAAAAAGTACAACATTTGTAATAACAGTCAACTGCTCAGGAGTAGACCTCAGTTATAACGTTTCATATAATAGAGAAGCACACAGAATAAACATTTGTTACAGCAACCAAATTATTGCTCAAGTTATTCAGTTCTCCCAAATTAAAGACAAAACCAGTTGGGAAGATCACATGGAAAATTTTAAAGAAAGAAAATTTTGAAGTAGGTGTTATTATGATACTTAGGATTATCAAAATTATAGTCATTATAGTCGGTCTAAGCCGACTATAAATACCCTACACATATATGTGGTTACCATTCAAAGTGGTATATAGGTCACCAGGGTATACGAGTCCTGAAAATAATTACAAACTATTAATCGCTGAAGAATTTCCATTCATTTGATACCCATATTTACAAATTGGTAGGTGTACCGAATTTCGATTTTTTTTTTTGGAACCACAAGTCGTTTCGCGGGAAAACATTATTTTCATGTATTTGAGCATAAAGTCAATATATATTTGAACAAAAAAGTTTACCTAAGCACGTATACAGTAAAATAATTCTGTAGATGTAAATTTTATATGAGTTATTTGAATATAAATGGTTAGATCACAGGTCAAAATTAACCGATTCAATTTTTTAAGTAGTAGGGATTTCAACAGACAGACAGACGGACATCGCTAAATCGACACAGGAGGTCATGCTGATCAAGAATATATATACTTTTCCATACCGGAGATGCTTCCTTCTGGGCGTTACAAACGGCGTACCAAACTGAATATACCCTTTCACTCTTAGTGTAGGGTATAACTAAAAGGGTTGAATTTTGGACATCAACCAATTTAAAACAGTTTCAGAACAGCTAGGTGTGTGTATATGATAATATTTCAAATGTCAACCAAATATTGCAGTTCCATTAACTAATTTGTAAAAATTTCGTTTTAATTTTGAATGTAGTTGGTTGTTACAACTAAGTTTTTACTTCTTCCAACTTCCCCGAAATCGTTACAGGATAAATCGATCGAGACGCAGGATAAATCAAACGATATCGGAAATCGAGCGTCGGTATTTTAGAATTTAAAGTACTCATAGTTCAATATTACATTAAAAAATAATGAGATATCAATGTTCAGATTCGGCATTAAACTGTTGGTCCCACCATTTGAGGACAAATATAACACGCACAGCTGAAATGGTGACAGAGCTTGCCCTAGCGATAAAGCTACGACATCGAACATTCTTATCGAAGTTCGTTGGTGAAAGTTACGAGACATCCAAGGTCTCCGAGACATTGCAGATTGGGTCATGCTAAAAGATTATTATTTTTTTGTGAATAAGGAAATGTTTTTATTTCTAATACCGAGTAAAAAAAATACCATCGATTTTCATTCTGCTAGGTTAGGTTATTTCGCTTCATTTATATTCACTTTTGTTTGTATTATTTCCCCAGACAAAATTTTTAGCAGGTTCGTGGCAGTTTAGAAACATTTCCTCGACATACATATTTCAAACAAAGGCGCAGTTTGTATCAAAACCTATCTGTATTCTGCTCGTTCCCCAAATATGGCGTGAATTTGCCATTTTCACAATAACTTACAACCTGCTATACACTTTCCTAAATATTATATTTATCAGAGCGATTGCCGGAAATATGTCCAAAATACTCCAGAAAAATGCCAAAAATTTTGTCTCGGATTAGTTAGAATTTTTTTTTTTTTTGAAGAATACCCCAGACAAAATTTTTGGCAGGGTCGAGGCAGTTCAGAAACTTTTTCTCGACAAATTTCAAGCAGACAAAGACAGCTTTTCTATCAAAAGCTGTCTGTTTTTTGCCCGTTACCCAATATGGCGTAAATCTACCATTAAAATGCCATCAAATTTTACAACCTGCCCGAGACAAAATGATTGGCATATTTCTGGAATATTTCGGGCATATTTCTGGCAAACGCACAGCTAAATGGAATATCTTGGGAAGTGTATAGCAGATTGTAAATTGGTGTGAAATTTTTATGGCAGATTCACCCCATATTTGGTGAATGGGCAGAAATCAGACAGTTTTTGATACAAACTCCGCCTTTGTCTGTTTGACAAAGGTCGAGGAAATTTTTCTGAACTGCCTCGACCCTGCCAAAAATTTTGTCTGGGGTGCTTCCCAAAATATTTTATTTATCTGTGTGTTTGCCGGAAATAGGCCAAAAATATTCCAGAAAAATACCAAAAATTTTGTCTCGGGTTAGTTAGAATTTTTTTTGTTGAATAGTACATTTCTGTCCTTTGTAGCATTGGCGTAGTGGTCAAAAATATTAAAAGTTTTATATCGTATATATCGAAATCTGCAAAAAAATTATGATATTACAGTCGGATTGAAGGTCGCCTGATTTTATAAAAAGTTTCTCATTAAATTCGATTAAACATAACCGTATACTAACATGTGAGAGGACTGTACTTTTGTATAAATGTTAATTATTTTAATATCTTGCATGAACCCATTTTGTATGCACAGCCCTGTCATACCGTCCTCACGAAACTTCGATGCCGTGTTTTTGAATTCGCAAATCTTTGCTGGTCTGTTTGTTGTTGTGGTCGTTTTACCGCTACACAAGTGATCGAGGAAAGTGGAACACAACACATGCAAAGTTCGGACCAAAGACGCGTTCTGCGAATTATTTTTTACAAACAAGAAGTTGTTGTGGGCGCGTATAGGTCTGATGTCTAATTCCTCTATAGGAAAATGATCATGAATTTTAAAATTATATATTAACAAACTACGGATTGTTCAGATGTTCCGACTCGGAATTGTATATGTAATTAAAAATACATGAACTGTGTCAATCTTGCATTTACGCCGAAAAATATTCATTTTACATAAAGATGGAGAAATGAAACAGGCAGTAGTAACAAGCAACAATATTTTCGATTTCGGTTTTATTAATGTTACATTTTGTCCATATTTTCATTCTCTTGAACAAGAAACAGAAACTAAGAAGTAAAATTTTATTTATACGTACATGTTCTTGCTTTCGATCAAATCTTGATCAATGAAAAATTTAAAATATAGATCAAATGACGATCCAATTTCAATGACAAATTTAAAATATACGGACATGTTCTTGCTTTCGATCAAATTCCGATCTAATATCAATGAAAAAAAGGCGATTTTGACTCAATATAAAAATTGATTACCAAACGAATTCAAATCGTTCAAGTCAAATCAATCGGATTGAATATATTTAAAAAAACAAATGTTTGTACTTATAACGTTTGTTTGTAAATATGAAATTCGATCAAAAGCTGAAATATGCCCGAAAATTTTAAGAAAGAAAATGAAAAATAAATATTTAAACATTTATTGACTAATCGTCTAATTATCTCTGCGGGGAAAAGGTGTCAATTGCTCTAAAACTACCTATCACGTGACTGTTACCATTGGTACCAACTAAAGACATGATCTTGAAGACCAGTTTTGTGATCGGTCTAAAGGTCTGCATGAGGAGACGGATCGTGTCCATGCTAAACATATCGCTAGTGAAGCGAAAAGTCACTAGTTGGCGCCATAGGCACGGGACTTATTTACACGCTGCAACTAATTCGTCTATAATTCGTAGAATATTTTTCGATACTGTATTGATTTAAATACAGCATGTCTTCGAAGTCATTATAATGCACGCAAGAAGCATAAAGAAGAAGGTAAAATAAAATATAATGTAAATTAAAATAACTTAAATTTAAAACATATAAAAAAGAAATAAAAAAATTTAAATAAAAAAAAAATATATTTTTTTTTCTGAATTAACCATTGATTCCGGTCACAGAACAGGATTTTGAGAACTAGTTCTGTAATAGGTCTAAATGTACCGGTCACAGGACGGTCATTTTTGAAGACCAGTCCTGTGATAGGTCTAAAGGTCTGCAGGAGGTGTTAATTGCTCTTCCCTAGGACAACGCCATGTTAAAGTTGCTGGTTGGTTTCATATAAAAGAGCCATAACTAGGAGCGATTAACTATCTCCGAGGAACCAGTCACGTGAATAGTCTAGGACCGGTTCGTTTCCTCGTAGGGATGTAATTGTATATTATCGTGTGACTATGACTCGTTCCCAGTTCTCTTCGTCTAAAATTGATATAACGTGTATCAAACTTTGAATCGAACGTTTGTTCAATATACTTGTTTTACCAACTATTTTTTCATACACAAAAATTTTTATATATTTTTTTTACGAGCGTACTCAACTTTTCGTTTAATGCATGAATCAAAAATTGTAGTTACACGATATTCAATCTTATTTGGTACGAATTATAGCCGATATTGTTGTCACCGGGAATAAAATATACATGGTTTTAAAAACTGTATAAATTGAAAACAGTTTATATTCTTTTTTCGGTTTTGGTATTAAAACGATCAGCTTTAAACGGATATCAGTTTCAGTATAGTTGATGGAACTACCATATTCGGCACTTAAAATGTTATCATATACACACACCAAATTGTTGAACAGGTTCTAAATTGGTTGTAGTCCAAACTAAAAACGTAAATGTTCTGAATTTCTTAAGATTTTTGTTTTTAATTCGTCTCCGATGACTTAAAATGCATATCAGATTAATGATTGGTTTCGCACTCCTTAAAACTCGCAACAAATTATTAGCGAAATTTAAAAAAATCTCGATATCAACAATGTTTTTTTTTTTTAATTAAACCCATATCTTTTCAGTGTATTTGTCATACAATTTATTAAAACATCAATAATGTGGTCCGCAGAGTCGATGTTAAGCAAATGAGCTCCATCAGCCTCGCGCAACGACGTCGTTGTACCAAGTTTAGTCGCAAATCTAAACACGGAGTGAGAGACTCGTTTCATGTGGCCACTCGAGAGCTCCACGACGGATCGTTAGAAAGAATGCAAACTTAATGAACTAGTATTTCGAAAAAATCAACGGCGAATATTTTTTAAACTAATTCAGTGCAAATCTCAATCAGAGAACGCGAAAAATAACACAAAAATTCGTCGTGAGGAAAGCGCGTGAAAAGTGTTGAAATTTAAAGAAAAACAGCATTTGAAAAAGTGATCGTGAATGTAAATATTTGAACTAATTAATTAATTCGTTAAATTCATTAACTAAACTGACGTTTTTTTTGTTTATTTGTTAGTAAATATTAAAGACCAACAAGAGTCGATCAAGTCAGTCGAAGACTTTCGCATGATCGCGATCGGTTGTGCGGGGTGTGGAAGGCAATGTTTATGCGTTCACTCGCGCGTCGCCGCACTCTACAAGTTGCTGCTGCGATACGGTTTACCTTCGAATTGTTTTTTACAATTTTAAATATGAATATTTTTGTAAATCTTTTTGCGGTTTGTGTTCGTTGTTGGTTTTGATGTGGCCAACATTGTCTGCGATCGAGCGCCGCACATGCGCGCCATTCAGTGTTCAGTGCGCTGCCGTTCGCTTGCTATGAACGTGGCTGCGATCTGTTCGACACGGTTTAAAATCGGTGCGATATATCGCATATCGCCATATCGCGTTGTAAAATGTTGTCACTAATTCGAAAGTGAACGCGAGCGGGGGCGCCGCGGCGACGTTGATCGCGTGCGGTGCAGGAAGCGTTGCAAGTTAGCAAGTCGCGTCAAAACGGAAGCAAATTTGAGCAATATTTTCTTTTGCTATTTACAAAATGCTGTTGAACTTTTCCATTGCTCTCACAGTGCCACTCGTTACAACTGACAACCAAAGTTTTATTAAGTCACAGTGTTTTCTTGTATTGATTTGTTGTATAAGAAATATTTATAAACCTTTTTTTTTTAATTTTATTTTGTTAATCTTTATTTTATATTGTTGTTTTGGATAGAGTAGGTGACATTAAAGCGCACTCTCGTTTGCATAGCCTTCCTTCCACGCACACACAAACACACATGCAATCACTTCAATACTGATGTAAGCCGACAGCAATGGCTCAATTCGCGAAGAAAAATATTAAAAAAATAAAAACAACGAAAAACAAGTGTAATATTTTAATTACAATCAAGTTGAGTCAACAACAACAACAATAATAATAACAACTAGCATATGCCAGAGTGGCCACATTTATTCGTTTGATACGTTCAACATTTTTATAAAAGTATTTTATGAGTTACGGACAATTAATCCTCAGACAATTCTTTCTCTAAACAACAATTCTCCAAGACAATTCTTCCAGTGACAACTTTTCCCGGGGGTTTATTGCCATGAGACAATTAATCCACAAACAATTCTTCCCGGCACAATTCTTCCCCGGACAATGCTTTCCCGAAAAATTCTACACCCATTCAATTCTAACATACAATAAATTATGTGAATTTCAATCTCCCGATATTAGTTTTCCATCAGCATATCTTTTCTTGACTGCTCTTTTTTAAGACACTGGTAAATAGTTGGATGACTTCCATAATAACACAGATATGATAGGGAATATATTCGAATTTACAAGTACATCAAAAACATCATAAATGTCTGCTGTTGGCCTAGTGTTTCTTAAGTTCAGGGAACAATTTCCCGGGAAAATATTGTCCGGGGAGGAATTGTCTCGGGAAAGAATTGTCTGGGTTTGAATTGTAATGCAAAATTCACAGGGAAAAATTGCCGACCAAGAATTATGGTGCTGTAAAAGTTGTCAAGTTTGATAAATTGGCTCTAGTTTTTGAGATATAGCGCATTTTTCAATTTACCACACCCAGAAAAAAATACTATATAAATAATAGTTTTTTTACTATTAAAAATATTCAATAGGATAAATTATTTTTTTAATCGGAAAATACCATTAAATACTAGAAAATACCATGACATTGTCATTGAGTTTATATGAAAATTTTTATTTTTTGTATACTATTAAATCAATAATTGTCCTATTGACCAATTTTAATGGTATTTGAGGGAATTTTTTTCTGGTTGCATTATGTTGGTCTTCTTATATTTTTAAAATTCCAACCAAAGAAAATAATGAAATTATCTTTTCACCTGCACCATGTCATTTTATCGGGCAGCGTAATTAATCATCATAATTTAATCATCATTATATTTATAACCCAAATTCATGTTAGTGATCAAATCATGTGAGGAGTATTGCATATAGTTGATGGTTTTTTATACCACACAGAGATAAAAAACTGTGTACATATAACAAAAATGTTAATCAATGCAATTAATTTTAAATTGAAACTCAGCCGATGTAACTTTTAATTGTATTGAATTCAATATTCATAATAATGGGAAATCGGTAATTGAAGAAAATTTAACAACTTTTATTGTTATATTGATATTAAAGTTGTTATATATATATATTAAATGTTTAATGAGAATTAATTTATCAGTAATTAATTATTTAGTAAAATCAATTAAAATTTGTTTCACATAGAAATCATTATACCCTTCACCTATGAGGTACAGTGTATATTAAATTTGTGCATATATTGTAACGCCTCTTAGGAGGCGTGTCCGGTATGAAAAAGTATATATATTCGTGATCAGCATCACTACCCGAGTCCGTTTAGCCATGTCCGTCTGTCTGTCTGTCTGTCTGTTTGTCTGTCTGTCTGTCTGTCCGTCTTGCTGTCGTGCTGTCCGATTACAGAATAACTTGAGAAATACTGATCAGAATGCGATAAAATTTATTATTATTATATTTTAGCCAAAAGTAGGAACTGAGTCACTTTTATATAACTCTTTAGGAACTAATAACTCGAAAAGTATTCAAAATATAGGTATAAAATTTAAAAAATATTGTTATAATTCACCTAAAAATATATGGTTTAAAAATGGGCGTGATCCGCCCACTTTTTTTTTCATTATTTCCCGGGTTTTCATTGTGAAAATTTGATCCGTAAATTATTAAAATCAAATCTATGAAATATTAGCCTTTCAAAATTTTAAATATAGACGTTGTCTGCCCAATTATATGTTTCTATTTTTATACCCTACACCTATGAGGTACAGGGTATATTAACTTTGTGCATATATTGTAACGCCCCTTAGGAGGCGTGTCCGGTATGGAAAAGTATATATATTCTTGATCAGCATCACTACCCGAGTCCGTTTAGCCATGTCCGTCTGTCTGTCTGTCTGTCCGTCTTGCTGTCTTGCTGTCTTGCTGTCTTGCTGTCCGAATACAGAATAACTTGAGAAATACTGATCAGAATGCGATGAAATTTCGTCTCAATATATTTGAACCAAAAGTAGGAACTGAGTTTGAAAATGAGCTAAATCGGTCAACGGCCACGCCCACCTCCCATACAAGTCACTTTTATATAACTCTTTCGGAACTAATAACTCGAAAAGTATTCAAGGTATAGTTATAAAATTTAAAACATATTGTTATAATTCACCTAAAACTATGTGGTCCAAAAATGGGCGTGAGCCGCCCACTTTTTTTTTTTCATTATTTCCCGGGTTTTCATAGTAGAAAATTGATCCGTAAATTATTAAAATCAAATCTATGAAATATTAGCCTTTCAAAATTTTAAATATAGGCGTGGTCCGCCCAATCACATTTTTCAATTTTTTTTTTTAGTTTTTTATTCTTTATATAATTTTTTTAATTTATGGGGATATAAGACGTAAATTTCTGATATATGAATAATATTCTGAGGGTTTATATCCCCACCAAAGGTGTAGGGTATTCCATAGTCGGGCCCGACCGACTATAAAGATCCGCCCCATGTGACCGAACTTACCCATGTGACCTAACTTTCCCAACTCGTTTTTATTAGTTTTTTATACTTTTATATAAATTTTTAATTTATGGTGATATAAGACATAAATTTCTGATATGTGAATAATATTCTGAGGGTGGGGAGGTTCAGCATAATTAAAATCTTTAAAATTAAGGTATGTAATTAAATATCCCACATTAATTTCCTCACCAAAGGTGTAGGGTATTCCATAGTCGGGCCCGACCGACTATAAAAATCCGCCCCATTTGACCGAACTTACCCATGTGACCTAACTTTCCCAACTCGTTTTTAATTGGATTAAATATACGCAGGCTATTTTTATATGCATGCTACATTTATATGCAGGCCATTTATTTAGAATCTCCTGCGTCTATATCGATTTTCGATTTTTTTAGAATTCGATATCGCTTCCAATATTCTGCGAATTCATCAGGGGATATTTATACGACCAACAATACTTCACATGGCGTTGCGAAAATATAAACACAAAGCATAATAAAAAAACACAAGAAAACAGCATACATCCCTGAGTTGCATTTTCAAAAATAATTAAATCAAAAGCAACAAACAATTGTTGTAAATACAATTAATCATTTAATTGTATTCACGTTATAATAAATTTATTTCTATTAATATTTTAAATAAGAAATGGGAGAATACAATTAAATAATTTGAAAATACATTCAAATTTTGAATTGAAATACGTTTTTATTTTCTATTAATATCAATCGTTATATATACGTACAATATTTTGTTCTGTGCAGAATACCAACAACATTAAGGGATCATATTTAGACCAGCATATGCAAAAAAACCTAATCGTTCTTATTATTTCTGTTAGTTTTGGTTTCCTATTGTAAAATTTCGAAACCGGTCATTGGTCTTTTTTATCCTTGTCATAACCCGACTAGTTACATAATCCGGCCATGTTTATATCAAAACTAATATGGTTAATTTTGACTAGGGTAATAAGCAGTATTGAAATAACATATTTGGTTCATTTTGGACACACCATATTTGTAATTGTTCTATAAGTATTTTCTCAGAAAGAAATGATCAAATCAGAAATAGGTCTTAAATATCCAGACAATTTTTTTTGATTTTACATTAGGTTAGAGTGGTAGATTTATAGCTATCTCCTTACTTTCTAGACATATAGTAGAATATTGTGTTCGTTTGATGTTTGTTTATTTTTTTTTTAGTAGGTTAAAAATCTTGGTGAATACACTGTTTTAAGTTCCTACGATCTATTTTACATAGGATTTTGAGTCAGTTAAGACCACTTTTGCTGTTGTTCCTCCCCAGGGATCACAAACCGGCATTTTGGTTACTGATCCAGATAAGTTCAATTAATACGTTCTACAATAAAATAAAGGTCAGGAATGACATGATCCTGACCTGATCATATTTGTCTTGTAATTGGTCGGGTTCCTTAGAGACATGGGGCCCTATTATCGTTCGATGAGAAATATAAAATGAGAACGAAAATGAGACAAACACTATGATTTATATTATTAACAGAATATTAAAATAGTTTTTATTCCATTTTCATTCTCATTTTCTATTTACCGTAATCCGAATTGTTATATGAACATCATGATCTGTGCACTATCATCTTTCCCCTAATAGGGAAAAATACTTAGAGTATGACGAGAAAAACATTAGATGATCACTTTCCGACTATGGCTTTAGAAAAAAAAAAACAGGGAATCTTGACTGCAAAAGCCAATAAATACCTACTTATATTATACACATCATCAGATATATTCGATTGCTGAAGAATATCTTGTCAAAGTAAGATAAACTTGAAGTTGTTCACTTCATCTGTAAAGCATAAATCACCAGAATATCATGTACTATTGAGGTCAATATTACGATTCATATGAAAATTTTGCAACAATCTGGCAGCACTACGCTTAAGCAATTCTCTGTAACTTATAGTACGTCGTTCCAGCTAGTCTTGTAAATATATATATTTTTGTTGTTTCATTTTTATTTTGTTTAATGCCACTTACAATCGATGTATGGTATGTTTTCTTAACATAACAGTTGATAAAATATTCGCGCATTCGCCAAGCAATAAAAATTATCGGCTGAGTTCCAAGAGTGCGTGCGTGCGAAACAGAAGAAATTCCGGCGCCACAAAAAACAAATATTTTTCTAAGATAAAATTCCAAAACTGTGAGTCCAACCAACCAGCCAGCCAGCCAACAATAGAACGCGAATCTTTTGCAGAGATGCTGTTCAGGAAATGCGTCAAACAGATACTGGAATTGAGTGCGTGCGTTCGTTCGTTGTCGTCGTGTGAAAAGCTCTTTAAGTGAATCTATAAATGATCTATATTGATTGCCCTTAAGCAGTTCATAAGATTAGGCGGGAATAAGTAGATCGGTGCGTGGTGCTGTGACCGGGATTTTAAACTGTGTGACTTTAATATCGGAAAACCCTTTTCTTTGTACGATCATTGATGATATATGGCGGTTTCGCTGGACTCTGCAGTTGTCTTGCTCTTTCTGTCTATCTCCCTATCTCTCTCTCTCTTTGTACTCCTCGAGATCGACCGACGAGACTAACGACACTCATCAGATGTGGTTTTTGTTCGTCGTTTTTGGCTTGATTAAGAAGTAAATAAATAACTCGGAGAAGGTTTTAATTACTTGACTTTGTTGCGGTGACTGGAAAAACTTTGCTCCGATTAAGTGATGCTGTTTTTGTTGTTATAGTCACTACTCATCGCTGTGGTAACAACAAAAAACAAAAACAAAGCAGTGGCGAGACATCCGATGGAGCAGAGCATGAACGAACGCAGTGGCCATTGAGGCGTAGTGTCAGTCGCGCGCGGTTATCCGTCTTTTTCGCGGCTAAATCGCGGTTTTTCTAACCTCTTGTTCTTCTTCTTCACCATCGGCTGCTGCCTGCTGTTTGTACGACGAGGCGACAGCAACGACATCTAGTTGTGATAATCGTGAATGAGCGAGTGTGCGTGTGTTTTGCATGTAGCGAGCGCTCGTTCGTTGTCGCATTTAATGGGCAAATCGATCGCACAAACGATCAACGCGACAGACGACATGCGACAAACGCGAGTGATTTTTGTAAGTCGTGCTTAGATCGGATCGTCCCTCGTCGTTGTTTTGCCGCGGCCCGTGCTTGTTTTAGTTGTCGCCGCATTCACCGCCACCGTTCTCATTGCTGTTGTTGTTGCTGTTGATATCGTTTGTTGCTGTTGCTGTTGTTGTTGGCGCTGTTGATTTGATTTAAATTTGAATCTGTGATGTGATCATTTCTTTGGAGCGTGCAATATTTTATTTCGCTGTTGTTTTTCATTTTCTTTTAATAACAACAATAACAACAGAAAATAATTTCATAAAATGTAGAAAAGCAAAACAACTCCCGATCAATAATTGTGCAATATTAATATTCAAGTTTTAACTCTGCAAGTGCGCATAACTCAGTGAAATTCACAAAAAATAATCGAAAGTGTTTCTTTGGAATGTTTTCCATCTATAGCCATGGGAAAAACAGAAATTAGAAAACAAAGTTATATATATGATCAGCATGGATGGTTCTCACCATTCCTCATTCAATTGGAAGGAGTTACAACTTCAGCCATGACATACGAGCCTCTGGAACAAGCAATTCAAAAAAGGTTTGTAAATATTTATTTTATTCAAATGAATTAAAACTATATCAAGAATAAGTTAAATTATCTAAATTGACAAATTGATTAAAGATAAGTAGAAATTCGTTAGTAAATATCAAGTTAGTTAAATAACATGGATTTTTAATTTTTCAAAATAACCAATGCCCTCTAGGTAAAGGAAATGATCATAGGTTAAAGGAAAGATGTAGTACTATCGGTGAATGTATATTTCCCATTTGCCAATATCAAAAATTTAGGGAAAAAAGACGCAGGGAGATTGTTCAATAAACCTATCATCCGAAACGAATTCTCTCTGTAATGCGTGATCCTGTTGAGAGACGCCGAAATTACGAATGGTAACGAATGAGTGAAAACATGATCAATTCATCTATTTCTCTCAAATATGATTACAAACCCTATGCTTCTTCTCTGCTAAAGAAAACCAATAGTTAAATATTTCCATTTCCTATTAAATAAATCGCTCGTTGTTGTATTCGCTTCACGCACTCTAAGGAAAATTTGGAAGCTCCTGTAAAAATGTGCGAGTATTTTTTGCAGGTTATTGAGTGTATCATTATATTACTCTCAATCTTCCAGAAGTTTAAGCGTCTTTTGATCGAAGAACTAATGAAGAACTAATAGGTTATGGGTCAATAACAGAAGGTCATTCCAAAAAAACAGAAATAGCGAAGAGTATAAGACGGAACCTTGCAAAACACAGAATTGATGGAATACTATTCTGAAAGACAACTCGCAAAGATCAACCCTAGAGAAAAACTCGATGCCCCATGAACATCGAGTTTTTCTCTAGGGTTGATCTTTTCGATTTACAACAAATTACCGATATGCAATTAATTTGTATACGAGTGCACTCGATTTGAAATATATAAAACAATAACTTACTCTTAAATAATTGTTTGGAGCTCATCTCCGAACAGCGTAGGTCAATCTCTCTCATTATTTGAGCTCTCACAGAATTAGGAAATACAATTTCGAGTCATTTTCGTAATCCCGGTATTACGGAGTTGAACACGTTCTAATCCCGGGACTAGTAAAAAATGTATATGATCTTGTTCTTGCAATACCTTTCTTGCTCTTGCTTGCAAGAATCTTGCAAAGGTTTATTTTTTTAATTTTAAATAAAAGATCGAAGACAAATATCTTAAACTGTATATTAATTATGAAAATTAATAGAATTTGAACACTTATTGTATTAAAGTTACTTATTTTAAATTTCTTCAACAAACAATAAATTATTTTACGAACAAAAAAAAATCCAATAACATAAAAATTTGAATTATATTTTAACAAGAATTAACTAATAAAAAATAATTGTATAAATCAAGTGAGACAATTCAAAATCTCAAGGCCTAATAAAATGAACATATACATTCATAATAAATATAAGGAATATGTCGTATAGGCATATTTCTGTTTTCGTAAGAGATTAAAAAATCCGTATGCTACACGTACCGTAAGTCAAGAGAACACAAATAATATCTTGCAGGGTAACATTTATCTTTGCGAACACAATCTCAAACGCTACATAGCGAACACTAACAGAAAGAAGAGAATACAATAACAATGAATTAAGATGCATACACACACTTTAACAACGACAGCACTTCGTTGCTATCCTGTATCTTCCCATGACAACGTACAGTCGCATGGCACCACACTACATGTATGTATCTAGTACAGCTATCTAGTTGGCAACAACAACGAGTTTTCTTTGTGGTACAAAAAATTTATCGCCAAAAATTCTATCAAAAGCTTGGACGCTGTTTTTTTCGCATTTTTGTTGTGTTGCTCACAATGATTTCGTAACGATATCGATACGAATGGCATACTGGGAAATGTCGATTATATCGTATCTCGTATTGAGAGCTCTTGAATCAATTTTATATCATCTCACTTAGAGTACTATTATAAAATTGTAATTTTTGCCAATCTCGAAAATCCCGGGATTAGTACTATATAATCCCGAAATTTCGGGAATAAAAACAGACCGGGATCCCGAATCCCGGGATTTTAATCCCTACACAAAATGTACACAAAGGGATGGGACCTACAATTTAATGTCGAATCCGAATGGCTGAGTTTTTTAATAGGCAATGTTTTACTCCCGTAGGTGTAGGATATTTATAGACCGACTATAACTTTCATAATTCATACTAACTAACTTCCATACATCAAAATTTTCCATGTGACATAATCTTCCCTACTGCTTCTGATGTTGCAGCGATGATTCGTTACAGCGACTCGACTGTCATGTCGGCTGTAGCACTCTTAGGATGTGTCGAGGTGCTCGTTGATGAACTATTATGTTTCATTGTCTTTCTTATTCGTCGGAGCATAGTCATAAATTAGATTGATGAAGAAGTATGTAGTTTTAATGCAGACTGTTTTATTCTTGAATGTGAACCTAAAGACAAAGTCGCGTTTAGACCATTCACCGGGAGTGATAGCTAATCTTTGCTCGGGTTATCAAGGTTTAGCAACGCAAAGGAATTAAGTACACTACACACGGAAAAAAAAGTGTGTAAATATAACTAAAATGTTAATCAATCCAATTAATTTTTAATTGAAACTCAGCCGATGTAACTTTTAGAATTAATTATTTTTTTTGTCATACTGATATTAAAGTTGTTATATATATTATATATTTTATTTGGAATTTTTAAATCATTAATTAATTAGTAACATCAATTAAAAATTTCATTCGATAGAAATTGGATCAATTAAATATTTTGTTAAATTATATAAAATATTTGTCGAATAGAAACATATGAAAATAAAAATAATTTAATTCAATATATATCATAAAATAAATATTAAATAAGTATTTATACAGTTTGATATGCTTTGTAAAATTCATTCAACTTAACGAATGTTTTACCGAAGTCAGTTTTCACAACTTCTACAGGTGGGCCAATTAATTGAGTCAAACATAAAATTTGATATTCGCTTTTTAATGATTCAAAATGAGAATCATAAGCTGTTTGTTCAAATTCTTGACAGCAAAAATAAATTGAGGTATTTAATACATTAATAACATACACTAAAAATGCAATATCCTGTTTTAAAATAGCAACGTAGAAAAAATAATGTTATAGAAGAAATTGAACGACGCCGCCGACGCACAAACAAAAAACAAAATGAAATCCAGAATAAAAAAAAAACAGTGTTGCAATTTAAGAAAATGAATAAATCAAAAGTAACAAATAAAAGTAGTTAATACTATTAAAGATTTAGTTGTATTGAAATTATTTCCTATTAATATTTTAATTAAAAAATGTGTAAATACAATTAATTAATTAGTAAATACATTCATATTTTTAATTGGAATATGATTTTGTTTGCTATTAATATCAATTGTTATATATACGTACAATATTTTTTTCTTTGTATAAAAAGTCTGTCACAGTAGCAAAAAAGTTTGCTAAAATGTTTGCTGAAAAGAAGAAAGCGCCGGATTTTGCTAAAACTGCAAGTGACAGTTTGCTGTTTCAGCGAACTTTTTTTATGCAGTTAAAGCTGACAATTTTAGATGTTTTTACTATGATTTTGAAGACCAGTGTTAATTGACCCCTTTCTAGGGCAACATCATGTTAAAGTTGGCGGTTGCTTTCATATAAAAGAGCCGGAACTACGACCGGTTAACTGTATCCAAGGAACCAGCCACGTGCCTAGTCTATGACATTTTTAGCATGCTGATCTTTATATCTATCACAGAACTGGTCTTCAAAATCCTGTCCTTAGGTCCTGTACCAATGGTACCAGTCACGTGTTAGTTAGTTTTAGAGCAATTGACACCTTTTTCCCGCAGGGTAACGACATGTTTAGCATCGACACGATCCGTCTCCTCATGCAGACTTTTAGACCTATCACAGATCTGGTCTTCAAAATCCTGTCCTTAGTCGGTACCAATAGTACCGGTCACGTGATAGGTAGTTTTAGATCAATTGAAATCTTTTTCCCGTAGGAAACGAATAGTAAGATTTTTGCAAACACATTGTATGCTTAATCTAAAACCTTTTGTAATCATTTTGTAAAGTTATTAAGAATAGTTTTAAAAATAGTACCTAGAGGGTTTAAAGAATATTAATTAAAACATACAATAGTCAATATAAATAATATTAAATATTACAACAATTTTGATGTTCGGTATTACTTAGACAGATTAATGTGAAAAACTGTAGTGGATTGATTATGGATGGTTTCTTCATGACTGTACTATTAATTATTTAATTGTTTTACAATTTTTACACCTTTTAAATTCCATTGTTAACGATTTTACAATTAAACACGTTTTATGGCTGCATAATGCAGAAATAAAGTGTCTGATTTATAGCCTCATTAGGGGTATAATTGAATAATTGGCTGAGCCAAAGCGGAACCCATTTTACTGTCAAACGACTTTTGAAAAAGTTACGAACAATCAATAAAACCAATAAACAATCGTTTACAATAGATACTACTACTAGGGTAATTACTAAATACATATTAAATCGATAAACTTCAACTAAACTTAATGCAAACAAATAATATTTATAGTATTTATAAATTACTTTTTATGGTTTTGGCTTTTAGCATTTATTAACCTAGTTTTGCAATTAATTATATTGTATATTTTTGCACTTTTATTGCAATTTATATAGTTTTATTTTTTATTTTTAATTTTTCTATTTTTCTTAGCAATTATAATAATTTGTTTTTATTTCTCTCTTTTGCAGTCTAAATTTATGCTTGGCATTCCAACGATAAGTCAATAAAAGGCCAATTAAATAGTTTTATAAAATATTTCACACATTTGCTTTATTAGCAAGAAAGAAAAAAAAGAAGAAATAAATTAATTTCCACGATAAAAGAGCCTATATAAAAATGTGTTTGTGAATTCTGGTGAAATAAATTCAATTGTTCGAGCCGATTTATTTTAAAGAGCAATTTCAGTGTTGAAATAATTTTAATTATAGAAAATAATAATAATTATAATGTGCAATATGAATATGATTATAAAAATTAAAAATCGCAACAGGATAAAATAAGTTTTGTGATCCTACGCAGATATTACATAAAAGATGTACAACTATAATAATTGATACATTTCGCGATCCAGACAATTAATTGGATTAAATTGGATTATACTGAAGCAGACAGCAGCAGGTTTGTTTGATGTTATTATAATTTAAAAAAAAATCTCTTTATCGTTTGTAATTTTTAGCATTCCTTTATAACCAATATAGTTTAATGATGTCGAAAAAAAGATTATCAGCCTAACCAATAAACGAAATAAAGTCGACTCTTTTCGACAATTCTCTCATACCTTTATTTGTCAAAAGCTTTGTCAAGACAATCCTAAACGACTTTATTTCTTTAATTGGTTAGACTGAATAAATTTAGTTTATAATATAACTAGGTTGACTTCACATAATTTGGCTATGTTTTTAAATATTTAGCAATTTATTATTTTGTTCTAAATATTTGCCGAAAACGTGTATTAAGCAAACGCGTATTTAATATGTTAAATGACAAATATGATTCCATAAACAATCAAATATTGTACAACATATTTCCCAAATAGATAACTTTAATCTAGAAGATATAACGGTTTTAAATATTGACTTATCCACAAATTTTGATGGAAACGTCTATGTTTTTAATGTACATCAATATGAACCAGTAAGTAAGGTTATGTCTCATGGGAAATTTTGAAGTAGGGAAATTGTCATAGTTGGTGTGATGAAGTTAGTAAGAATTTTGAAAGTTATAGTCGGCTAAGGCGACCATTTAAAGTGATACATAGGTCACCAGGGTTAACGAATTCTGAAAATAACTACAAACCCATATTGATACCCATATATACAAATGGGTAGGTGTAGCGAATTTCGATTTTTGTTTTGGGGAGCCACAAACATTATTTTGAAATATTTGAGCACGCATAAAGTCAATATATATTTCACCGTATAAAGTAAAATTTATAAGAGGTAAAATTTATAAGAGGATTATGTTTAAATTGTTTGGTTCCCAGGCTACAATTGAGCGATCATCCCAATTTTCTTGTTGAGACAGCGTAGATATAAAAGTACTCTAAAATAAATAAAAAAAAGTAATCTAAATTGATCTAGCTCTTTTAGTTTTTCTGTAATCGTGATTTTAACAGACAGACAGACGGACAAACGAACGGACATACGGACAGACGGAAAGAGGACATCGCTAAATCGAATCAGGAGGTCATGATGATCATATATTGTTGATCAGCATGACCTACTTTTCCATACCAGAAATGCTTCTTTCTGGGTGTTACAAACGGCGTACCAAACTTAATATACCCTTTCAATCTTAGTTGATACGAGATCCTGGACATTTTTTTGGAATTGGAAAAAAAGGTCATGTTCATGTCTATATCTTTAAAGCTAAACAAGATATTTTATCAAGTGACCATATTTTTTTAGATCTTGGTGTTTGGTTCATCGATGTCAATAATTCAAGAAATCATTCTATGACTCAAAAAAATAAGAAAATTTAAAAAAAATGTTATCCTATTTTACATCTTATTTGAAATACAGGGTGTTTATATTCCTGACATTCATATGACATAACCTGACATAACCTAGTCAAGAAAATTGGTTATAAAGTATAACATGTCTATAAATGAATATTAATTTTAACTCATATTTTAGAAAATTAAATTACCTTTCCAATGATATATCACACCTTCTAACCCTATGATTTTTTCCTTTTCTTACATGTACGTAAATTTGAAATTTACAGAAATAAAAATTCAATTTTATACTTTGAAATTGATTTTCTGAAAATTTCGTTATCGATCACCACATTTTTTCTAATTTATAATTATAGTCCAGTTCATTTATAGTATTTTTTTATCTATCTCAGTGATATTAACTTGATAAGTAATGCTGCAGAAATAATTAAACAGTGATGGGTCTTGTGAAATGGTGGTTCAAATTAAAAAAATATATGTTTGGAAATATGATCAAAAAAATATGTTCTGTGAGGTAATCTGATAATGATTATAAATTTTAATAAATGTTTAAAATCATTTCTCAATTATATCGATTTTTTTTTAAATTTCAACCAGCAAATTAAAAGATCCGGCACTGTAAAAAGTATTTCTGCAGCATCATTTACCAGTTTAAAATCACTGTAATTGATTAGAAAGTATTGGAAATTAACAGGGCTATCATTATAAATTAGAAAAAAATGGGGTGCTCGATAACGAAATTTTGAGAAATTCAAAATTTAAATTTTTATTTTTTGTAAATTTCCACTTTGCGTACGTTTTAAAAAAGGAACAAATCATGGCGTTTGAAGATGTGATATACCATGTGAAAGGTAATTTTATTTTCTCAAACACGAGTTAAAAATTGTTATTCATGTTATCCATATATTACTTCACACCCATTTTCTTGACTAGGTTATGTCAGTAATATGCATTTACTAAACACAATGTATTGTAAACAGGGTGACAATAGGACATACGTTTTTTTATATTTTCTTATTTTTTGAGTCATAGAATGATCCCCTGAATTATTGACATCGATGAACACACTGTATAAGCATTTGGATTTTTAGAATTTTTGAAAAAATTTCATGAAAAAAATGTAAAATTTATTGATTTTTATCTCCATAACCATTATCTCCAATTCATAATCTCCAATTTAAAAACTTAAGTCCTCTCAAGAATTTTCTATACAATTCTTTTAAAATTTATAAATCGGTATAGTGGTTCCGAAAATAATGAATTTCACCTGATTTTAGAGCGGTTGAGCACACTGTCGTAGCTTTTACATGTAATTTAGTGGTTAAAAATGTAAAATTCTGAAAATGTTGAAAATACTATATAAACAACAAAAGCTCTGGAATACGATTCCGGGTTCAACTTGTTTTTGATTCCCAACCCCACATATACGGTTTTTGTATAAAATTTCTTTTTTCCATATTTTTCATTCTCTTCAACAAAAAACCTGGGGTAAAGTGGGACATGGGGTAATGTGGGAATCTTGAACAAGATCAACAATAATACATGGTAAATATTCTTAAACTTCACAAGAAGAAGAAGATTTGTTTACAATTTCCATCTATAAAAGCCAAAGAAATTAAATTTCAACAATTCAGAGAAGTGCAATATCTTCAAACGGCCTGTGTACATGAAATGTTCGAACTGGTCGAACTTGCACTTTATTTTTCGTATTTTCTTAAGTAGTTACTGAAAAGTTAATAATTTTAAACTTTTTTTCAAAATTTTTCTTGCATTACCATTGTTTTTTATTACCTTATTAAACAATTTTTATCCATAATATACATTTTTGAAATTGAGGTGTTTCACTCAAAAATCAATTTAAAGACTTATAAATTTATTTTGAGAGCTCCAAATTTTAGTAAATGACATTTAAATATGCCTTGTACTTAAGATCTTCTATATAAAATAAAATATGTTTTTCTGTTTCTTTTTATAAAAACCGTTTCAAAGCGGTATAAAACCGAAACCGTTTATTTCAGTTTTCGATATCGGTTTATTTTTGATTTTCGTAAAACGGTTTTGGTTACGGGTTTAAAAATTAAACGGTTTTAAACGTATATCGATTTCGGTTACGGTTTCAATCCTTGATAAAAACATAATAGTTCTAAAAAACTTACAAAAAAAAATTAAAATAAAAAAAAAACTATTTTTATTTATATGGATAAGAATTTCGCTACGTCCATGAGTTATCTATCGTAGTGTCTAACGTAGTGCCAGCAACAAGTTATCTAAAAATAAACTTAAATAATTTGCATGAGCCACTCTTCATCTGCCCACCATGTGGTTGTTGATCTACTGAGCAGAGACTCGACCAAACCAAACCAGAAACTAATTGAATGCGACACGCGACACAACCGCAAATTAACCTCAGACCCGAAATGTTAATGGATTAAGATCCATCAAGACCAATTCTCTGCGTAGCTAATCATCAAATTCGCCAAACATGTGACCGATCACCACAGCAGCCACCAGAAATATACAGTCATAAAGAAGATGAAGGTCTACCACTTTGGGACAAAAACGAAATTAACAGTTATGGAATGGTCAAAAACCACACAAATCACAATAATAAAAAACTGAAATCTAAATACCAACAAAATGAGAAAATTCTATTGAATTGTCTAGATAGATGTATAGATAAATTATAGCATGCCTACAAATACAGACGTCGAACTTAAACGAAAACTCGTAAATAATGTTGGCCATTTGACCAGCTAAATACCAGTATAGGCCACAACGAAGCCGTGGCTAAGATAAAGAGGGACAAAACTGAACGAACGAGCGAACGATTTGATCGGAAGATATGATAACGAGATGCGCAAAATATTATGTGGCAACAGCAGCTACTGGTCTTCGACGACGAAATAGAGCCGTTGCAAAAATTGCGACAACAAATAAAAACAGCAACAACACAAACTGCAGCAAAAATCAACACCAACAACTAAAATGTTGTTGGTCGCTCCAGTCACTGGTGTGGTGTTGGTACCAACCACCGACACTTTACCAACGTCAGAAATAGCAACAGCATCAACAGCAGCTGCTGCAGCAAAATCAGCATCACCACCAACAATACATGCAGCAACAACAACAACTAACTAGTTGTTTGCTATCACATTTCGATGCAAATTAGGCCTCGATTGCGCATTGAGATTCTGTGACGGCAGCAACGACATCAGCAACAATAAGAGCAACAGGTAGTTGCTGCTTGTTCGCGCGTTGCTATGCGTTGTTAGTTGTCGTCGTCATCATCGTAGTTGCGATAGTTTGTTAATCGGAATGTTGCTGATAAGTTTTTCTCTATGTTATTTGCTGCTCGTAATTTTATGCATTCTTCCTTCAGCAGGTGTGGAAGAGAGTCTTTTTGCATCGAGTGCATAGTAACAATTTTTCTTTTAAGAACTCCACCATCTTTGAATCAAATTTTTATTTTTTATTCTTTGGCATAAAATTTAAGAATTGAAATATGAGTTGGGAAGCACCGGTTGAATGCACAGATTTACATAAAGTGAGAGCTTTATATTAAAAAATCAATTTTGACTTAAATCTTATTTATTTAATAAATAAAGTTACATAACCAAAGTTCTAAAATGCAATTGGAACAAAAAATGTTGTAGCATATGTGTAATTTGTAAGTTACCTGTGACACCAGTGTTGCAAACCAATGTTATTTAGTTCCAAAGCGGTGGCTAAGAACGTGTGTGGAACATATAAGTGATATATAAGTCATAAATTACGATAAGGGAATGTATTCAGTAATGGACAGATCATTATTTGTTGCTGATAAAATCAAAGCTAATAGTAGTAACAACTTCAAAATTGAGGACAAGGATGTAGAATTGGTGGATTCCTTCACATACCTGGGCAGTGAAATTTCAGCAGAGGATTGCGCAAAAAAGGACATAATGTCCAGAATCATAAGGGCGAAAATATATGGAGCTCTTCGCAGCTATCGGCCCACACCAAAATTCGAATTTTTAAATCCTATGTAATGGCAGTCTTTCTCTACGGCTGCGAGACCTGGCTGGTCACTACGTACTTGACAAGTACTCTGCAGAGTTTTACAAACAGATGCCTTCGACGCATTTTGAGAATTTGGTGGCCCAATATAATATCGAATGACGAGCTCTATGAGCGATGTAAACTCATCCCAATTGCTAATGACATTAAACTACGCAAATGGAAATGGATCGGGCATACGCTCCGTAAATCGTCGGACTAAATATGTCGGCAAGCCCTCGAGTGGAACCCACAGGGTAGCAGGAGAAGAGGTCGGCCAAAAATAACGTTGAAGCGAAGCCTAGTGCTGGAAGTTGAGGACTCCGGCATATATTGGCATGAAATAAAAGCAATGGCTAAAAATTGTACGACGTGGAAATGTTTTGTTGAGGCCCTGTGTTCTCCGAGGAGATCAGGGACCAAATGATGATGATTATTGGTTGCTATTAGGTTGCAAAAGAGTGGAAAATTGAATTATGAATGAATTATATATCAGATTTTACGTTTTTGTGACATTTAAATGGCAGGTTCACGTCATATTTGGAGAACGGACAGAAAACAGACAGATTTTGATACAAATTCCGTCTTTGTCTGTTTGAAATATTTAAGAAAAATGTTTCAAAAACACCTCGATCCTGCCAAAAACTTTGTCTGGGGCTGCTATACACTTCCGAAAATATTTCATTTATCAGTATGCTTGCCGGAAATATGCCCGAAATATTCCTGAAAAATGCCAGAAATTTTGTCCAGAAAAATGCCAAAAATGTTGTCTCGGATTAGTTTCAATTAAATGAGTTCCCGTTCCAGAACCATTTCTTTCCAATAATTTAAAAAATTGATGTAAAAGTAAAAAAAATCAAAAAATGTTGAAACATGTAGAAAAAAAAATGTGGGCGGATCACGCCCATTTTTGGATCACATATTTTAAGGTGAATTCTAACAATATGTTTTAAATTTTATAAGTATATCTTGAATACTTTTTGAGATATTGGTTCGTAAAGAGTTATATAAAAGTGACTTGTATGGGAGGTGGGCGTGTCCATTGACTCGGGTGGTGATGCTGATCAAGAATATATATACTTTTCCATACCTAACATGCCTTCTAAGAGGCGTTACAATATATGCACAATGTTAATATACCCTGTACCTCGTAGGTGTAGGGTATAATAATGAATTACCTAATTTACAAACGATGAATATATTTCTAGAGATAATTGGGTTTTTATTTTGTATAAATAATTTGTAAGCCAGAATACCAACTTGTAGAATTGTAAAAACTGTGAATATTACAACTTTAACATCATGAAAAGCATTATGGGTAAAATGGAATTACAATCTGTATAATCTATGGAATTACAATCTATAAATTTTATATATTTTAAAAAGCTGCGATAGTAATTAATCCTTTTTGTAATATATTTTTAAAAGGATATAAAAATCACCATTATTGTACAAAAGTAAAAATAAAATGTTAATCTTAATATCCTTTAGCTTTTTTTATGCTGATCTGTAAATCAACAGCTGCACCACAACTTTGAAGGCCATCTTTATTACCGATCATTGCACTTTTAGATCAGGGGGAGTGAATAGATTCATAATTATCTGAACTATTACCTAACCGGCCGCTAATAGATCAGGGGAGTGAATAGATTCATAATATTCAAGGCTTCCCAAATTAATGGAACTCACATGTATCACATAAGATTGAATTGAATAAAAAGCAATAATTGATTTTTTTGTATTTAACTAACATATATTTTTTTAGGAATTTTGTCCATCATGCCCCTCCTAACCTTTAAAAACATAAACATCTAAAGAGTTTTCCAGTATACTTGTCAAAATGTACAAGGGAATGTCTTGAAACACGTTTCAAGCACATTCATGCAGAGTTTAGTTTATACATAGAAAAAAAAATCATCAATACGATGAATTTATTATAAATATTATGAATATTTCTACCAACTACCAGATTCATCATATTGATACCCCCGTTCATTAATTGACATACTGATGAATGCATTTTATGCAGTATATGAACTTATTCATACTATCGAACATCATAGTGAAAAACGAATTATTCAATACAAGAACTACTTCGAATCGTCATATTGATGAATCTAATCATGATATTTATGAATAATTTAAAATTTTATTTTTTCGAATTTTTCAAAATAAACAAAAATCAAAAAATAATTGGAAAAAAGATAGCCTTAAAAAATGTTTGTTAGAAACAAATTTATTATAAAAATTATCGGTGAAAAAAAAATCTCAAAAAAAAAAAAAACAAACAAAATGCATAAAAAAATGTCTAAACTTTTTTATATTTAATATAACTTTTTATTAATAAAAAGTTGTAGTTATCCTATTAATATAATAAATCTGTTTGTTCGTTTGTACGTTTGTACGTTTGTTCCGCTTCTCCGTCTAAACGGCTGATCCGATTGTCTTGAAATTTTTACCACAGATGCGGTATGGTCTGGAAGGAATGATAGGCTATATATGGGCGGGATTGGACAAAGAGGCGTGGCACCTCCCATACAACCTAAACTTTCAATACGATATAACGCGGCACTTTCACCAGCTACGAACATGAAACAAAAAACTCAAATACAAAAAAAAAAAATTAAAAAAAAAAGCAAAAGCACGAAACAAAAGAAAACAAAAGCAAAAATACAAAAACAAAAGCAATCACGTTTGTTCCGCTTCTCCGTCTAAACGGCTGATCCGATTGTCTTGAAATTTTTACCACAGATGCGGTATGGTCTGGATGGAATGATAGGCTATATATGGGCGGGATTGGACAAAGAGGCGTGGCACCTCCCATACAACCTAAACTTTCAATACGATATAACTCGGCACTTTCACCAGCTACGAACATGAAACAAAAAACTCAAATACAAAAAAAAAATTAAAAAAAAAAGCAAAAGCACGAAACAAAACAAAAGCAAAAATACAAAAATAAAAGCAATCACGTTTGTTCCGCTTCTCCGTCTAAACGGCTGATCCGATTGTCTTGAAATTTTTACCACAGATGCGGTATGGTCTGGAAGGAATGATAGGCTATATATGGGCGGGATTGGACAAAGAGGCGTGGCAACTCCCATGCAACCTAAATTCACCCTCAAATTAACCACACTAAAACCCACCACACTATAATTCACCACACTAAAACTCACCATACTAAAATTCACCACACTAAAACTCACCACACTAAAACTCACCACACTAAAACTCACCACACTAAAACTCACCAAACTAAAACTCACCACACAAAAACTCACCACACTAAAACTCACCACACTACAACTCACCACACTAAAACTCACCACACTTAAACTCACCACACTGAAACTCACCACACTTAAACTCACCACACAAAAATTCAACACACTAAAATTCTCCACACTAAAACCAACCACACTAAAATTTCACCACACTAAAACTCACCACACTAAAATTTCACCACACTAAAACTCACCACACTAAAATTCACCACACTAAAACTCACCACACTAAAATTTCACCACATTAAAACTCACCACAATAAAATTCACCACACTAAAACTCGCTACACTAAAATACGCCACATTAAAACACGCCACATTAAAATTCACCACACTAAAACCTACCACACTAAAACTCACCACACTTAAAAACACCACACTTAAACTCACCACACTCAAATTCACCACACTAAAACTCACCACACTAAAACTCACCACACCAAAACTAACCACAATTAAACTCACCACTCCAAAATTCACCACATCTAAACTCACCACACCGAAACTTACTACATTAAAACCCACCACACTAAAACTTCTACTGGGAAAAACTCTACGAGGAAGAATTCTACGGGAAAGAATTTTACCGGGAACAATTTTACCGGGATGAATTCTACTTTGAGAATTCTACGGGAAAGCGTTCTATGTGGATTTTACGGGGAAGATTTCTACTGGGAATAATTCTACATGAAATACTTGAGAACTGAGAAGTACGGCAAAAAATGAGCGAAAAAAATATTTTGATTGAAATTTGGTTTGATGAACAGCATTCATCAATATAATGTACATATTTGGTATATTAAGAAGATGATTGTGTATTAAGATGTATTTTTTGCATAAAGTTCATCATATTGAAGAACACTTTTACGAGAGTTACCAAACGTTCATCATATTTTTGATCGCATTTAGAACATTGATTTCGTTAGTCATTAATATTATGAATGGTACTTCAATACAATGAATCATGGTTTGAAGAACGGAATACATGAATATGATGTACATTTTTTCTGTGTAGTTATATCTAATTCGCTGTGAAAAATGAGAAAAATATGAAAAAGGGAAGTTGCACTTTTCCTATGTGAAATTTAAAAATTAGTTTTTGACACCTTTTTATATATAACTTTTTCTTTTCAGTGAAAAAGTTATATATTTTTTTAATAATTATTATAATTTTGAATTAAATTAATTTATAGATGTGTTATACATTATTCTATCAATGGTGTTCAGAAAATGGCACATTTTTCTTATATTAAAGTTAATTTTTATTGGACAAATTTTAATTTTTAACATTTTTTGTATATTGAGAGATAAATAAGTGAAATTTCGGATTAAGTTAGATAATCTTAATATGTTCCTAAAATGAAAATAATCGGAGTGTGACCGTTGCTTTATATCAAAGTTCAGTGCATAATCCATGTTAACCCAGCAGTAACTGACATTGTTAACTATAAGGGCATCAACCCGAACTTTGTCATAAATAAGTATTTATGAGACGAAAATGTGCCCTCAGACCCATAGTGAGGGGTCAAATGTTTAAAGATTTATTTATGGGTATTATTTTTTTAAAGAGGGCTGGAAAATTGCATATCTATTAGGTAAGACCTCATCAAGACCATATCATGTTTCTCATATAACTGGTCTGGTTATGACAAGGTGAAAATACAATGATCATTACCCTAGTACAATTTATTTATAATCATATCAAATATCAACTATGGATAGTAATCGTATATTTGATGAGACGGTGTACTATTAAAATATACCTTAATTTTACAATATAATGCGTATAGTCCGTACAAAAACAGGATAGTGTAAACTTATTTCAAAACTAGCTATAGCAACTATGAATTCGTCCCACACAACCAAGCCATAATACTACTCATTCATTCGAAGGTCATTGCTATGGTTTTCAAAATCAAAATCAAAACACACCTTACACCTCACATATAATACCTATTTAAAATTATAAGTTTTATTTTTAAAAAACTGACCGTGTCCTTTTACGAAGCCACGCCATGCACGAAGAAGGCAAAACATGTTTTTCAAACTGTCTGAAGATCATTATAGATAGATTCATAGACAGTCGCAGACACTCACTCTGTCACTTGCACATTTTGAGCACAATTCATACTAGTTGCTGCTCGATGATTGACAAGTCGGTGCAAAAAAAGGCACCTCGTGTTGGCTTCAGCCGATATGCATAGCTATACTTTTGAGGAAGTAAAATAGTCAAGTAGGCACATTGAAACAATCTGTGCACCACACTCTGCAAGGTACAAATTATGAAATTTCAATCTGCTGACTGGATTTGTGTCCAACCAGTTGAACGCGTGCTTGTGCGCCTACAGCAGTACCACCTTGGAAAATAGAGTTGCTGCTATGTGACGACTAAATAAATTATTTGTAATATGAAGTAAATATTAAAATAAAGCAAATAAAAATGTGCAATAAAAATATATTCATAATAATATCATAATATATGCATAATATTAACAATAATAGTAATATTTAAATTGAATAAAACTGGATCACAGAAAACGCACATGAAAAGTTAAGTCACATGGGTGGGACTTAAAGTCAGTCGGGTCTGACTGTGGAATGCGTACATTTTTTCGAAGTTTTTCTCAAAATTGAAAATTTTCTCAAAAGTTAAGAATGTTAAGATGTATTAAAAAAAGCCACTTCTTCCCGTAAAAGTTAAAAAATGTGCAAATTATAATCTAAAGGTCAATTGATTACGCCCATTTTTCATACCAAACAGCATATGTATACAAGTCATCTAAATTATGAGTTTCAATCATTTAGGACAAAGCGTTTCCCCATAACCGTGATTACAACATAAAGGTAGAGCCACAGACAGATGCTAATCGCTAAATCGACTAAGGATTTTGCGATGATCAAAAATATACAGGGTGTTTGGTTCATCGATGTCAATAACTCGGAAGGTGATTCTATGATTCAAAAAAATAAGAAAATGTTAAATAAAAACGAGTTGGGAAAGTTAGGTCACATGGTTAAGTTCGGTCATATGGGGCGGATTTTTATAGTCGGTCGGGCCCAACTATGGAATACCCTACACCTTTGGTGAGGATATTAATATTAAAAAGGATATTAAAAATATAATTGGGCGGATCACGTCTATATTTAAAATTTTGAAAGGCTAATATTTCATAGATTTGATTTTAATAATTTACGGATCAAATTTCCACCATGAAAACCCGGGAAATAATGAAAAAAAAAGTGGGCGGATTACGCCCATTTTTGGACCACATATTTAAAGGTGAATTCTAACAATACCTTTTAAATTTTATAACTATACCTTTTTAATTTGTACTAACTAGTTATTAGTTCGAAAGAGTTATATAAAAGTTACTTGTATGGGAGGTGGGCGTGTCCTTGACCGATTTAGCTCATTTTCAAACTCAGTTTCTACTTTTGGCTAAAATATATTCAGACGTAATTTCATCGCATTCTGATCAGTATTTCTCAAGTTATTCTGTATTCGGACAGCAAGACAGCAAGACGGACAGACAGGCGGACAAGGCTAAACGGACTCGGGTAGTGATGCTGATCAAGAATATATATACTTTTCCATACCGGACACGCCTCCTAAGGGGCGTTACAATATATGCACAAAGTTAATATACCCTGTACCTCATAGGTGTAGGGTTCAAAAATAGTCAATACGATAAATTATTATTTTAATCGGAAAATATCATTTAATACTAGAAACTACCACGACATTGCCATTGAGTTTATATGAAAATATTTATTTTTTGTATACTATTAAATCAATAATTGTCTTATTGGCAATTTTAAAGGGATTTGAGGAAAATTTTTCCTGGGTGTAAGTTATCCTGCAGAAATAATTAAACACTGGCGGGTGTTGTGATTTGAAAGTTGAAAAAAAAAAATAACAAAATAATCAAAAAATAATTTTAAACATTTATTAAAATTGTATTCAATATCATATTACTTCACAGAACATATTTTTTGACCATATTTCCAAACATTATAATTTTTTATTTTATTTGTACCACCAAATCAGAAGACCCGACATTGTTTAATTATTTATGCAGCATTTCTTAATAAGTTAAAATCACCCAATATTAAAATATTGGGAATGAACTGGTCTATAATTAAAAATTACAAAAAAAACTGAGAAAATGAATGACAAAGTAAAAATTTGTATTTTAATTTTTGTAAATTTCAACGTTACGTACATTTTAAAAAAGTAAGAAATCATGGGATTTGAGAATATATATATACCATTGGAAAGGTAATTTAAATGTCTAAAATATGAGTGAAAATTGATATTCATTTAACGACAGATTACATTTCATAACTAATTTTCTTGAATAGACTATGTAAGTAATATGCATTTACTAAACACCCTATATCTTCAACTGGGTGCAAAATAGGACATATTTTTATTTAATATTTTATTATTTTTTTGAATCATAGAATTACCGCCCGAGTTATTGACATCGATTAACCAAGCACCATGTATAAACTTTTCCATACCGGCCCCTTCTCATTCTGGGTTTGTAAAACCAAACAGAGTTCAAAATTTAGTGACACAGCACAGTGTGATTTGGTGTTAATCACGAAACTTCCGATCTCCCTTAATTGTATTTTATATAATCGGATTAACTCTGCATATGTAGCCCAAGAGTCAACATCCTTCAATATATGAAATAGGTCTTCCTATTTTACATAAATAACACAATATTGTATTGATGAGAATACTTATTTCAGTCGATCGGATGAACGAACTAGCGATCTTGCGATATACAAATGAGCACCGGGTCTTGGATGATAAGCATCGAGGAATGTGAAAATGCAACTTGTTCGCTCATTTGTTGTGATGTTTCATTTATTGTAGGTACTTGTTTTGGATTTCTTTTTTTTTTTTTTAATTTCTGTACTACGATTTGATCTAAAAAAAAGGCTCTGAATTGACTACAAAAATAATGACACTGATCACAATACAACAAACAATTCAAAAGCACACTCTCGGATGTGGAAAACTCTACACTGCGATATAGGCAAACCACAAACACGAAGACAAGGAGATCAGCAGCAGCTGCTGCGTTGCAACGTCATCGACGTTGATCGTTGAAGAATGTCGCCAAACAGGTTCAAAATATAGGTAGAGATTCAATTAAAATTCGCGATTTATTTTTAAAACTACTCAGTTAATTTATTTTTACATATTTTAACAAACGATCGGCGGCATGACGGAACAAAACTAGAGAGGAGGGCTGACTGATGAATGAGTTTGTCAAATGTATCTAGGTGATTAGGGCATCACAGTATTTGCCGTTATAGTAAATATGATTTTATAAAAAAATAATATTATTGCGGAATATTTATTTTTGAATTACTGTCAAATGTTATACTATGGAACAGTGGAAAATTCTAGTTGTTTGAAAGTCTTGAGTTGAAAGTAGTCGCAATAGTATAAAATAGTATGTACTTCTTGCTAATTAATCATTTATTATCAATCGAAAAACATATTAAACTATTCAGCATAAATTCTTATTGGTGACTTTTTCAATACTTGAGGAAAGCTATCTTTTAAGGCTGGAAAATACCTGTAGGGTCGGTAGCTCATGTTCAAATTTGGGCTGGGGCTAACAACATCTTTTCATAGAAAACTTTTTGCTATACCACGTTACCTCTCGGCAGACAATGGTAAACCTCCGAAAGTAAACACTGACCATGAAAAATTCTCACCACCACTTTAAGTACAAATATAACACGCACAGCTCAAATGGTGAGAGAGCTTGGCCCAAGTTCTTTAGGAATGTGCGCCAAACTATTATAAATACCTAAATCCAGCCATAAATATTCAATGGGTAAGAATGGGGGTTAGGTCCGCCACTTTGATGTACTTCCTATTCGAATTCGTGTTCCAAGCCAGTCTGCCATTAATCGGAGACCTTCGATGCCTCGAAGCTTTCTCGAATAACTTCGATAAAAACCCAATGGGAAATATTCCGACCTAGTTCGAATGGTAACCAATGTTTTCTTCAATACATATTCTACAAAATTCGAATTAGTTCATTTGTAAAGTAGCAGTAATGTATATAAATGACTAGATCCAATTTCCACTTACGTAGTAAAGCTGAAATAGAACTACCATCCTTTACCCTCAGATTACTAAGTAATGTGAAAATGGAACAGGTACTTGCTGATTATTTGTTTTTATCTAATGTGAATTGATATTTAAATTATAAAAATATATACCTATAAAAATTAAATAAATTCAAAATTTATTGAAATCCAGTCGCATTTAATTATCATTGTTGGCGGGTAACATGGTGATTATAATTAAAATTTCATTTTGATCGTTTTTTCCATTAAGGTGCTGTGGAAATTAAGGATTAATGAATCATTTGCGGATAAAAATATACCAATTTACTAATTATACCCTACACCTATGAGGTACAGGGTATATTAACTTTGTGCATATATTGTAACGCCCCTTAGGAGGCGTGTCCGGTATGGAAAAGTATATATATATTCTTGATCAGCATCACTACCCGAGTCCGTTTAGCCATGTCCGTCTGTCTGTCTGTCTGTCCGTCTTGCTGTCTTGCTGCCCGAATACAGAATAACTTGAGAAATACTGATCAGAATGCGATGAAATTTCGTCTCAATATATTTTAGCCAAAAGTAGGAATTGAGTTTGAAAATGAGCCAAATCGCTTAACGGACACGCCCACCTCCCATACAAGTCACTTTTATATAACTCTTTCGGAACTAATAACTCGAAAAGTATTCAAGGTACAGTTATGAAATTTTAAAGGTATTGTTAGAATTCACCTAAAAAAAAGAGGTCCAAAAATGGGCGTGATCCGCCCACTTTTTTTTTCATTATTTCCCGGGTTTTCATAGTGGAAATTTGATTCGTAAATTATTAAAATCAAATCTATGAAATATTAGCCTTTAGTATGCAATTAAATATCCCACATTAATATTCCCACCAAAGGTGTAGGGTATTCCATAGTCGGGCCCGACCGACTATAAAAATCCGCCCCATGTGACCGAAATTACCCATGTGACCTAACTTTCCCAACTCGTTTTTTATTAAATCAATTACATGTTACAAGGTGAAACCAATTGGCATACAATTTTTATAATGACCACTATTTCTATTTATTTTTATTAAATAAAGACATTCGTTACAAAACACCCATAACTACTGCTCACGAAGTAATATATAAATGAAACCACCCCTCATTACTACTGTGCACAAAGTAATGCACAAAAGATATCACCCCTCATTACTACTGCGTACAAATAATGTACAAATCGAACCACCCCTTATTACTACTGCGTACAAAGTAATGCACATAGGGAACCACCCCTCTTTACTACTGAGCACAAAGTAATGCACAAGTAATGAGGGGCATTACTACTGCATACAAAGTAATGCACAAATGGGCTACCCCTCATTACTACTACCTACAAAGTAATGTGTAAAACGACCAATATTTATTACTATTGCGTGAAAAGTAATGCTGAAATGGAAGTACCCCTTGAGACTGTTTGGTTACGATGTAATGATGGTTCACCCCTTTTTGCGATATTTCTAAATAGTAATCTATATGTACATGAGGTGTGTAATAATTGTGCAGTAATCGACTACGTAATGATGCTATTTTATATTCGGAAAGTTCGATCTCGTTGCTCTCGATTCTAATTTTTAAAAATGTTCATATATTCAAGTACTTTGACACGATATGTTAAATAAACATTGATCAAATCGATATCGCAATATTTTTCGCAGCAATTTTGTCTTCGACACCATTCCGATTTCGAAAAATTTTTCGTATCGTAACTCCGACAAAATGTTTCTATATCTACCTACCATGTAGGTCCAATTTGACGCTCCATCTAGTTGCATTGATCTCGTAACGATATCGAAACGAATGGCTTACTGGGAAGGCCTAATTATTTGGGCTGGGTGTTGGTCGATTAGTCAGTAAGTCAGGCAATCAATACTTGTTCTTTTATTTGTATAGATGGTGGGATATATAGAAAGATAGATATGAATATTTTAGATAATTTAAAGCAAATTTTTTGAATATATTAATAACAATAATATTAATAATTGTTTATTATTCAAACATAGAAATGGATATTTTATGTCTTCTAATTACACTACTCAACAAAACGAGAAAAATTTGTTTGCCAAGGACATCTCATACATCAATTCTATATAATTCGTAGTTGCTGATTTTGACTGCATACTCAGTTTTTTCAATTTTCTATTTTCTAACGTTTTTATGAATATAGCTATCGAATTTGCAGGCTCTTTTCAGCCACTTTTTTGAATTAAAATAAATTCAGTCCCTTACACAACCAGTTTTTCAAAAATCTGTGAACGCAATTTTTTTATTAAATTGTTAGGTCTATTTACAATATATCGAGAAATACTATTATTCCGATAGGTTTTTAAGACATTTGAATCTAAACTCGAAAAATATTGATTTTTTAGACTATTTTTGAAAGATTTTTTATCATCTATATCTAATTATATCTAATTTATCTAATGATAAAAATAATGTATGGTTATGTAGAGCATAGTTCAAACTAACGATGAAAATTACTAGCTTTTTTGTATTGGTTCTCATTTTTAAAATATGCTCTATCAACAGAGTTTCCGTCAACAACTGTTAAAATTTAAAATGCTGAAAAATAGCCGTTTTTCCCCGATTTTTTCTTAACGAAAACGTTACGTAATAGGAAAAAAACTGAATATGCAATTAGAATAAGCATACTATAAGTATGAAGTGATGATCATTTCAGATTAGGGGCATTAGTATTTTTTATAGAAAATTGATTATATAAAAGAGTGCCAAAATTAAGTTCTCAGGGAATATTTTAAAAAGTGGAGCAATTAGAAAAAAGTTAGTAAATTTGATAATTAGTTTGGACTATGCTCTAGATAACCATACATCATATTTTTGTTTATCATAAATCCTAAATGATAATAAAAATTCTTTAAAAAAATCAAAAAATTACGAGTTTAGATCTAATTCTCTTAAAAACTTATTGGAATATTAACACTATTTAGTATATTAAAATTAGTCTATACAATTAAAAGAAAAATTGCGTTTAAGTTTTTTTGTTAAATTATTTTCTCACACAACTTTATTTTTTTATTCCAAAAACGGCACTATTGAATTTTTCTCAAAAACGTTATGTAATAGAAAAAAACTGAGTATGCAGTCAAACTCAGCACCAGCAAGTTAAATAGAATTGATGTATGTGATGTACATGGGAAAAATCGCGTTGGGTAGTGCTATTTTTCCCGGACTAATTCCGGTATTTTAATTTTTTAGTCCCCATATTTGCGATTGAAAAATGGTCCGGGTTTGACATCTCTAACACATACGTATATCGGTGAATTGACTCAAGAGGTGACGATGATCTTGAGTTTATTTCTATAATTGCCACGCCTCTTTCTGGATGTACATGAGAATGACAAAAGTGAATATGCCCTTTCAGTTTTAGTGTAGCATATACAAATACCCAACAACATAGCAATTTATTATGTTTAATTCTTCAAACTTTCACGTATGATTTACCCGAACACAGCCGACGATTGACGAACTGAAAACAACGATTGACTAATTGCGGCGGTCTCTTTGAGTTGCTACGTCGGTGGCCCGGTGGCACTGGGTGTTTTGCACTTGTGCGAGCTGTCAAGACACATCGATCGAACGGACGAACCAATTGATGGCTGTCTGACAGATTTCGCACCGAAGACACCGACATGATTTTCCATTGTTTACCATTTATTAAGCGATGCGAGGAGCTGCTAAATATTGGTATTGGGATTTCATCATATTTTGGGAGCACTTTGTTTGATGCGTCGGATGATTGTTAATTGAAGCATTGACAGAAGCGCACAGTGGCGCTTGAGATCTTTTGTTTCTTATTTTTTATTTATTGTTTTTAGTGAAGAAGGTGCAAATGATTGTACGGTTGACGGTATTTAGTTTTGTGTAAATTCAAGTCAATTCCCCAGAGTCTGTTTAATTTCAAAATGCCTTTTCCCCAGTGAGTATAGTTAATCGACGCAATTATCGAATTTATATTTGCAATAAAAATCAATCAATCGAATGCAATGCATCAACATCAAAGTCAAGATTTGCATTACGATTTTAATAATTTCACGATCATTTCAGTAAGACGATAACGTATCCATCACTCAGCGATTAATTAAAACAAAACATATGCCTGCTGATTTAAACCATCACCCCCCATCGATCCCCTGTTCCACATACGCATCCGAAATTGAGAAGCACGCGTTGCCCCAAAACGAAAAACAGCGATGTTTTTTCGTACGTAATCTATCGGTCGCGGCGGCGGCAGCGTTCCTTCAATATGCTCTCAGTTGAAATTCTTTGATGCGTGGAAATCCTGTTTATCGGCTCGATGATTATTGGGCAATTTATTTAAATTTTAATTTCGAATAAATTCTCAAGGCAGCAGACACACGAACACAAGTGCGCATCACCGTCCACCTGGCTCTACGCGTGCTGGACCCGCGGCCAATTTTGGTCCAACATCGCGCATCGGCGAACGTCGTAAATGTGTTCACGCCTCGCCTAATCCATCGGACATTCGCATGAAAATTGACTGAAAATTGAATGCATGACACGACGCCGTTGTTCGCAATATAAACAGAAACATAAGAAATTCGTTTCACTGAGTTAAAACAGTGAACAAAATGTATATTCGGTGGGCACGACCATAAATTACTCTACAGTCCGGACGTTTAGTTGATAGGATTTGTACTATGTGTTGAAAAATCAAAATCAAAAGATCAAATCACATATAAAAAATTGATGTGAGAAAGAGAGTGTCTTCGAAAGTTTCATTAATGATATAACGGATTTTGCATTTTTTAACTCCCATGGCTCACCCCCTAATATTTTTATTAGGGCCGAATTTGAATAGATAAAATAAAAGTCGTATGGACATTGAAAATTCAGCTTTGTTCCAGGAGCTGAAAGCTTGGATTTGAAATTGTATTCTGTATTCATCAAATGATTCAAAATTCTAAAATAGAAATCTCATTTTTTCAAAGGCTTCTAAATTCGAAGAACCGTTAAACCCCCATTTAGTATGTGTAAATAATTTAAAAATCCTATTTAGTATTTGTAAAACGATTTCAAATTCGTATAGTTTTTGACAATTGTAGTCTGTATTTGTCTAATGATTACACCGTACGACAAGATTCAACTATTGGCAGCACACATGAGAAAATTATATATATTCTTAAAGTTCGTTAAAAAATTAAATACACGTGTTTCCCATTTTTTTGGATCAATTTGCATTTGAAAAGCAAGTACATATCAAATGTTTTGGTCGATTATTTGAAAACATTTGGATGTACTTCATAGCTGAGACAGCACTGAGCATGAATATAAAAATGGTTGTCCGATATCAATTCGTTTACAACTCTTATTTGCATTTAATGAATTTTAATTAACTTTTAAAATATCTCATAGTAGCATTTCAAATTGGAATAAAATTTTTAAATTGATATCTGAAAACCGATTTCAGATATCAGCTACAAAATATGTACCGCCAAAAAATTATTATTTTTTATTATGAAAATATGATATGCATTTCCATTTCAAATGAAAATTAAAAACGTAAACGAATTGAGCCGAAAAAGTGGATACAAACTATTTCTTATAATGATCCCTAGGTTTATATACAGGTCGAATTTTTCATATGTGCAAAAACCTGTCGAACGATGTTATAAATTAAAACTTTTGAGTTATCGCTTTTTCAATAATTTTCCAAATTATTTCCGAGTTTCATATTTTACAAAGTATTGTCAATAACTTTTTTTGAATGAACACGTTAATTAGCTTGGTACGAAAAAGTTCTTGCTCCTCAGTCCTTTCCCTCCAAAATGGGTCCAATGTCAAAAGAATATCAAGGCGAACATTTTGAGGGAAAGAGTAAACTAAATAAACCAGAATTTTTTGGAAATTTTGGACTTCTTAAAATCATCTGTTTATTTCCGCATTTAAAGTAATAGACAAAATCGTGAATCTCTACACGCTGGGAAAAAAGGGCTCTCCCAAACATAATTTTGCAGGCATTAACATGTATGTTTGGAATTTTATGTAAACATAATATATAATTGACTGATAAATCATTTGTAAACAGGGTTGTATTGAGACTTGAACAGTGTTGTAATGAGCTCTGACTTACATTATAATATCACGGAAACATTTTAATGTTGCCCCTTGAAATAATACATCCAAACGAAATATATATTTGAACTGAAACATAAATATGTTCAAAATAAAATATGATTTTGAACGACCTGAATATAAATATGTTTCCAGTGAAACATATCAGTTGTTTCAGTTCAAAAAGTAGTATGTTTACATAGAAACATATTTAAATATTTTTGGAAACAATCCTGAAAATAAAATAAAATGTTTTTTTTTTATTTATTTTTATTAAAAATCTTTAAACATGCACAGTGGGAATTTATAATAAGTAATTGAATTCATATACAAATTTTTAAATGCATAAATAAATAATTGGTTTAAAACTGCAAGTACAAGTGACAGCATTAATGAATGCACAATTGCACCAGCAGACGCTAAACCAGGCGATCCAGGCTCGCTTTATATTTGATACGGTTACAGATGATCTCAGTACAACACATAGCGTAGGCAAGGAATTCACGGAGGCTTTTGTAAAAAAACATGCCAAATTCTGTTTGAAAATCGAAACACAGATTTATATTTGTGGTTTTTCACATTAGTTTCAGAAATTATATACTGCACTATATTATACTCTGTTACTATTTGCACTTTTTTTAACACAATTTATATATTTATTTAATTTACAAATAACAAAATTATTACCGACGCGAACACGTTTTCTCAACGAACAACAAAAGACACGTACGCAGAAAATGCCGATCACCGAGTGCTCAACGAGTGCCAACTTCGTATACAAGAATAATGTTGCAAGAATACACTTATTTAAATCCAATTTCTTTTTTGTTTGTCTTTAAACATCAATATGTTCAAACGATGGCAAAAGATGGCGTAGGTAGAAAATGCTGCACAACGTTGCCAACTTCGTCAGTCGATAACTTATCGAATTAAGACAAGCGTTGCGAACATACGTTGTATTTTGATTTGATTAGCATTTTCTGTGTTTCGAAACATAGTTTTAACCAAGTAAATTGCCAAGAAATAGTTTATTGAAATGCAATTAAAATTTCATGTAGGTATTGTAACATTTTTATGGTAAATTTGACAGATTCTGCTGGATAATATAATAATGTTTACACGTGAACAAAAATAAATTCAATTTCGATTATAATTTAATTACACTTCATTCCTAATACATGTATGGTAATTTCATATTACTTTTTAATTACATTCAAACATATTCAAACAAATCTTTTTCTATTCGTGTACTTTTCAACAGGGATAATTGCCACCAATGACGCCAATGAGATTGGTAAGCACGTAAATGATATACGAAAAAGTTTTCAGGCAACAGAATTTTATGAAAGTTTAAAAATATATGTTGTATTTGAATATTTGTCGGACTGCTTACAATTTTTGAATGGAGATGGACAAGGTAAGATATTCCAAAAGAATACAACAAGCAGTTGTGAGTTTTTTTTTTATCAAAACACAAATATTAAAATATTAAATTTTCAGTTTCAACTGTATATTAGTAGATTTATAGCACCCTAATGTTCGGAATATACCCATTATACCACAACTCGGAGCCTCTAGTTGCATGTATGCTTCTAGTGTCGATATATAAATTCGATTTCAATTTAATATTGAAACTAATTAAAAACATCGTATTTTGTTATTTTGAAGAACAACTTATCTCCTTCAGACTTATTTTCTTTGAATTTTGAGATGAAACTATGAACATATGGTCACACTTGGAGGATTCAGGTTAATCTCAATTCTAATTTACAGAGAATTTCAATATGGAAATTAGTTCTATATTTTTAAGATATCACAATTCAAACAATACTCGTATTGATATAACGTCGAGTGTTCGTTTCGATATTTACCGACCGTTTTGGTAAAAGTTTTTATATAAAACACACAAAATAAAATCTGCTTAAAATACACGAAATCGTTTCTGTATTCGTAAAAATTCGTAAAATTTATCCACGATATAAGAATTTTCGTAAATTTATGATAAAATTACGAATATTGATGGTTTATTTTACAAAACTATTCGTAGATTTTATCTACGAAAGACATTCGAACATAATACGAAAGATTCGTAATTTATTAAATATTTCTGTACATTTTTACGAATATATTCGTACATTATACAAAAGTATTCGTACTTTTGACGAAGACATTGGTACATTTTATAAAAGATATAAAACATTATACGAATCTTTTATAAATACACAAATGCTTTGTTGATGAAAATGACGATTTATTCATAAACATATGAAATATTATTTTATACTTTTGCACTTTTGACACAAACAGCACTCACACGGAATATATTTCAAAACTGTTTGTACTTTATAAATTATCTTTTTGAGACCGCGAAACCAATTTAAATAATAATGCAGCTCCAAGTTGCTATTTGACGCAACGTACTGTTTTTACTAATTATTCGTAAAAAATACGAATGTTTCGTAAAATTCTACATATAGTCTCAAAATTTACGAAAGTTTAGTAATTTATTCGTAAAATGTAAAGCTTATTCGTAAAATATGTTATTCTTTCGTAAAAAAACTGCAATAAAAAATAATATTACGAAATTTCGTAATTTAAACGAAATATTTGTAATATTGTTGTTTTTTAATTTTACGAATATTGATTCGTAATATATACGACGCGTTCATAAAAATATTTAGAAAAAAAAGATATTAGAAATGTTTCGTGAGTTCTACGAATTATTCGTGTAATTTACGAAAATAAAAATTACGAAATAATATTTCGTAGAATGTCCTAGAAATTATTTTACGTATATCCATGCGAGAACTGGAGAATTGGTATCGTTATTGGAATAATCCTATGAAATCTTGCAACATTTTCGTTGCAATATTGAAACTGGGACATTTTAAATTACCATTTGTAATTAACACTATTTCAAGTTTTACACAATATGCCTCAATAATAGTTCGATCAATCGAACACAATGAAATTGTTTTATTTATAAATCATCTATTTGAAACATGTGTCTTTGTACAACGCCAATAAATATGATATATTCGGTGTAATATATCTCTGGGAATTATTTTTATTATGCATTCTATGTAAATGTTTCACAGTTCCATTATTTGAACATTTACAATTTAGCGAGTTCAACCGAGGCAAGATGTATCAATCGACCCACGTAAACAATTCTACAATTTTCAGATTCTACACATTGTCGATTTCAAATAGTATCTTGTATACGTTAATAGTTTTTACAATTTAATTGATATTTCAGCTTCTTACAGATTACAAAAGTAGTTGATGGCCCATTACACCGTTGAAAATATCCATCCCACCCACAGGGCCTCTTGAATAGGACACTATTGACGGACGGTTCATTTGAATCTAAGAGGTATCGGGGTTCCACAACAAACTCCAATGTTTGGAATTTATAATTGAAAATAGTTAAGTAGTTATTTTTGGTTTGTATTATTTGTGTAGGGTATTTTGATCCATTTTCTACCATATTAAAGCTTAAGTTTTCAGATTTGTCAACATCCAGCTATACTCAGTAAAATATGTATTTCTCAATTGTAAAAAATTTAATAATGATAATTTGGGAATTTTCGCGAAAAACCCAATAATATGATATTCCGGGTTTGGAACCTCAAGCCGTTTGCAAATAATTGGTAATGATTGGTGGTGCTGTCTGATGATGTCTGTACTGGTTGCTTGCTGCATCGTTTCGAGTGTGCAAAGTGAGGAAAACTTCCTGGTGTGTTTATTTATTCAACAGAATTGAAAATAAAAAAAAAAAATGTTCTGTATTGATTTTCTTTTTTTTTTGTAATTTTTGTATCTTTTGTTGGGAGAAAATTTCGCACACCCGTTTAGTTGTTAATTTATGGTAACACTATGCAGAGAGTACTGCCAAATTCAGTTGTTGCGTGTTGTTTGCTTTCGAAAAAGACTTTGAAAGATAAATAAATTTAAGTAATTTAGTGTCGAAAATTTAGTTAAATTTAATTACAGTAGTTCTATAAATACGCAATATCTGCAACGCCATAAACTATCGCGTTATTTTTTTTCAACTTTTTAAAAAGCTTTAATATCATGAATCAATAAAAATTGATAATACATTCAATATTTCACTCTGATGAAACGTAATTATGGGAACATGTCGATCAAAAATCAGTTTATCATCGATAACAAGACTCAAGAGGAAAGTACATGAGGTAAAAGTGAAAAATAAACACGTACAAAACAAATAAGATTAAAAGCCTCTTAAATACTATTCGATCCTCATAAATATGTTAATAAATGCATACACTCAAAATAAAATACGTACAAACACTCACGAAAATGATGAGGGAACACACACGAAAGGAACACTCGAAATAAGTAGTATATTTACGAAATTTTGTTTAGGAAAGTTATCTACAAAAAACGTTTTTGGATATTTTATATATTTTTTATGTTGTTTAGGAAAGTCATCTACAAAAATCGTTTTTGGATATTTTATATATTTTTTATGTTATTCTAGTATTACAGATTTTATAAATATTAGATGTTGAGTTAAGTACATGAGATATTGGTTTATAAAAACAGGTAACTGATATCCGTTTAAAAAAATATATAATATTTTTTAAAACACGAAACCATAACCGGAAATCGTAATTCAAAATCAGAAATAAATCGTTATTCAAAAATCGGAAAGTCGAGTTTATAACGTATGTTTAAAAGTACGAAAATCTATCTGAAAAATTAATTTTTAGTAGAAGAAATTTTAAATAATTTTTTTGTAAAAGTATAAATAAAATTTTTCGGTTATTGGTTTGTAATTCCTTATTTGATTAAGAAAATACAGTATTTGCTACATATTTTAAAAACAAGGACAAACATAATTTACATCGTACACACAGAAAACTGATTTGTTGCGGGAACTAACTAAATTGCCCTACTGAATCATTCGGTTGCAATAACCTCTTAATTCGGTTGTGACGATCATCTAGTCTATTGTTTCCGACTTGGATGTTGTTTGTCATTTATTTGTTGATACAGTTGCCAAATGTACGAGCGTCAATTTTGACTGATAGAAAAATGCACTCATTAGGTCACGACAACCGCACGTGCAGTTGTGCGGACCTAGATTTCGGTTATAGTAAAATAGGGTACGTTCTTTTTAATGACATGAGGTTACAACAAATGTATTTCGGTTGCAAAACTCAAACGTTAGTTCAATTAACCTTATGCTAAAAGAGGATTTTTATGTGTGTAGAAATTTAAACTAGAAACTAACATATCATGTTAGTCACATATCTAGTCGGGTTCTGATAATTTGAAAATAAAATAATTAGTTCTCTATCATGATCCTTCCTCCATTTCCAATGACAAAATGAAAACCTAAACCGTAACTAGGAACCGGTATACCAAAACCATTTTAATTATAGCTGTGCGATTAATCGATTAATCAAATTTCTTGAATAATCAAATTTTCGATTAACTGATTAATCAAGATTTTCGATTAATCTGGAACATTGATTAATCAATTAATCCGGATTTTGATTAATCAGAATTGCGATTAATTGATAATCAGCTTTTTAATTAATCGAATTTCTGATTAATTAATTTATTCTTCGCGAAATATTTAAAAGTACTTTACTATATGGTTTTTGAACATTTAAAACACCTTTTATTTTTTAAATTATTTCAAAAATAAATTTTCACTTTATTTAAGTTGACAAAATGTTCAAATATTGTTGAATAAAATTATTTCATTTTCAATTAATCAAAATGCTGATTAATAAATTAATCAGGGTTCTTATTAATCACGATTCTAATTAATCAGGGTTTCTGATTAATTGATTAATCAGGGTTTCTGATTAATTGATTAATCAGTATTTTGATTAATCAATATTTTGAATAATTGATTAATCGCACAGCCCTAGTTTTAATATAAAACTTAAAACTAAAATCGAAATGAGAAAAACTGAAAATGTTTCGATTTCAATTCCTATATTTAACGATAGTCAAAACAACGAAATAATTTTGAGTGTGAACTTAAACGATTATTCAAATTTCCAAATACATTTTAAAGCAAAAAAAGCGAAAAAAGAAAAATAATAAATAAAAGATTTACGGTAAATCTACAACAACAAATGCTTAATATTATTAAATCGCCTAAGTCAAAAGAAATAATAAAAAAAACTACGTATTTATCCATAAATTATTAACGTACAAATAAACGATTCGTGTAGTAAAGTGTAAATAGATGATCGTAAAGTCTGACAGTGTATAGAGGGAAGCTTACGAAGAGTTTCATAAACAATTAATCTTGGTACATTACCAAGGTCTACTATGGTCTTTACTGAAATGCTTCAAATGGCCATCCACAAGAGAGTATGTTTGAATATTGCTGTTTGGTCTGTTATTTGAACACTTCTTCTAGGCTTTGTTTGATAATATTTTCGGCAAGATATAAGTAAAAAAAAAAAAACATATTCCGGCGTTCAAGAGAGATCAATCACTGAGTTATTCGAAACTATTTATATTGATTTTAATTGTATAACTAAAATTGTATAACTAAATTTAATTCAAGTTTAATTTATCATTTGATAACTTTTTAATAACTATGGAACTATATAATTTCTAATGTTGACAATAACCCAAATTTGTCATAAAATCGACTCGAATATGAGGAATATGAGGAATATGTTGATATTTCAAATTGCCACTGACATATAATCTGTATTAAAAACTAACGGCCAGTTTTTCAGTGCAAGTTTAAACTTAGTAAACACTTTTCTACATTTTTAAAACGGTTATTATTTAGAATCAAAACACCTCAATGTCGTTATATTTTACATACAGATAGACAAATAAGAATCAGTTAATATGGCATATTAAATAATTGTTATATATTCAGTATAGATGAAATTAAATCTAGTTTAAGTAAACAAAAATATAAAACATTCCTATATCGGATACGGATTTTTAGAAATCGAGTTTGTTCGAGATATTTTCATGCGACAATTACGAAAGCTTTTTATGGTGAGTATTATTTCGAATGAAACAAAGTCGAACGAAAAAAATAGAAATGAGAATTCTCGCATGAACTCGAGAATTGGGTGTCAAAATTTCTCAAAAATTTTCCAAAATTAAATATTTTAGACATTTATTGAGAAACAATAGAATATATATTATAATTCATAATTGTACCTTGCTATTTTCTAATTTCGTAAAAAAATAAAAGAAATCTGCTTATTAATTTTGAAGTTGTGTAATTGTATTCAAAAACAGTGACTTTTTCTTCAACGTGTGACGTGACAAAGTTTATAATTTTATAGAAAAATTACCTCTGCTTGACCTGATTCAGTTTTTTTATATTTTTTTTAATTTGGCATACTAAATAAAGCCTTCAAATTCCAAATTTTTTACCACTAATGTAGAAGAAATGTGAAGAAATGGTGCACGTGACATTAATAAGTCAATGAAAGCAAATCAAAAATTTACTGTTTACTGATTTTTATTTACTGTTTTTGTATTTTTTTGGTGTTTATTATTGTTTTAGCAACTATTTTTGGAAAAGAGTGTACTTGTACCATTGCTCTTAAAGTAGAAACTATTCAAGAGAAAATGTTATAAATAATGAAAATAGTGACCATAATATGAACTCAACTTTGCAGTCCGTTTTATCAACATAGTAAGGTATGCCTTGAACTCTTTAATTTTATAAAATTTAAGTATTTTTCTTTAATAGTACAAGTCAGAAAGAATTGTTTGTCTAATTTTAATTTTTCGACCACAGTGGACTTTTCTGTGGAAATGCCCAGATTTATATACATATAGTTCGATTGTGTTTTTTACGATGGATTCGTATTTTTACGAAATTATATTCGTAACATAAATAATTCCTTTATTCGTATTTTGAATTTATGTAAAAATCATGTTGTTGATCATTTTCACAAACAATTTATGTTTATTATATCGAAGAAATGTCTAAAATATCGTCGTTGTAGTACTAAAATTCCCCAAGTAACCTATTGTAGAGGTTTTTGTATATTTATCATAATTAAGAGTCAAATATTTACGTTGTATATAATTTTTAAGTAGGAAAAAGCGATCGGCACAATGAACAATGAAATCCAGAGTTGGCAGAAGTCTGGTCAAATCTTGAGATGATAACTTGGTGCCTTCACTGGCGTGTACCAATGCCTTACAACCATACAGGTCCAGAACAGGACTAATGCTGTTTACTTGGTTGGGCCATGGTTGGCTCAGACTTGCTCAACTCTGGGTCAAGTACGAAATTCAGAATTGGTCCAAATCTGGTCAAAACTTGGAATGATAACTGCCTTAACAGGCGTAATGATGTTCAAAAATTTTGATGTTTAAAAATTATAGAGGAGCATGAGGTAAAGTGGAAACGTTCTGATTTTCCTTTAAAAAAATACATTTAAATAATATTAATTTTTTTTAGAAGGGTCTATTCATTAGACTGGTTCATTTTATAACTTTTAGCATTAACAGACAACGATTTATATGAATTTTATTTGATTTTTGGTCAGTTTTGGATTTGTTGAAAAATGTTGGGATAAAGTGGCAAACATCAAAATTTTTAACAGCATTATTGTTGTCTTTCATTTTCATTTTCATATTTGATTTTTATTTTTATAACAACGTTAAGGACAAAAAAAACATTACAATAAGGTCTTAAACAATAATAGTAATGCAAGAAAAAATAAGAAGAAAAAAAAGTGTAAATTCATAAACATCTCAGTAGTTATTTTAAGAAAATATGTAAAAAATAGTGTTTTCCTCCTTGTCAGAATATTCTGAGTGAGAGTGGGCATAGGTGTAGTTGTTGTTTGTCAAGTTTGCAAATATCAGGTATACAGACCATTTTCAGATATCGTAGCACTGAATTTTAAATGTTATAATTTTAATTCTTCAGAATTTCCTTCAATCAAATTGTGCAAACATTTTTCTTCTGAAGCAGTTAAACAATCTTTACTGATGTAATCCCTTTGATCTTGTTAAAAGTACGCTTCTCGACTTTCTTCTGCAATTTAGATTTTATCTCAGTTGAAGTCAAAATGTTGCTCTTGTTTTTGACCACAATTGAAGTCTTTTCTTGGTTAAACTAATTAAATAATTTATATACTTCAATATATTAACGAAAATCAAAACAAACATTGCTTAAATTACGTTTCCCACTTTACCCCAGAAAGTGTTTCCCACTTTACCCCAATACACAGTGGGCTGGGGACTAGATATTTTGGCCAAAATTAAATATCTCCTTAACTATAACTCTAATTTGTATAAAAAATTGTATTCATATAATTTCGATAACGCCGATTTAGAATATGTTATCAACAAATAAAAATTCAAAATGGCGGATTCAATATGGCGTCCAAAATTTTTAAATTTAATGGTATGATCATGAAATTCGGTTTACTTATGATAAATGCACCAAAAACGTCGAATCTGATGTTAATAATTTTAAATTCAACATGGCGGCTCTAAAATTTGAAAAAGTAAAAAACACGGTTTTCATAACCTCCAATGTGAGATAATATTTAAAGTTTAAAAGCTATATTAAAAAAATAAATTGTATCCCAACAATGAGACATCAACGTATATATTTACTGTTAAAATTTGATTTAGTAAAATATTCAAAAGTGAAATTTTTTGGAAAATTAAATTTAGATACAGGTGTTTTTTTTTTGCATATGTGGCAGGCTTCACAGGGCTTCACGCGATATTGGAAAAATTGGTATGTAGTTTTGTTTTACTGTATTAGGTGCATGTAGGAAGGGTGCACATTTTTGTACATTTTGAGATTTTGCAAAAATATGCCTTTTTAAAAATTAGTTCAGCTTTTCACAAGCACAATATGAACTAGTAGTCATCGAATAATGACTTTTTTATACGTTTGAAAAAATATTTATTAATTTAACTGGTATAGATTTATCTGGTAACTGGTAAAGTGTGTTAAACTGATAATTTCATTGATACAGTTTCTATTAACGTAATGTTATTATCATAAAATTATTTCTTGTGTTATATTCGATTATATCCGAATAATGATTGTTTTACTTTCCCATAATATGTTTCCATATTTTTATTATTTGTTTTCAAATTTATTTAAAATTATTAGAAAAGAATAGTTTATTGCAAAAATTTAATAAGGCACTAAACTAACAAAAAACGCAATAATTCAGTTCAAAGTTTTTGGAAAAATGGAAAAGTCATATTGTTTCTCCTGTTTATTGCACATAATATATTTTTGGAATATAGCTAAATCCACATAACATATGAACTAACAATAATCAAGAATTTAACAATATAAAGAAAGTTAATCTTCCATATTGGAGCGATGTTTTTAGTTTTTCCATTTATGATATCAGATTTGTGATCAGAGACCTCAAAACCATATGTGTACTAATTTTCTTTGAAATATATATTAAGGAATTTCAGCAGCCATATTGAACTCAATATTTCTAATGTCATATTCGCATTCAGAGACCCCGAAAACGTATATGTACTAATTTTCTTTGAAATCCAGTAATATTACAATATTCATCCGCCATATTAAATCCGCTATTTTGAATTTTATATTTTTGATATCAGATTCGTTTTCAGAGACTTCGAAAACATTAAAGTACCACACTTTTTGATAGCATACAACAACACTCTAAAAAAACATTCAAAAACATTTTTATTTTACTTGTTGCGAAAGGTTAAAATTTTGATTTTAATTATAGATGAAAAAGTTGATGCCATATTAAGAAGCACTTAAAAATTGTTTTTATTTTTCTAAGTGCAAAAACATGTCGAAAAATTACAATTTCCCACATTACCCTATGTCTCACTTTACCCTATGTTCCCCTAATTAAAGAAGTTATGAACAAAAACATTAAATTTTTACGCAGATATCTTTGTTTTAATCAATATTTTGGTATTTATGTTTTGGACAGCATTTTATGATGGGAAAAACCTAAAATAAAATTTTTAAAATTGTAAAATTTACAAGTACTGCTGATTAGTGATTTGTGTTCAAAAAATTTTAATTCTATAGTGATTTATGAATTTATGAGTATTGACGAGATTTCCACAAATTACGAGTTTTAAGCGCTTGTTATGAATCCCCTTATTATTCCTAAAAATGTCGTTCATATACGAAATCTTTTAATTTTGTAATATTGAATGTAATATTAAAACAGACGAAAGAAATAGGCTGAAAAGTACTATCCAACGAAGGCAACAAATGACCAAAGAATAGCTTAAGCGGATTGAACCGTTTTAAACAAGAGATGCTAAACATCGGAAGACACCAAAATAACTAAAACCCATCATCATCAAAGTCAACAAACAGCAGCAGCACGATTTTGTCAATATTTGAGCAACAAATTCTTAAGGCGCAACTAGTAGTTCGTAGGTACAACATATTGTGGAACAAGCGGCCTTATATCCCTAGATATCGCTTGGCTTCTGGTTTGCTTACATTGATGATTATGATGATTACGATGTGATGTGATGTCAATAGCCACACTGATGGTCGATGCACTCAGAGAAAAACATAACTTTTGAGCACATGCTATAGATAATGATTGTGGCAAACGTGTAGCATGATTGAAGCAATAATATTCGGAGAGTAAAATGTTATGTTGAACATTATTCCTCTTCATACAATTATTTATTTAATATTCAAACATTTTTATTTAATATTCAAATGATAACAGAAATTATTGTATAACAGATTTATTATGAAAAAAAACAGTGAATATTTAATTATGTGAAACAACTATAATCACAGCAAACGTTTACAGTTATAATATGTTTGCCACAGACAAGTCACAAACATATTTTTCTTTGCGTGTGGTCATGAGGTTGTCTGTGGTGTTGGTCATCGCTGTCGTTGGCAACGTTGCCGTTGTCGGTGCCGCTCGTTATATCTGCCGATGTTTGTCTTAAACACTTTGCAGGTTGTGCTCCTCCTACTGCTCATCTTCTCTTCGTTTTATTCATTGCTTAGCATTGCATTAACATTTTTGTTAATGCAAATTGCTGTCGTTTTGTTTTGTATCTGCATTTGTTTGTGTAGTTGTAGCAGAGGGTCCGGGTGTCCGTCTTAAGTATTTTGTTAAGTGTTTTGGCAACCTGTTGCCGAGTTTTGAGCCTTTTGCAGCCAAATAGTTGGCTGTACTGTTTTTCATCTTCCTCCATTTTCGTTATTAAATGATTTCTTCACAAGATAGAAGTCAATTTCCCGGAATTGCAAGGAGCTCATAGGGAGTTTTTATTTTCTACAATGTTTGCCTTTTGTGCCACTGTAACTACTTCTCTACTTTGTAGGCATTTTTCACTTCACCTGCCCCATTTGTTATAATAATTATTCATATTCGAAATTTCCATTTCATTTTAGGTCGGGGACTGGGAACTGTTTCTGACGAAATGATTCTGATTCCGTTTCGAATTCGGATTCTGCTTTATGTGAGATATGCCAGCCCAGCAGCAGCGGCAGTAGTGTTGTTGAGATTCTTGCATAATTTACGTCGAGTTCTCTTCAAGATTTTTTATGTGAATTTATTGTAAATTTACAGCGCAACGTTGTGAGTGAATAAGTCGTAAACATTTGGAATTTATTAAAAATGCATTTTTAAATGTTGTTGAATGCTGTTGTTGAAATGCACTTCAACGTTATTTAATTGCATAATTTAGAGGATTTTCTAAGAAATCTTTCTCGAGTGGCGATTGACAGCAGCTCGCTGCTGCTGTTACAGCCTCTGACTCTGTATCAGATACAAAAATAAAAATGATTTTGATTCAAATGTAAAACACATGTGTGGGAAAATCATATAATTATACGAATTATTTATCACTTTAAGGTAAAAACACGGTAAACAAAATATCGATATTTACCATGTAGATCAGTTTGCTGACCATCGTTTTCCGTGTTCCGTTTAATTATGCGTTAAATATAACATAACATAAAATGTGCTACTGACTGAATTTAAAATCTGATATTTTCTTGAAAAAATAAAGTCGAGTGAAATATATGGATTTTCATGGTACAATGCGTGTGGCGCACGAGCGAGATTCTACATGATTTTCAATTACGAAAAGTACGAGATCGCATAAGATCTCGAATGCATCACTAATAAAGATGCAAACAAACGAGATTTGGTCAGATATTGAATGCTCTTTTTTTCATCTCAAAACGTAGATAAAAAAAATGTATTTTGTTTACGACAAAAATATTAAAATATGCAATACAAAAAATTAAAAATATGTAGAGCTTAGAATAAGAATATTTTATTTAAATTTACAAAAATAAAAGTTAATTTACGATCTTATTTTGTAAAACGAACGAAAAGTGAGTTGTCAAAATTCCAGTGACAGCTTTTGTTTACTTCTTTATTTCGTTTTCGTTTCTATGTCATTTAATGTAAAAAATTTTGTCACTTTTCGTTTCGTTTTACAAAATAAAGTCTTTGGCCGTCGAAATATAATATTTTACTAGTGATGATAATTTACCAGAGCAATGCAAGAGTGATTTACTTGTTCTTGCACACTTAGTCTTGCTCTTGCACAGGCACACATGATCTTGTTCCTGCTCTTGCTCTAAGAAATTTTATTTTTAGATTTTAAGTAAAGAAGGTAGATAAATAGCTATAACTGTGTTTTATTTATATACAGCAATAGATCTTGAACACGGTTTCAGTTTTTCCGTTTAGGTTTATATGTCTGCATATTTCCAATGGGTGCATTTAGAACACTCAACTGTTGCGGAACTGAACTGTAACTAATTACTCACTGAAGAATTTAATATTATTATATATTATATTAAACTATTTAATTGATTGAAAACAGACAGTTTTGTTTGTTGTACAAAAAATGTCCCGCGAAAAATTCGATTACAAGCTTGGATGTTCGTATGTTTTTGTTGTTGCAATTTCAAAAGAAGCAGCAGATATGTGAAACTAAAAAAAAAACAATGAGCACACAAAACGCAATAGCAGTCAAATGTAGGTATACTTTTTAAAATGTTTATAGATTAAAAGTATAATTTTTTGTGTTCAAATATATAACTCTGCTTAAGAAAAACTTCATGATTTTGTAATTAACAAAAAAATGATTCATAAAAGTGAAACAGTAATATAATAATATGAAATTTCAGTGAATATGCATACTTCAAAAACGACGAACGACAGTAGCGTACGAAGAAAACAGAAACAACACATTTTTGGAGTAGCATGTGTTTCATAAACATTTTGAATGCTCTGATTTGTTCCTTTTTGTTTATTCCTTCTTTGTTTAAATAATTGTTTTTATATTCAATTATTTTGAATTCCATTATTATCATAGAAATAAAGTTAATATATTAAGAGCTTCAAAAAAACGAAAGAGTCTTGTTTTTCTTGCAGTGTTTGTCATGGTCTTACACTTGCGCTTCTTATCTTGCTCTTGCAATTGCAAGAAAATGACGATCTTGTTGTTACACTTGCAAAACATAAGAGAAAGATGCAAGAACAAGAAATTTTTGATCATCACTTTTTTATAATCTAGGTGGACATAAATCGAATTTTAAAGATACAGACTTGACATTTTGTATAGATAAGTGTTTTTTAAAATAAAAACTTTGCCGTAAAATGCCTGAGATATTATATATAACACTAAAAATACATTTTTGTTCAAGGATATTCGACAAAAATGCAAAACGGGTTTTTAGGACTACTTTTGTTCAGAAGGCTTTAGATTTAAATCATACTAATATATTTTATATTCAATATATGTATAGTAGTTTACTTATTAAGTATTCTATCAATTTAAAAACAAATACTAATCAGGGTTCTTGACATATGATTAAAAATAGTGAATTTTTTGTATTGTTACGATTTTATTTTAGTTTTCTGCTGTAATATTTAAAAGATAATTTAATTTTTTTTTAATTTAAAGTCAATTTGACAAAACTGATCCCATTTTTGGAATCAGAACTACACATGTATCCAATATCTGCTGAAACTTTTATTGCAACATGTCAAAATTTTGTCGGCCAGTGTTATTTTTTGATATAGATATATTTGTTTATTTAAAAAAAAAATAGAGTCGGTAGCTCGATTGGTTAGTGCGTTGGACTACAAGCCGAAAGGTCCAGGGTTCGATGACAGCGAAATATTTTCTATCCGCAGACAATGGCTAACCTTCGAGAGTGAACAACGCACATGAAAAGATCTCACTCCGCCGCACAGTGTTCTAGAATTCCATCTTAGACGGCCAGGTTTGGATATATTTATATTTTAATTGGGATATATATAAGATTTAGTATCGGCTGAAAGGGTATTCATTCAACTATAAGTGAAAATAAATTTTATCTTAAAAACTTTTAAAGGTTTTGAGTTATAAACGTTCAATGTCAAAAATTTAGACATAATTCAGCTATAATGCCTCCATCGGTCAGGGTTCGCACTATTCGGTAGTAAAAGTGGGTATGGTATGAAATGGTATTTAGAGTTGTATAACTTATAAAAACAATTTCAACGTAAAAACTATTGAAAGTTTATCTATAACGCCTCTGCGACCAGGTCGGAATTTCCGGCAGTAAGAATGGATATGGGGTGAAAGAGTATTAACACAGCTATAATTAAGGGTAAAATTTGTCAGAACTGCTTTTAACTGGCAGAAGTTATGAACGTTCAGATTTCGAAAAATCATATCATATATCATATCTTCCATAGCACTCAAAATAAAAAAAGTATGACAATCATTTCTAGTTGAAAAACATTGGTAAAATATCCAATATTGAAAAAAAAGTAACTTGAGCGCAATATCTTTGAAACTCACGGAGATATTATAACTCAAATAAAAAAAAAACAATTTTTTAAGTATTCGATTTTAAGAGGTTCAAAGTTTTAAACCAAAAAAATATATTTTTGAGTATCTAGTATTATCAATGATGCAAAAAAAAAAAAAAACTTATTACAACAACAAAAATGTTGTATATAAAGGGTTTTTCAATAAGAGCGCTACAAAAGTTTTTTTCAAGGGTTTTTCAACTCTACAAAAGTAGAGCGACAGGGACAGCAAACGACGCCATATTTTTTGCCGCTCTTTTGACATTTCTCTTCAGTAAGGTTTGCCATTTCATGCTGGAAAGATCTGTATTGATTTAGTGAATATTTTTTAATGCGGTGTTTCTTTTTCGATTGGAAATTGATGGAATACGTTTTAAAGATACTTAAAGTAAAAATCTACTGATTAGATTCCGCTGTATAATAATCCAAAGTTGAACTTTGTTTCTGTTCCAATTTTAGTACAGGGTTTTTCAATTGGGACGCTACAAAAGTAGAACGACAGGGACAGCAAACGACGCCATATTTCTACAGATTTTTGGCCGATGAAAATCGTTTTACAGTTCACTGAATTGTTGAAATTTAGTTTCTTCGGCATTTTATTCATGCAAATTGTGCAAAACTCTTCTTCTTTGTAGTCTTCTTCTGTTTAAGTTAAATAATATTTACCAATTTATTCTTTTTGCTCCTGTGAAAGGTTCGTTTCTCGGGTTTCTTCTGCAATTTAGGTTTTATCTCAGGCGAAGTCAAAATGTTGATTTACATTGGTTTGTGGCCACAATAGAAGTTTTTTCTTGGCCAGACCAATTAAATTATTTATATAAGAGAATATTTTCACTAAAATTACCACAACCATTACTTAAATTACGTTTTCCACTTTAGTCCAGAAAATGTTTTCTACTTTACTTAGCACCGTTTAAGCAATGTTGAACTACACAGAAAAAAAATAATCGACGTAAATATATCAACCGATATTAATTGCATTCATTAATCAATCCAGCAATGAAATTCACTAATTTAATGAAAACAAATGCTATTCTTCGTTAATTAAACAACTTCATTTGATAAAATGAATAGTACGTCAATGCAGTTTTAGCAAATATAATGAAACTGTGTCGACTAATTAATTTGCTACACTGACGTACAAATAGTCATATTAGCAAACGAAATTGCTAATTTAACGAGAAAATTTCATTGCTGGATTGATTAATTAATGCAATTAATATCGGATGCTATATTTACGTCGATTATTTTTTTCTGTGTAGTTGCAAACCCTGTTTGTATTTCAAAAGATATACATTATGAGATCATTTTAAACATATCGTCTTCATTAAAATCGATAAAATTCTCATTTTTTGATAGCAAACAAAAGCACTATAAAAAAATTTTCAATGGTTTTTATTTTTCTAAGTGCAAAGACTTGTTCAAAATTTGCAATTTTACCTCATGTCCCACTCCCCTAATCATAACCGTTTCAGTCTCTGGTACTAAGAAAGAAGACTTACACAAATTTAAAGTGATAGAAGTATTCTGTAAACCGATGCCGATTAAAAAATATCGTCGTTGTAGAACGAAAAGTCACCAAATACATTTTTATGAAATACTTAAATTTCGAGTTTGTTGATTTATATTATAAAAAGTTATTGATGCATTTTTAAAGTTGAAATATCAATTGATAGATTTACATTTTCTTATCATGTATTAAAAAAATTGACATCATCGATTAAAAATTGACAGCTATATGAACATTTTTGTAAATGAATATTTGGCATTTTGAAAATGTATTTGGTGACTTTTCATTCTACAACGACGATATAGTTCCAATATTTAGTATAGAAATATTTTTGGTATTTGTAGCACAGTATTTCTTTATTAAATAGATTGTACATTTTAAGAGTAAGAATTTAATTATCTATTTATTTCTATAAAGTATAAATTCATCATTGTAGCCGCGGTAGCTCAGTGGTTAGTGCGTTGGACTGCGAGCCGAAAGGTCCCCGGTTCAAGTCTCGACTGGGGCTAACAACATCTTTTCATAGAAACATTTTTCTATACCGCGCTACCTCTCGTCAGTAAATGGCAAACCTACGAGAAAAAAACTATTGACTATGAAAAGCTCTCACCCGCCGTTCGGATTCGGCAATAAACTGTATGTCCCACCACTTTGATTACAAATACAACACGCACAGCTCAAAATGGTGAGAGAGCTCGGCCGAAGTTCTATATAGGACTGTAGCGCCAAACTATTATTATATTATTATTATATTATAAATTCATCAATGGATAAAAATTCTTGTAAACCAATTATCAAAATTGCTCATATTTTCCTTATAGAATTCTAGAATTGCCATATAGTAATTTATACGTAAATTCCCAGTATAGTAAAAATAAAATACTAAATATTATATAGAATATTAAATAAAAACATAGAGTGCTTTTGAATTCACATAACAACAATATATTTTCATTGATTTATTTTATTATTTTGCTATAATATTTTTATTTGGAAATATCTGCTAATAAAATCGTAATTAGTTCATTAAGTGGGAATCACCACACAAACCAACCCAAAAGCTAGTTCAGAATTTCCACGGATAGCCATGAAATGTACTCTGTGTAGTATTTAGGTACAATAAAAGAATTTACCAAATATTTAGATACTTAAATTATTTTTTCACCTACAGTACGTTCTCGAGCGCATAAAAAAGATTTCGAAACATATTAACCAATTGTATACACTTGAAAATGTTTAATGTTTGAAATTTTCCACACTTAAAAATTATGCGAACATTATGAAAAAAAAAAAAAAAAAACAAAACAAAAAAATAGTACTTCTATATCCAAACGAATTGTATGAGAATTCAGAAAAGATCCAACGCCTAGTAAACAAACTGTGAAATAATTACTTGCAGATTATTTTTCATTGCACAAATAAGACAAAATATCGAAAACGTACTGAAACGTGCCCGGAGCACGCCAAATACCTATATTAAAAACGCTACAAACTTGGGAAGTACGCAATTTTCCCCAAATACGAAGGAAACAATAAAAACAAAAATATATAGCAAAACAAATGGGAAACAACAAAGATGAAAAAAAAGAAATGAATACTACAAATGTGAAATGAAAAAATTGGCAGTTTCCCAGTTCAAGGGGAAAAGTATTTTGTATCGAACGCAACGTGCTGTGAATTTTATGCACAGCAGCGTCTGAACAAAAAAAAATACCAACAAATTATCAGCAAAAGAATCAAAATTAAATTCCAAAATCTATCGAGATTATTGCATTGAAATAATCGGATTGCCCGAAACGCAGTGATCAAAAATGTATCTGTGCGATAGATAGCCAGCTGAGATGTATCCTGCGGTGCGTACAAATGCCCCAAAGTTATCAGGCAAAATGCGGCGACGGCGACGGCGGGCGCCACATGGCATTTGAGTGCGAATTTCAGCTGCGCAGTTTATTTACACGACCTTGACACTACTTAGAAATTATGTAAGATACATTCGTATCTATGGGTTACAGCAGCAGTTTGCATCTATCAATTTAAATTCTAAATACGAAATTCTTCAAATTGCCGTATGGGAATGCCCTAGGTTTTAGAAATTGCATAAATTCGACGGAATTTCCCACACACTATCACTATAGACCGCTGCTGCTGCTATCCAAAGAAATGCCAATTCTGCTATTAACAAATTGTATCTTTTAGTATGTAGTTCGCGCATAACAAATTCTAAATGCTGCTGCAAATATTTTTTGGAGAATTTTTGGAAATCGTTTTTCCACAAATTCGTTTGTTGAATTTTCGTTTGATGCGTTTCTCTGGCAATTATTTTATTTATTTATGTTTAGATGAATTTTCACTTTCGTGTAGGTATCTTTGCGATACATTCTATTTGCATTTTATTTTTCTTTTTTTTTCTGCTTCTAAAATGTTTTAATTGTATTTTAGCTTTTCTTGAATTTTTGTGTTCAGTTGAAATAAACAAAATAAATCTAAGTTGCTATTTTTTTGATTTTTGGTTTTAGCACAGCATGTTTACACTTGCTAAGAGTATCGCTATACATTGATGTGGCGGCAGACTTCACGTCCGCACCAAAGTCAATGTAGAACCGCCGGCCGGTAAATTTTTTCTTGTTGCTATTAACAGTGATCATTTTGGAACGTTCTTTAGTTTATATTCGATATAAATTTTGTTTTAGTAAATAAATAAGCATGGCGGTAATTAAGAGCTTCATTTCACCGACTATGCGAAATTTATTATATATATTATATATATTTTTTATTTCATTAAATGTTTGTGCCACTTGGCAAAGAATTTCAGTAATGCGAAAACCAACTTTAATTTATTTAACAATTAATACTTTTATAAACAAGACATCAGTGCAGAGGTTCTCTAATTATATTTCAAATAAACAATTCTACAATTGCATATTTGATTTTAAAATTGTTTCTGTGCAATGATTTTTGGAAACGTTGATAGGAGTTTTAAGAATCAATGAATAAAGAATTATTTTATAAAATAATGTAATTTGTATTAAATTTTTTAATTATTTGGTATAATTTAGATATGTGGTTATTTCATTCAAAGTATAGATCCTTTATTAATATTTTTTATATTAACTAGGGTAAAGTGGAAAACTTTTCGATTTTCCTCCAAAAAAACTTCATTTGAATATTTTTTAAAATTCTTTTCAAGGGTCTATTCGTATTCATATACTTCTGATGAAGTTGGAGAATATTTCTGATGTATTCATTTTGTTCCTGTAAAGGTTTGCTTCTCGACTTTCTTCTGCAATTCAGATTTTATCTCAGGTGAAGTCAAAATTTTGCTTTTTATTGGTTTGTGACAACGATTGAAGTTTTTTGCATGGTTAAACACGATATTTCTTGGTTAAACACGATATTTTTACTAAAATTACAACAAACTTTGCTTAAATTACGTTTCCCACTTTACCCTAGAAACTGATTCCTACTTTACCCCAATATCGCAATTTGATCATTTAAGCAATGTTAAATTATTTGCAAAACCCGTTTGTATTTAAAAAGATATAGAATATGCGATCATTTAAAAAATACCGTTCTTATTAAAAAAAGAAAAAAAAATATATGGTGTCCGTTCAGGGACTTAGCAAGTTTTCAAACTCAGAACGTATTATTGGCTAAAACATATAAAACCAAATTTTATCGTATTTGAGTTCGAATTGGTATATATCAACACAGGAGGGTTGTTATGTTGAGCTGTTTGCCGAGTGGAATTAACTGACTCAATTAGTGAAGAAGTCAACGTTGGCGATATGAGTCAAAAAATTCTATAACTTTTTCTGACTTCGCATCATGAAAAATATGATGTGAAAAACCTTGGAAATTCCGACCACTGTACTGTTTTCTCTGAATTGTCGTATTCTAGTTTACGCGCCGTTTCGATTAAGGCCCCGAAGAATACTGTATGGTATAAAATATTATTTTATTAGATATGTGGTCCTTCATATCTTCTAAACAAATTTTCAAGGACCACTCTTGGTTTAATGAGACTTGTAGGATTGCAGTCAGTTCGAAAGAGGAATTCTTTCAGAATTGGAGTTCTAATAAAAATATTGATAATGAGAGTCTTCGCATACAGGCTAGGAATCGCTGTAATGCCGTGATCGAGCGCGTAAAGTTTCTTAATGAGCAAAACGCGCCTAAAATGGTACTACTCTACCATAGAGGTAGTAAAAACTTCTGGTCATTCGTAAAAAGAGTGAAGAATCAGACGGCATCGCCTACTCCAATTCTTATAATTAATGGCCAGCCCTTCACTGACCCGCATGACAAAGCTAATTTTTTGTATGAATTGTTTGCAAAAAATTCAACGCACCCAGATTTAAATCATACACTGCCTGTCCGCGAAATTGTATCTTCTTCAATGCATTGTACCTTCTTCGAACTCGGGCAGTTAAAAAGGTCCTCGCAAACCTAAACATAAACAAAGCCTCTGAGCCGGATTGCAAATCGGCCCATGTATTGACGAAGTATGCATGAATGCTGGCTTGTCCATCTCCTAGAGGACTGGAGTTTTTCCATCTTGTTGGATGTTTACCAATGTCCGCCAGTCTCGAAAAAGGGCGAGGCTACAAATCCTGCCAATTACCGATCCATTGCAATATGCTCTTCACTCTCCAAGGTAATGGAAAGCGTAAAAAACTTCCGCCTTGTGAACTATATTGAGCGCTACGAATTACTAAAGACCATATCCACCGGTGACTTGATAGCGGTCCTCTCCGAAAGGTGGAATAATTGTATTCAACTCTTCGGGGGAAGAGTAGCCTTTGAGTGTGTAATGAAGCCCTCGTATCAAAACAAATTGCATATGGTGTCGGTAATTCTTTTATTTGATGGATATAAAGTTTTCTCCAGAGTCGTTCAATACGAGTAGCGATCGATGGTTTCCTTTCAGAACAACACTCTATCAATTCTAGAGTTCCGCAGGGTTCCGTCCTATTCCCGTCCCCATATCTGGTATTTATCAATGACCTTCTGTTATTGGCATATAACCCAATTTATTGTTTTGTATCATTTATCATTCATATTCGTTCAAAAAGCGCCCAAACTCTTTGGAGATTGAGAGTAAAAGACGCACCATGAATGATATGAATGACATGAATGATACACTTAATAATGACCTTAAAACAATATCCGAGTTGGTTCGTGCAAATAGAGTTGATTTTAATGCAAATAGCACACAAATTTGGCTGTTATCTCACAAAAGAATGGATTTGCCCTCAAATGGGTGCCGTATATATTGCCGAGTCAGCTGCTCTTGACGTTCTGGCCATATCAATTCAATGCGACGTCCGTTGAAATGATCTGATATTTGATGTGTCGAAAGAAGCCGCCAAGTGCATCGGTTTTTTTAAAACGGTGCAAGACATTCATCACGTCTGCTGACTTACGCACTTTTCGTCCATAGATGGAATATAATTCGCACATATGATTCGACATAGGAACTCCAAAGAAGATCTTGAATTCTTTCCCGTATCGGATCCAAGAAATATTTCATCCTCTTTTCAGCACAGAATCGTGGAGTGCGTAAGACTGTTTTATAGGTATGGCCTGATATATGGCCTGATTCCACCAGGTCGCATGTTCTCTCGTTCTACTGTGGCATCGAACCAAGCCTACCCCTTCGTAGTTCATTCGGCTCTCTAAAGTCCAAGCATTATAATAGCGACAATTCGTTCTTTAGTCGCACGATACGTTTGTGGAACAATCTCCTTGCATCCGTTTTTCCTGACATTTTTGATATTGGCAAATTCTTCAACCTTTCTTTCCTACGACCAACACTGTGTTTTTTAGAAATAAGGGGCATCCCGTGAGCGTTGGTTAATATGTAACAAAAACCTCCGTAGGTCCAATATTAAGGAATTTCTACTTTTAAAATTTTAAGTTTCTCGTAGTTTAAAAACAAATGAATTATGGTGCTAATGATTTGTCTATAAAAAATGATCATACTTAAACATATTTTCTGGATTTATTGAACCCTAATCTGAAGAATACTTTCATGAAAACGGAAATGATATGAATGTTTTGAATGTAATTAAATTTTCTATTTCGTTATTTTATCATCAATATTAAGGATTTTCGAAAAATCGGCACACTTAATTTTTTAGTGTTGATCGTAGAAAAGGATTATAGATTAGAGGGAGGAGAGATGGATTAGTCTCGGTAAATTTTTTTTTTGAATTTGCCAATATAAAAACGTCCGGAAAAACAGACGGAGGGAGATTGTTAAACAAATGTATCGTGCGACTTTAGAACGAATTGTCTCTATAATGCGTTGTTCTGTTCAGAGCTGAGTGAACTACGAAAGGGTGGACTATGTTCGATGTCCGAGTGGAACGACCAATTAGATCATGTATTTGCCTCGAATACTTACCATTGTAAAATAATACCTATAACACACCCTACGATCCTTCGGTGCTCAAGAGAACCAATATAGGACGAAATATTTTCATGACCTATTAAAAATATTGCACGTTGTTAGATTCGATCCATGAACTCCAAATAGTTTTAAAAGCCCCTGCCTAAATATGCGACTTGTATTTCATCTTAGGCCGAAAATAGTCAGGTCCCAAGTCGCATAACTGGATTTATATGGAAATTGTTATATACTCATCAAATGGCATAATATATTTGTACCTTTACTTAATTTTAAATCATAAAAATCCGTTGTCATTCCCTTGTATGAGTCTTTTATGAAAAGTCTGCAACTATCGGTTAACAACGATGACGTTTTCCCAACCACAGTCGCCGAACTGTCTTCTTCTGCAGTTTTGTGATTACAAAAAACAAAACAAAAAAAAATTACACGAAAAATGTGGATATAATAAAAACTGAACTGGCTGCAAGACATACCAGCATAAATTGGCGTTGCATCTGTGAGGATTGCAGATACATTGTGGTTGAAATATACATTTTTAACTTCATTCATATGCGCTCCCATCTGGACGTAAACAAGTTTCTTTTTGTATCTACTAGATATATTTATTATTTATTGTGAGCAACACAAAACCATTCTAAACATTTTTAATAATTTTCATTAAAAACTATTTTCCGATGTCCATGTATCGTATCTGATCGGAATTTCTAATGAGTTTGGTTTGGTTTGGTCTGTGCTTGTCGAGTATCTACAAGCACAGTGCTATTTTGTAGATACACGGTATGTTGTTGCTGTTGGTGCATCGTTTTTGTGGCGTATCGCATCGATGCGATCTTGATCTTGATCTAACTATCGTATCTACTGGAAACCAGCACAATACCCTCAGTGCATGGATTTCACTCTAATCGATTGCTTTATACGATATTTTAAAGCAGCAACATTTTTGAGGAATGGCATTTAATATTTCTTCGACTTTTTTTCGTATATGTGGATGGAATTCGTGGTTATGAAAATATTGCCTGTTATATAGTGCGCCGACACGTAAATCGGCGACAACAAATAGAATTTTTCCCCTTTACTTGTTTCACTTTTTTTTCGTTTGTTTGTTTGTCTGTCTGTCCTAGAGCAGTGATTAAAATTCAAAACCACATGCAACAGAATGCCTGCCTAGACTTGCGAATTTGTACCATTTATGGGCACCCACAGCGAGCGCTCAAAAAGTTGCTCCAACTGGCAGAAATGCTGCTCCATTCATGAGTCGTCATTCAGCAGCAGCAGCAACAGTTGCCACAATCAGCAACATTCTGCAGGCTGCAGCAGCAGCAGCTCGTCTGCAAACCGGAAACAACTAATTATCTTAATTAAAACGTTCATTGGTCGCCATATTTGGTTGTTACACGCGATCGCGCAATTCACTGCGTCTGCAATGCTGCGTCTCGCATTCGTGATCAGTGGAGTCACATCTTCTGGTGCTGCTGCTGCAGCTACTGCTTCATTCATGCAGTGATCGATGGTGATCGGTGACCATTCACTGCAGTCAGCCATTCAGCAGCCTCCATTGATGAGGCGCATGTTGCTGTCGCTGCATTGTTGGCAGGCAAGCAAGCGCTTTATTGTTGCTTTGACCAAATCGAGATCGAGTCCAGTTGCGATCTATTTGTGCGTGCAGATTTTTCTTAAGTTATCACTGTCAAGCGGCAAACAAGCACAGTAATAACAACAGCCAAACGCACCGAACAACCAAACGAATTGTCATCCTCAACATTGCTGTTTCGCTATTTATCGACGTCGCTTGCATACTGATCTTGGCCTTAAACATGGAACTCGGACCCAGTTCGGTCCCCGTTGATGATCAACCGCTGTGGAATGGCAACTGTTTCGATTGTGTTGTACGTGGTTGTAATTGTGCTCACTTTAACCATTTTTGGCACTAATTTATGTGCAGAATTCTTGTAAGAATGGTGACGACACGTAGTTGTAACAAAGATCACGCAATGCACTCATAGCAGGAAGTCGTTGCTACATGAAATGATCAATGCGAAACTATGTAATGAGTTTTTGAAGCGATCATTCAGCTGCAGATATTTGAAAACAAAACCAATTCAACTCAGTTAGGCACATTTTAAATATGCGATCTGAAATGTGGTGATAAACCACTATTTCTACTACATTATGTATTTATTATCAAGTTAAACAAATATTTATTCTCTCAAAAATATTGACTTCATCAAAAGATACATTGTTTTGGGCCATAAAAAACTTTTCTGAACCACTGTGTGTCGTTCGGATTCGGTATTACTTCAACTGTAGATCCAACACAGAAAAATGTAGTTCATAAATGGAATGAACGTCGATAATTGAGACACGATTCATAATATTTATGAAAATAATCATTCTATTTATGAACTATTCTTCGTATATATGAATCGCACATTTTGTGCAAAACTAACATAATAAACGCGTTCATTATTGTTATGAAGTGCGTTCATTTGGGTATTCATATTCAGCGCAGACTCCACGTCATGTGTAATTCAGTCTATGGTAAAGACGAAGCTGAAAAATAAAATAAAAACCCAGTATAGAAAAGGGAAGGTAGATATTTGAGTATGAACGTATGTGTGCGTCATGAGTAACGACGGGCAGTGATTATTTTCACTGCGCGTCGCGACGCGTCTATAGTCGATGATGACAGATACATTTCTTGGCCTTTTATTCGTATGTTATTTCGTACATATAGGGCAAACAGTTTTCTTTGTTGTTTACGACGTGTGCCGCAGGTACCTAACATCAATCAACAACAAGCAGCAATAGGCATTAACTGCAATAGTAGATATAAAATGTAAGTAGTAAAGAAAAAAATTAAAAGTAAAAGTAATATAATAAAAAATAAGCAAATAAAAATAAAATATTTTTTAAGTATGTAAAATGTTTATACATAACAGAAAAAAATGCATACTATTTATGAATTTGTTCATCAATTTTATGAATTTTTTCATTAGGTTTTATGAACGATTCATAAATGGGATGAATATGGTGATTGAATGAGTCGCAATGACAAATTCATAGAATATACTATATTATACTAATATTTCAAGCTCATTTGTTTAATTTTGGATCATTGCACCGGGTCCAAAGTTAGATAAAATAGACCCAAAATAACTTTTCTTTGGTTGTGTATTTTACAATAGTTCTTGTACAAACCCTACTGAGTTCTTGCTTAAAAGTTAATAAAACAATCTTTTAGAAAATTTAAGTCAAAACTAATACACTTTAACACGTCTGTCCTTAATAAATACGCTATTTAAAATTCTGAAAAAATTAGACATTTTTGTTGATTTATTTTAAATGTGCATGCCAAATTTTAAGATGGTATCAGAATAAATAAATTCCAAATTTTAAAGTATTTCATTGTAAATTTTTTTTCGATTGCAACAAAGTAAGGAAACGAACAAATTGCAACATTTTTTCCGTTATACCGTTGATTTCGAAAAACCCAATTTATGAAAAATTTTAAAATTAAAGTCATATGTGCACAAAATGACATATGGGCATTTCCTGGGCTTCCGGACGGGACATTCGTACGCTTAAATCTTTAATATCTCGAAGGAAAATTAATGAATTTACTTGATTTTTCCTATGAATGCAGTATTTAAAAAAGTCTTAAAATTAAACATCTGCAAAAATTTAGATAATTCTATACGGTAGATCAATAGATATAAATGAAATAGTGGACGTTCCGGACGGGACACAAATGGAAGTGCATGTCGAGGTTCATATGGAACAAAATTTATTGTACATGTAAATTTAAAAATTCTAAATAATACTGAACACCCTCAGCATATATTTTATAAATTGCACCATTTTGTTTTAAATATTTTAAGTTTTAAAAGCCTATAATTAATAATAAAATTGACCATATTTCGAACCCTTAACTGCCTAAACCCTATTAAGTTTCGCGTATACACTTTCAATTCTATAGAGTATACAATAAAACAAACTGTAATTCTAAAATAAATTATAATTCTTTACAACTCATTTCGGTTTCCATTGAAACGTTCAATGTCAATTTACATGCGCGAAATTTCAAACTTGTATTTTGATCAAAATCTATAATGCATCTGCACTCTGTATATCAAAATATCTTGCGATATTTTGATATTTTGTTGCATGCTTAATTTCAATGAGAATTTATGAACTTGTTAAACATGAGGATATTTAATATTTTATCGTTCAGGAACATATAAACTAAGTGAAAGCTATTTATAAAATAGACTCAGACATCAAGTAATTTTATTATTGTTTTTAAACATTGATTTTATATTTCACAAGTTATATTTTCAAAATATTATATATCGTTGTTGTAGGAGAAACAAATAATTTTGTATTATATGTGAAAATTACTGATCCATGTGGCTAATATTGGTACCAATATATACGAACATATTAGTCTATCATTAGTCTTTTAAATTTAACATTTAACATTTAACATTTAACTACTACTATACCGTATTGTGGAAAAATAATTTTAAATTTAAATGGAGACACGATAAAAAATATTAAAACTCTCAAAGAAAAGAAGTAAGTTAACTTTCGTCATACGTTTGTAACACCCAAAATAGGTGTCCGGTATTGCAAAAAGTATATGATCTTGATCTTGATATGAGTCCCTAAATCGACTTCTGTCTGCGTATTTCTGCCCGTCTGCTTCTCTTTGTCTGTATAAGACCTATATCCATGAAACTCCGAAGTTATATTTCTTATATACCTATACTATCTGGTATTGAAAATAGGTATGATCGGAAGATTGTGACCTGTGACTTATGTTTTAAGAATCTTTTGAAGGGTCTATTCCATAGACTGGTTTACGATCTTACTTTTTGTATTAACCTAATACCATTAATATGTATTTTAACTTATTTTTGAACGATTTTACAAAACAGCTCTATTTTGGACTTGTTGAAAAATTATGGGGTAAAGTAGGACTTTAAATTTTTAATCAAAATGGTGTTTTAGTCTTTCTTTTTTATGCTATTTTTTTACAATAAAGTCAAATATATTAAGTATGAAAAAAGGATTAGAAGGTAATAAAATTCATGAAGGGATATAAACCCCATTTCGTTGGATTGGATTTTGAGCTTTATTCCTTTACAAATTTCGTTTGAACAGATTGAAATTATTAAATCAACTCATTTCCCTAAATAAAAGGACTTAATCCCCGTGGGGCTTATGACCTCTTGGCAAGCGGTCATAATCCCCATTTTTAGTTTTGAAAAAATGGGGGTTATATCCAAAAATCTCATTTCGAAAATGTGGATTATGTCCGTGGAGGCTAAGTCCGGACACCAGAATATTCTGACTGGCAATGGTCGCAGGTGTAATTGCTGTTCGTATAGTTCGCAAATTTCAAGTATACAGACCATTTACAGAAATTGCAGTTGACTGAATTGTTTAATTCTTCTTTTAATTCTTCGGAATTTCATTCAAGTATATTGTACAAAATTCTTCATCTACTGATGTAGTTAAAGAACCTTTAATGATATATTCTTTTACCTCTTGTTAATTCAGATCTTATCTCAGATAAAGTTAAAATTTAGCTTTTTCTGTTTTTTTTTTCAGGGTAAACCAATTAAATAGTTCATATAACTAAATATTTTCACAAACTTAAAACAAGCATTGCTTAAATTACATATCCCACTTTACCCCAGAAAGTGTTTACCATTTTACACAAATATCGCAATTCGATCAATAGTATAATGTATAGTATAACAAATAGTATAAATAATGTTAAATTATTTGCAAAATTTAAAAATCGTTATCAACTCGGAACCTCTTATATCTAATTTATTTTTGTTTTTTGTGTATGGTTTTGCTTTTGGTATCGGTATAGATATTGGTTGTGGTATCAATCCCAAGTTTACAACGTTATCACGGTATTTTTCGGGATAATTTAAATGTTACATGATTACTTATCAAGATATGCTCTTCTAAAATGGGATCAATCAAATTTTAAAAGACTATTGATCAACTTTTTTTTTGTTGAAAATTAAGTAATTTCGTTATTTTAATAAACAATGAAAATAAACTTTGTTTTTTACACAATCTCCATATTGTTATGTTGTGGTCCTACTGGTGCTGTTCGGGGCGCATGCAGCCCGTCATTGTTTACACAACAACATCCAAAAACAAACAAATAAACAATCAATCGGAGACCCTGTAGGATCCACCAAGTGGATTATGAAGTCAACCCAGCAGCATGCAGAGACGCGCCGTGACGCGCCGCGCTGCGAACCTAATCACTGATGAATTTATTTATGAAATCATAAAATTTGATGTTTCCTTTGTCAAAACGTTGGGTGCGACTGAGGCTGGCTGCGCATTGGGAGAAATTGGTGATTGGTATTGGGATCGAGTGCGTCGGGTCGGGGTCGACTGCAATCTCGGCTGACAAACCATCACATCACAATTACTTTGTTGTTATTGTAGTGCTGGCTGTTGTTGTGGTGAGGATGTTGATGATTTTGATGAGGTCGGTAACGATTATGATGACGATTACAATGAGAGTTTCGATGATTATGGCGATGGTAATTGTTGTTGCTGCCGGCGCGGGTGTTAATGGACAATTTTAATGGTGAATTCGGTGCATAGGTCCACTTTTTTTTGTATTTTGTTTATCTCATTCATACACTGTACGATATATGTTGTATCTGTGTGTTGTGAAGTTTTGTCTTTTCATCTGTGCTGCGTACTGGGTTTATCGCATTTATTTAAATCTAAATAATTTTTGATTTTTCCTCCTCAGTTGGCAACATCAAAGCGTTTTCAATTAGCACCCATGGTTCGTGTTGCTGTTGCTAGGCCTCCTCGTGTGTGTTGCACCAACAAACCGGCCGCCCTCACGTTGCAATTCACACCTCATTAGTAATAAATTTTAATGTTCTCGTTGGTTGCCACCAATCGACGGTTGGTTAGATTTCGGTATCGGTTTCGGTTTCGATGCGGTTCTCAATTTGGATTTCGATTCTAGTTCGATGGGCTTCAGTTGCGCTGAATTGTTTGTTTGATTGCCCATTTGCTCCGCCATTACATTAACGGTAATTGTGGCAATTAATTTTTATTGGATTTTTGCCAGGCTGTCTTCTGGCAGTAAGCGCCGCCAGTAAGTGGCACCTACTCTTGAGTCTCTCGAGTGCAGTTGTTCTCAACTGCCGACTGCCGACTCCCGAATTGCATTCTGAATCGGTGTCTGATCGATTCGGTCGGTGATGTGTTTCCATGAACGAGTTGTGCCCGAATGCAGTCCAGTAATTAAACGTACAAGGAGTACGATAGTGCCTACATATTTGCAATTGTACCTAGTACGTACACTGTAAATACGACGAACTGTTATGTTACGAGTACTGGTCCGTAGTGTGTTTGGCGGCACGTGGCAACATGACCTTGTGAAATACTATAAATCAGCACATGGTCCAATGATATTGAAATTGTAAAACAATAGCATTGCTTATAAATTTTAAATCGATTTTAATTATTCGATATGCATTTTACATTTTCATTTAAGTAAATACAGGTTATAAATCATTAACATATTAAATGTCCTGAAACTTATGAAACAAAATTGCCATAATGTATAAAATTATATAATATGAACCATTTCATATTTACAACAAGTATATCACATTTTTTTACATTTTAGTGCAGATTTTATTACATACATAGTTGATCTTAATTAGGTTTCTAATATTTCTCATTCAAGAGATATCTCTGCGGGAAAAAAGTGTCAATTGGTCTAAAACTACCTATCACGTGACCGGTACCATGGTACCGACTAAGGACAGGTTATTGAAGACCATTTCTGTAGTAGGTCTAAAGGTATGCATGAGGAGATGGATCGTGTCAATGCTAAATATGTTGCTAGGGGAGCGAAAAGGCACTAGGTGGCGCCATAGTCACAAGACTTACATACACGCTGCAACTAATGCGTCTATAATTCGTAGACTGTTTTTCGATACTGCAAGTAATTGTAAGTAATTCCAAGTAATTGTAATGAACTCATGCCAGCTGGAATAATTAATGAAATGTGAATGCTTGAATAAGAAGGTAAAATAAGATAAAATAAGTAAAATTTAAAATATATAAAAAAGTAACAATAAAAAATAAATAAAAAAAAATATTTTTTTACTGAATTGATACCAGTCACAGAACAGGATTTTGAGGACTAGTTCTGTGTTAGGTCTAAAGTTACCGGTCCCACAACACGATTTTTAAGACCAGTCTTTTGATAGGTCTATAGGCCTGCAGGAGGTGTTAATTGACCCCTCTCTAGGACAATGTCGTGTTAAAGTTGCCGCTTGGTTTCATATAAAAGAGCCAGAACTAGGACCGGTAAACTATCTCCGAGGAACCAGTCACGTGCCTAGTCTAGGACCGGTTCGTTTCCCCGTAGGGATGAATCTCAAATTGAACAGTCATACAAAAGTAACTTTTGGGATATTGCATTTTAAATTAACGAAAAAATTATAATTTTACACGTTATCCTCTTTGAAATTGATAAAATTTTGCATGAATGTTCGTTCATACTAAACTAAGAAAGATTAGAAAAAAACAGTTTCCGAAATATGGCGGCTTTAAAAAAACCAGTTAAAAAATCATTAAGGTGGATTTCTTACATTACGTTTACCTTAAAAGCAGTTCATATACAAGGTCAATTTGAGAGGTATTAAGATGAATTTAATATGACACATGATTTCATTTGTGCTTTCAAAGACTAAAGGTCCATATAAAATTAGTAATATTTTGGGATTATGTTTCTTAAAAATCCATGTTTTTAAAATATTCAAAAAATATATGTAATTGCTGATTTTATTTTTAACATATTGTTACGAAAATTCAGTCTACGGAAAACTGTTCTACGAGTTCGTATCGCTGGATTGTGTACAAAATAAAAACACTCTTATGTTTGGTTTAAATTATAACAATTAACTTTATTAATTCACTTTAATAAACAACTTTATTAATAACAAATTCTAACAACTGCTGCATGTCCACAATTTAACTTGACATTTATCACACGAGATGCACTCGACCACTTTACAATCACTACTGAAGTGCTGTACCTCAGATGCGGCTTCCTTAAATACTGCATGCATCAGTTCGACACGTTTCGACAAGCTTCGACTTGTTTCGAGAACATTCTACTCGTTTCGTGAATGACGCATGCTATTGGCATCTCATTCGCACTCATGTGTTTTAATGCGCTGATCTTCCATCTCTTTCTCGCACACTGCCTCAGTGCGCTGAATGATCTTCCGTCTCTTTCTAACACATGCTTAGTGCGCTGATTTGTCTTGCGTCTCATTTATTATTGCTGAATGCTTGCACTGTGGGGCAAATTACATCTTTTCGTAACAATATGTATTCAATATCATAGATGTAGTCGTATTGATTCCTGAGTTGTAAATAAAAATGTGATTTCAAGTAATTATTTTCAGATTTATTTGATTTTTTTTTTAAATAAAAAATCAAATCAGATCTTATAAACGAATTTCAATTTACTTTGACATTTGTAATTAAAACTGAACCGATAAGAGTACACCAATGAATTTTGGTACAAATACGAAAAGAAAACATACAATAATATAAATATAAAATCTATATCATTTGATAATGGCATTTAACTTTTGTATACAAAAATAAAGTTCTATTTCATATTAACTTTGTTTTTTTTTAATTTTTCATATTTGGTGTAAAAAACCAGAAGGAATCAAGAAGTATATGGACTGTATTAGAGATGAGCATGTCTGTGAGTTTTGACTCACGTTTACTCACGCTCACAAAAGAAATTGTTTAATAACTCACAAACACTTACTGGATTTTTTGTTCAACTCACACTCACTCTCAATCACGTGAGTAAATTAAGTTTCAATCACAATCACGCTTGATCTCGCGTGCCCATCTCTTGACTGTTGTTTGTCAAAAAAAAGTAACTAGTATATATAATTATTATAATGAATAAGTATTACACTCAGGGAAAAAAATCATGTAAATTTAAACAGAAATTAAACAGATTTCATGTTGTTTTTTTCAAACAGATTCATAGTGTTAATTTTTTACAAGATATAGGAATTTAACATGATTTCCTAATGTTAATTATTAACAGTACAAACTGTTAAATGAACATGCATTATCGGTTTGATTCTCAATGCTATATTTTTAATGTGACAGTTGTATAATGTTAGATTAACATTTGATAACTTGTTAGAATAACTCGATGTCTTGTTAAATTAAAATTGCAATTGACATGATTCATCGTGTTGTTTTACCTTTCTGTACTGTTAATTCAATAGTATTATAGTTAAAAATGTGGTTTTATATATTTAACTATTTATTAAAAAATTCAATTAAATAATTTTTATAACAATTTAAAAAAAATAATAATTAACAAAATTTAAAATAAAATATTAAAGGTAGAAATTCATAAAAATTCATAAAAATGAAAATTTTAGAATGAAAATAAAATCAAAATTTAAAAAAAAATAATTAACAAAATTTAAAATAAAATATTAGAGGTAGACATTTTAAATAAAAGAAGTATATAATGTAACTACGCCACAGTATCATGATGTGCAAATTACATTATAAACCGTGTTAAATTAACATTAATTCTCTCGTTATATTAACATGTTCCCATTGTTTTTCCCAATATAGAAATATTAAATGAAACGAAATTTGGTAATCAATTAATTATTTTTTATTATATCCTATACAACAATAATTAATAAAATTTACTTGGGTTGATAATACTTGATTTACATGGTCAGTGGATCAAAAATGAAGTATAAACTTAAACTCCTTCACTTCTGGTTTAGACGCTATGAGGTCCAAAAAGATTCAAACGATATCCAATGTATTTCCTCACTTTATAGCGGGATTGTTCGTTGTGCGTTTCTGACTGTAAGGAGAATATTGTAAGTTTGTATCTTAAATTTTGCCACTATTTTTAATGGATTTCTCCTATTAAATATCGTTAAGGAGTTATAACAAGTAGAAGAAGTCAGAAATCGATCATAATGTCTTTGGAGAAAATATTCGTCTCTTAAAACAATAAAATACCCGAACATGGACCTTTTCTGAAGTGTAGGGCAAATAATAACCAATATTAGTCCTTACATAAATGTTGAATTAAGTCTTCTTGGAAATATATTATTACTCGACAACAATATAACACATTTTGTTAATACAAAATATTTTATTTTGTGAAAATAATTTGTATGCATTTTTGTGCAGTACCATGTATGTTCTTAAATATATCATATACAAAAATAAACATTTTGACTTGTTTAAATTTTCAAAAAAGTTTTATTTTTAATAGAGATTTATAACTTTTAACCATATCATTAAAAGAAGATACATGATCCCGATTCGGCAATAAACTGTAGGTCCCATCAATTTGAGTACAAATATAACACGCACAGCTCAAAATGGTGAGAGAGCTCGGCCTAAGTTCTTATAGAACTGTATTGCCAAACTATTATTCGATGGACTGCGAGCCGAAAGGTCGCAACATCTTTTCATAGAAACATTTTTCTTTACCGCGCTATCTCTCGGCAGTATATGGCAAACCTACGAGAGTAAAACATTGCCTATGAAAAGCTCTCGCCCGCCGTTCGGATTCGGCAATAAACTGTAGGTCCCACCACTTTGAGTACAAATATAACACGCACAGCTCAAAATGGTGAGAGAGCTCGGCCTAAGTTGACGAATTTAATTCTTTGAAGACGAACATTTTTTCCGAACATGTAAAAAATATCTTGTTAATTTTTAAAACTTGTTTTTGTTTTCTGTAGAAAAATTTGTCATGTGTATTTAATACGAGTGTTAAACATTTTTCTGTCATAAATTTCTGAGTGTGCTGATAATTTAGTGAATTTTAGTACCATTTTATTGATATTAGAGAAATTATACTATTTGCCTTCTATTTCTACTCTGCAGTTTTAGAAGACCTACACGAAGACTAACCAGTTGGGAAGGTTAGATCACATGGGAAATTTTAAAGTAGGTGTAATTATGATAGTTAGGATTATCAAAATTATAGTCGGTCTAAGCCGACTATAAATACCCTACACATATGTGTGGTTACCGTTAAAAGTGATATATAGGTCACCAGGGTATACGAATCCTGAAAATAACTACAAACATTCAATCGCTGAAGAATTTCCATTCATTTGATACCCATATTTACATATGGGTAGGTGTACCGAATTTCGATTTCTTTTTTGGTGAACCACAAGTCTTTTCGCCGGAAAACATTATTATCATGTATTTGAGCATGATGTCAATATATATTTGACCAAAAAAGTTTACCTAAGCACGTATACAGTAAAATTGATCTGTATATGTAAATTTTATATGAGGTATTTGAACATAAGTGGTCGGATCATAGGTCACAATGGACCGATCTCGCCAATTTTTTCGCACATACAGCGTAGGTATATTAGTAATCTAAGTTATAAGTTTCATTTATCTAGCTCTTCAATTTTAAAAGTCTTAGGGATTTCAACAGACAGATAGACGGACAGACAGACAGACGGACAGACAGACGGACAGACGGACATCGCTAAATCGACTCAGGAGGTCATGCTGATCAAGAATATATATACTTTTCCATACCGGAGATGCTTCCTTCTGGGTGTTACAAACGGCGTACCAAACTGAATATACCCTTTCACTCTTAGTGTAGGGTATAAAAAATCTTAAAATAGGTTCTATGTCCGAGTCCAATATGGCTATAATTCCCATTATTTTGAGGAACATTTCCATATTAAACAAACACTTATAACTCCCATTTCGAAATTGGGCATTTATTAGTACTTAATTCACACATAATAGAAATTTATTGCGCCAACTGATTCGGTTCTCTCAACTGCTAACTGCTGTTCGTATGGTCCAATTTCGAATAGTTTAAAATTAATTTGATAATATTACAAGTAGACACAGGAAACTGATTTGTTGCGTTGCCAACTAAATTGCCCTACCGAATCATTCGGTTGTGGCAACAATTGATATAGTAGTTGCAACAACCTCTTAATTCGGTTCTGGCAACCTCCAAAACGGTGAACATGAGGTTATTGCAACCTCCAAGTTGGTGATCATGAGGTTGTTATATTATTTCATTAATATTTGTATATTTATTTCGCAATGTAACTTAATTAATGAACTTCTTATTGTTTTCGACTTGTGAAAATTTTTGACGTTTATTTACTTCTGCATGTATCCATAATTGTTGACAAGAAACTGGCAACCGAACTGCTATTGATTCTCTGATGAACCGTTACTCTACTCCGGAATTGAATCAAGTCTACGCATTCGTAATTGACTCGGCTCTCAACAGAACTACACATTACATAGAAAATTGCTTCTTCAGTCGCAAGATACGTTTGTGGAACAATCTCGCTACGTCTGTTTTTTCGAGAAATTTTTGATATTGGAAAATACAAACATCCACCGACACTACTCAATCTACCATCCTTCCCTTTAACACATCATTCTATTCCACGATAAAAACTACGATTTCATGAGTAGGGTCAACTCCTGAGCGAAATACCGATTTTTTTTAAATTCGCTCGATTTAATCGATTTAATTTAACAAGGATATTCTCGCAGTGTATGTAGGTATATAAAACATGTCCGATAAGTTTCAGCACCTTGTTAGCATAGTTCGCTCCTACATTGTAATGATGCGCGGCTTATGTGCTTTGATCGCACGAGCATCTACTTTATGTTGCAATTACGATTGACTTAAATGCTTCATGATTGCATTTAAATTGTAGTTTCATGCTGTGTTAATTCAAATCGAAACTGTTTCGACGAGTGAAACGCATTTTTCAAACTATAAACACAAACAAAACAAAACAAAAAAATAGATATAAAAAATAAAATACAGAAAGAAAACTGAATTTACTTTCGCTGCTGATGGCGCTTACAGTGAAAACACGGAAAACAGCAGGGACCCAGAAGAACAAGGAACACCAAAAGACATAAAACAGGATACAAGAGGTGGAACTTTATATTTTATTCATAAAATTGAGGTTTTGAATTGATGAAAAATGCACGCATATAAAATATTGATAAATATAATAATTGATACTCATGCAGCGTGGAAACCACCGGGTCCAATGGCCACATGCGGTGCTTCGCTGGAACATTCTTTTTAAACAAATACCAGCTTAAATTGAATTAGTTACATAAATCAATTGGTCTTTATATCTAATGGCCAGCGCATTTTGGCAGATAACATCTAGATAATCGCATTATCTTGTGGCAATCGAAACAAACTCTTTTTTTTATATAAGTATATCGTAAATTCGGGACCGCATTTCATTAATCTAAGAATGGTATCTCATTACAACAGCTAAATCGGCGCTACAATGTGTCCAACTGTTAGAACATATCGAGTTTTCGGGTGGAGCACATACTGCGACAAAAGAAAAAAAAAGATCTACGATTTTCCATTTATTCTCACGATCATCTTTGGTACTTGAATGTGAATAATATTCTTTTAATTGAACCCAAATGACAGATCCGAACAATGTCTGTTTGTCTGTTTGGCAACACATCTTTATCATTGTGTTCATTAACAATCGTGGTATCCTTAAAATTATTTTGTTATTGCCTTTGTTGGCCATTGTCAGTCAAGTCAAATGGCCTGAGTACTACAAGCGTCCCCTATAACAGACACCTTTCCATCAGGGCATTGTCTGCACCACGTGGCATATGCCGACAGTCCTCGAGATCAGGACAACAATGGTACTTTGCAACGCTATAATATCTCGATTGTTCACAAAGATTCCTCCTGTTTGTTGGCTTTGTGCCATTTATGCTACACCTTTTGTGGGTTCTTTCTGTATGATTCTTTTGATAACTTTATCGCATCATACAGTTAACTTTTGTTTGGAGTTGAAGGTTTTTCTTTATATTTTGTTTGTTAGTTTGTCCGATCGTATAATAAATGTTTATTTGTATTGCAAAAGGCTTATTGTATTGTTTGAAATTAATATTTAGGTAAATAAAAATGATATGGTATTAAATGTGTTTATAAGGTCTACAAGCAGGATTAGTCAATAATAATATAACAATATCAAAAATAATATGGCCATTTCCTAGGGATTCCAGACAGGATATTCGTTAATATGTCGAAGGGAAATTGATTAAGTAACTCAGAACAGGTTTGAACAAGTAGTATTTAAAATTATCTTCTCCAGACAATTTTTTTCAAATGATTTCAAGCAGACAGAGTTTGTAGCAGAAGCTTCCTATTATCTGCCCGATTCCAAAATGTGCCGTGATACTGTCATAAAAATTCCACAACAATTGACAAAATATTTCATTTATCTGTGTGTTTTCCAGAAAATACTGGAAATTTTGTCTAGGGTTGTAAACATTTTTAAAATTATATACACTAGTTCAAATGATATATATTCAATAGTGATCGTTCCGGACGGAACAGAAAACGGGAGTGCATTCTGAGGTAAAAATGGACAAAACAAAAAATTTAATAGAATTATTTAAAAAAATAGCTGAGATAATGTACTTTATTTGTATATATACACTTTGTTCCAGAAATTCTAAACCGTATAAAAATGTTTGAGTAAAAAAAATTGTTTGTTTATGTTTCTTACTAGAAATAATAGAAAATAATATAAAATCAAAATTTGTATTATTTTTACCGTTAATGGAATAGAATTTTATATTCACATATTTGTTGCCGCGGTAGCTCAGTGGATAGTGCGTTGGACTGCGAGTCGAAAGGTCCCCGGTTCAAGCCTGGACTGCGGCTAACAACATCTTTTCATAGAAACATTTTTCTATACCGCGCTACCTCTCGTCAGTAAACGGCAAACCTACGAGAGTAAAACCATTGCCTATGAAAAGCTCTCACCCGCCGTTCGGATTCGGCAATAAACTGTAGGTCCCACCAATTTGAGTACAAATATAACACGCACAGCTCAAAATGGTGAGAGAGCTCGGCCGAAGTTCTGTACAGGACTGTAGCGCCAAACTATTATTGTTATTATTCACATATTTAGATCAAATATTTAAGTTTCAAATTCACTGTAATATCAAAGATTTCAGCAATTTGAATATTTCGGTCGTAGTTGACATTTTTTTGGAATTAATTAGTTGAATTTCTGAAACTAAGAGTATATTTATAGCTTAAATATAGAACAAATGGAATAAACAATAAAAGTGATCCTTATTATTTCATCAATTGCACTAGACAACAAATGGAGACCTTTTTTAATTATCCACGATCTAAGTATGATTTTCCGATGAGTTTAAAGATTCTAGTAACTACCTCATACTTAGTTTTTTTGAAATTGTCTCAAGTTTTTGAGTTATTACGTAATAGAAATATATTGCAATTTTCATGTTTTTCTACATATTTGGGACTTTAACATTTTACAGATTTGAGTTATCGATCCAATTTCTTTAATATATTTCTCTGAAATAAGCTACTTGAAATTCGGATTAATCTGAACGAAGTTATGACCAGTCAAACACAAAAAATATTAATTTTGAGGTGTACCTATTATTTATCGCATAACATATAAAGTTTTCATAATTCAATAAAATTATATATTATATGTGAAACTAGATCCATAATTGAATGATTGCTCTTAGTTTGATTTTATAAATCACTCTTTAAGTCTTCAGATTAAATACAAATTCAGGTTTACGATTTTTGATTTAAGTTTTCTTTTATGGTGCTCAATATAATTTTTTTCTCCATCAATTATTCATAGAAATTCAACAAAAACTTAAACCATTTGCATAAATGTATTACTTTACAAGGGTTTTCCTCTGTATCCTTAAATAAAGTCAAATGATTCATACTAATTCATACTTTTAAAATAAAATATAATATGTTCATATCGAACAAAAAAAGGTAGACACATTTTTCAAACGAATTTGTGAATTTCACTTTAAGCTCAGGACTTAAACAGTGATTTGCAAAAACAAAGTAAGAGGAAGTATAGAATTATAGATCAAGTTTGATTCATTATGAAAATCACAGATGATATGCAACACATAATAGGTACACCTTAAAATTCATATTGTTTGCGTTTGACTGATCATAATCAGAGAAATGTGATCGAAAACTCAAATCTGCGAGAATTGCCATATACTTGTTTTACGTAATAACTCATAAACTTGAGGCAATATGAAATAACTGAGTATGATGTAGTGATAGAAACTTGACATCCATCGAAAAATCATATATAGATCGCGGATAATTTTTTTTTGTTGTGCTGTGTTATTTTTGTATTCAAAGTTTTAGCATTTTTTATTTTATGTTAATTTTACGTTTTATTGTAACTACGGTTTAATACCGAAAGTAACTATAATGAATTTTTCAAATTGTTGATATTGGCAGTCCTCCACGCCAAATTTCAATATGAAACAATACGTCTCGCATTATCCAATGCACCAAGGATTTGACTAATTAAAGTTTCAAAATAATCCCAAAATGTAAAATTAAGTTTTTTTGATCTTACCGAAATCCCAAGAATAATACCGGGATTTTGAGTATTGTATTATAAAATTCCTAAAATCCGGGATAAACAGTCCGGTATCGACAAACCCTACTCACGAATAAATAACGAACTCTGGATTATTTTAGATCATAATATTCGAAAAAATACTCAAACAATCGGTGTAAAATCGTTTTGAAACACATATAAAACGATATAAATTATAAATTAATATTAAAAATAAACCTCAATCGTTATTTTTAACACAAAACACTCAGTATTCAGTTACTAATTTTGTACAAATTAATAGAACTATCATAAGTACTAGATAAACTTATGAACTAGGAGTCCTGTATGATATATAGTGCTCCAAAAATAGTAATATCTCGATGAATGAGTGTATCAGTAACGAAATTAAACAAAAATCCAAAAACGAAGATGGCATCGTAAAATATTGCGTTATAGTTGTGATAAATGTTTAAATATCGTATCTTCCCAGCAAACCAAACGATATTTTTACGATATCGAAACGTAATCATTTTTTATGCCCAAATTATCGTTTTCGATAATCTAAAATGATACGAGAATGATAGGGTTTTCGATAAATACGAACCTATCTAGAACGATATCGTTATTTTTGTCGATATAGATATCGAGTTGATATCGAAAAAGTGTTTATATTCGATAAACAAATTTAATTTGTTCAGAACATTTTCTTTTTGACAATAATTTCAAAAAACATACAATTTAATTTCAAAATATTTTGAGTTTCATATCGTAAATTAATCTTCATTTTATCGAATTCAAAAATTATCGTCAAATGGTTTGTAGGGTTGGGATAAAATGTGAATGTACGACAAATTTTAAAATTTGTAGTAGTGAAAGCTAAGAGATCGAACCTTGAAAGTTTCAAGGTAACAAAAGTCTCCGAGACGTGCACTTAACATAGAATCAGAATTTCTGCTTTTAAATTTGACATTGGGCATAAAGTAAAATGCAATATAATGACACAAAGTAAAAAATATTCAATGATTTCCAATGAGTGACTTCTGCATGCAAAATTGGAAATTGATAAAGACGACCAGTTATATTTACAAAATTTAAATTTAATTCAAAACACTTGCCTGAACATTTTAAATTCGCAACAAATTCCATTTCTTTTTTGATACACCCAGAAAAAAATTCCCCCAAATCCCATTAAAATTGGTCAATAGGACAATTATTTATTTAAATTATTATTATTAATTATTAAATTATTATTTATAAAAAAATAAATCTTTTCAAATTCAAATTGAATGGCAATGTCATGACATTTTCTAGTATTTAATGGTATTTTCCGATTAAAAAAATAATTTATCCTATTGACTATTTTTAATAGTAAAAAACTATTATTTATATAGTATTTTTTTCTAGGTTTGCCAAGATTTTACTTTTCTTTTTCTGTAGTCGAGGTTTCAGCAAATCGTCTCACAGAATCATTTATAACGAACAAACTGATTTCCCCCCTTCTGATAAAACTGAATAGGTATACAAATATTGTACCTTATTAAATATGTCATATATGCCATATTAAGGGGCATCTTAATATTTTTTAAATAATATCTCAAATGACGTTTTATGAAAAATCCTTTTTAAGACAAACGAACTTAAGTAAATCGACCTTTGTGATTTTTTCACTATATTTTCACTTTTAAGCTGCCATATTTCTGGAACCATATAAGCTAGAGGTCCAAATATTTAAAATTTTCTTAGTTTAGTATTAGAGAACATTCATCAAAAATGTTATTAATTTCAAAGAAAATTATGTCTAAAATGTTTTTTTTTCGTTGATTTTAAATGGAATATCCGAATAGCAAGAAATGCAGACAAATCAAATGGGGATCCGAAATATCGATAAAAAAAAATGTCGAAACCTTAAAATGTCGAAATTATAAAATCCTTAGAACGCCGAAACAATATTTGGCCGAATCACAAAATGTCGAAAAATATTTTAAAGCTAGAAAATGTCGACAAATTTTTTAAACTATAAATACAAAAACATTTTTTTTATAGGATCAAAAAATGTCGAAAATTAAAATGCCGAAATATCAAAATGTTGAAATACAAATTTCAAATCCTATATGAGCAAGTCCACACCGAATCTCGTAGGATTTGCAACTCACTTTCTTCGATTTCTATGATATTTTGGCAACTGATGAAGGGTATCGGGATCTGCATTCACCATTTTTTTCCGACCACTATTTCCAAAGATATCACTTTTTCCAGAGATACGGACCAAAGTTAAAAAATTGTCAATGATAACTTTTGTATGGTGGTTCCTATTGAAATATCCCTTGATACTGGAAACTTTGATAAGGTTTCGTTTTAAAACTAATAAAACAATCTTTTGGAAAATTCTTCTTAACATGAACATATGACCAATGGTCGTTATCCTTGAACTTTGAATTGCATGTCCTTAAAAAAGTATTTAAAAAAAAATCGAAATTTTTGTTGATTTTTTACAAGTGTTGAAGCTAAATTCCAAGATGGTATTTTGAAGGCAGCATATTTAAAAATCTCCGCATGAATCCTATAGTAGCTAAAAATCAGAATTCGTTCTTTTCTAATATCTTTATCTTCGAGTTTTTTCGACATTTTCCATCATTTTTTCGGCAAAAAATGATTTCGTCATATTAAATTTCGACATTTTTAGTTTTCGACATTTTGTTTTTCAACATTTTAGATTTCAACATTTTTTGTTCGACATTTTGGCTTTCGACATTTTGGTTTTCGACATTTTTGTTTTCGACATTTTTAGGTTTCGGCATTTTTATTTTCTACATTTTTGTCTTCGGTATTTTTGGTTTCGATATTTTAAATATCGACTTATCGTACCAGACCCGCCATAACTATAACTTCTTTAAATCCAGTAGTGAAGGCATCACAAATTAAATGATATTGAAGAAAATAAGAAATATAAAAAATTTATTGAAACTATGGTGCTATTAGGAAACTCAACTATTCTGAATTCGCGAAGTTTTGTTCGAAGTTTTGTTCTTTAGTTAGCCATGTTATGCGGATTTTTGAAATAAAGAATATTATAAATATGCTGATGGTTTGCATTAATGTCAAATACCTCTTGAGTCTTAGAAGTTTATTACCTTTGGTCAAAAAGTGTCATTCCAATAAGGTACTTAAGTCTGTTCTTCTCGATACTGCCGGTCCGTCTTTTCAGGTGTTGCCCGACACCACTTCAGACCTATGACTTCATAGGCAGCGGGAAGTATGACGTGTTATGCTACGGACAATCGCTTTGTATTGCAGCAGCAGTCCAAGGATGGTCGTTGGTTGCCGGGTGTTTTGTAACTTATTGTTGCTAATATTGTCCTCGAAAGATTTTCGTTTTGTTAGGTTAGGTTAGTTTAGATGCAGGATGTCGGGCGTGCGACGCGTACGCTCATTTACTGACGCCTGCTCTATCTTGGGCGCATCGAATCCTGCTGGGACTTGACGTGCTCGCCGCTGTGCGCACTCATTTGATAAAGATTTCTCTCACTCCATGCCATGCACTTGAAAGATGCTTCATTTTTAAAGTATCAGTTCATCTCATTGGTATCCTGAGAAAAAGATAAACAATTTTGCTCTTGTCGGGCTGTGTGTTGTTTTTTGCTGGCCAAATATTTTTTTTTTTGGCAAATTTCCTTTGAAATTCATGTGGAACTTCATTAAATACTCGATAAGATAGAGTTTTGGTAAATGAGTTTTGGTCGGACATTAATTTTAGGTATTTATGATGTTTGTTTCGGCAATGTTGTCAAAGGTTAAGTAATTGCTTGATTACAATCGAATTTCCAGTGAATTGCTGTGTGGTTTTGCGTTTTTTTTTTGTATTTGAAGTAGAAAGTTATAGGCGCTAGAAATACGTATGTTTTAACGATAAGGCCAATTATTTATAGCACTACTTCATTCATTGTAAATTAGATAATTCGCTACAAATCTGTTTTGTATGCCCGGAATCTGACTTTAAACAAGTTTTAATAATATTATATAAGGAATATGGACATTTCCCCAGAAAAGTCTACTTTATGGCACCCTCATTAATTGCTTATATTTTAGAACCATGCAGTTTGATTCTATTTTGTGTTCTCTTTTATTAAATATGGGGCGTAAGTAGCTCTATATATAGTAAAAAAGAGGAAAACAATTGAACTGCATAGTGCCAAAATATCAGAAACTAAAGAGGGTAACGTGATAACAAAAAATTAGTCATTTCGTTGGAAATGGGCTTCTTGATTTAAATATCTGCGCAAAAAGTTCTCATGAAAGTTACTCGTTTTGAAAACTTTATATTTCAAAGTATTTACTTAAAATTTTAAATAGATTTTATATATTCATGATAAACTTTAAGTTTTAAAGTAAAGACTTTTACTTCTAAAGGGTCTCTTTAATTTTATATTAGATTACAAAATACATTCTCAGTGAGCATCAGATCGATCATTGCTTACACAAAAAAAAAAAAATTTGCACCAACAACCAGTATTTATCATATTGATGATTTCAGTCATTGAACTAAAATCGTTTTTTCAGTGTTTTTCGTTTTTACAATATATAACACGTTTTTATTATTTATTAAAATCAATTTATGTCTTAAAAAATAGAAATTGAAAATGTATTTTGCATTCAGTGTATTCAATGTGTAGAAGGAGAGCTATAAGTAAAATATTCGGTCTCATTTGAATGGTAATGATTTTTCTAATAATAAAAGCAACTTCGTCATAAGTTGTAAATCATTGTCATTGTGTTTGCAATTTAAATTAATTGTTTATAAAAAGAAAACATTTTCGAAATTTATTCAATATCAAATTTATATACGGTATTTACTAAACAAACTTTTTCATTATCCCAACTAGACAAATTATGTCTGGAAGATATCTTTAAGTTATCTTTTAAATGTTATCGATGTCCGAAATTTGTCCAAAATGTTACGTAAAAGATGTCTTTTTGTAATACAAATGATTGACCGGAAGATGCCTTTTTGATTTGTCTGAATGATGTCCTAATGCTATACATAAAGATACCTTAAGGTTGTTATCTAAACGTAGACTTATTAACAACTGAAAGGCAACCGGTTTACGTCAGCAAAAAGTATACAAAAAGATGACGTACAATATTTTCTTCTGCCAAATTTTCAGGCTGACATTTTTTAATTTATACCGAAATTAAAAATAAAATGTATTTCTTTTGTTTTTAAAAAAATCATCCAAAATTGTTGCAACTTTTTATAAAATCTGTCTGTTTTAGAAAATTTTCTCTAGTGTTGGAAATATACTCCATTGTAAATACATCAGACATAATTTTTGGCTGGATCAAAGAAGTTCGGACATTTTTCGATATATTTCACACAGACAAAAATCGCACCACTTTTCGCAAAAAATTTCGCCTGCGGTGCTTTCAAAGAAGATCAATTTAAAATTTGATCATCTTAACATTAAAGTTTTTTACCAAATGTAAAACAAACGATTTTTTTCTTATGTTACTCTTATGTTGGCCTTTGATGCCAAATGAGTTTGACATGCCTGCTCTAATATATAATAAGGAAAAAATGGTCGCAAATTTTTGCTTAGTTTATTTAAACCATCGTAATTCAATATAAAGAAAAAAATAATCGTTAGCACAATCAAAATTAATAGACTATTCATTGGTCTAGAAATGAAATCTTTGCCATTTTCATGTAGCTAGCAAACATATTCGCTAATAATGTTTTATGCGTCGAAATAAACCACAGTCAGAAAAACCATACCATAAAATTATAATAATAATAGTTTTGCACTACAGTCCTATAAGAACTTCGGCCGAGCTCTCTCCCCATTTTGAGCTGTGCGTGTTAATTTGTACTCAAAAGTGGTAGGACCTACAGTTTACTGCCGAATCCGAACGGCGGGTGAGAGCTTTTCATAGGCATTGTTTTACTCTCGTAGGTTTGCCATTTACTGCCGAGAGGTAACGCGGTATAGAAACATGTTTCTATGAAAAGATGTTGTTAGCCCCAGTCCGGGTTTGAACCGGGAACTGCGAGCAGAGCAGTCCAACGCACTAACCACTGAGCTACCGCGGTTACATAAAATTAGATACAATAATATAGAAATTAGTCAATAGTATAAACAATTAATTCAATCGCTAAATCTCATTATATACTACAAAATACTTTTAATTAAATCAATTAAATCAATCAATTGTATACTATTAAATCAATAACAGTCCTTTTACAAATTTGGGATTTTATGAGATTTTTTCTGAGTGCATTAAACGACTTTGTGTAAGTGGCAAATAATTTTATTGTTATGTATTGGATATGGTTTATAAGTATTTTTATTATTCTTACAGTACCTATATTTATAATTCTCTTTCTGTTTATTAAAAAATAATATTATAAATTTTTGTGAAAGTACATAACAAATATACTGTTCTGATAATGTAGGTAGCATAACTAAATATGCAACCATTGCCTTCATCATCATTTTTAACTACATTAATAGAGGATGACTAAGCTATATAATTGTTTCTGTTGACATGGGCCAATTATGATTGATATGCGCACCAATTAAAAATTCTAATTCAAAGCGAATTCGCTACACCAACGATGTAAAAGAATCCACACAACACCGGCGCGTCGTGGTCAAAGCTATTGCCAACAAATGCGATTGCTAATATGAAGATGTGTACGCTAATGCAATTAATAAATTAGTCAGCGCAGTTTCAGCACACATTTAATTATATTGATATAATTTTTGGTTATATTTACGTTTTTTTTTCTGTGTAGCGTCGTTGAATTCGACTAGTTAGTGCGTTAGACTTCCAGTCGAAAGGTCCCGTGTTCGATCCCAGCGACTGTCAATGAAAAAGAAAAAGTTAGACAGCTTTTTTTTGTAGATAGACTGTGTATTTTGGAAACTTGTGTGATTTTTCTATAACTATAGACTTTTTTTTAAATCAGTTCTGATCCAAGTATGGTATATTTTCAGCAGAAAAGTTATATTTTTTAACAGTGTAAATTTGTAAAGTAATATTAAATTAGTTTAGCAGATAATCAGACTGAAGAATTTGAACAGTCCTATTTTATAGGTTTTGATAATTGTAACTGTCCCAAATTTGTGGTTTTGAGAATTTTAACAGTCCTATTTTATAGGTTTTGAAAATTTTAAAATATCGAAACAAACTATTACTTGTTGTCCAAATTTTACTCAAATCAAAGTGGATGAGTTGCAATTTATCGGTTTGGTGTTGAATGACTCATTTTTGCTTATATAAAAAGTTTTCAAAGTTTTTACCATTTACTAGCTTTCAATTTTTTTTCGACATTTTTAGTTTCGGTTTCCACATTTTTTTTTGCGACATAATGTACGGATCCCAAACATTTTAATAAAGTAAAATATACATCAAATTCAGCATTTCTCGCATATTTTTGATCGCTTACTAAAAAAAAATATTAAAATCCATTTGATCTGAGTTTGGAATTCAGCATAAAAATATTTTTTGTTTTATTTTAAGATTTCTTTTTGTATCCCTCTCTGAGATGATCCCAGCATATACCTACATACAAATGGCTGACCCAGCAACAACTTCGACGACTGGTTGGCTGCCCTTTGTGAAGACATGTTTGGGGCAAAACTTTCATCTCCTTCTAACATACAAAGGGCAGGCAGTCAGGTCGGCGAAACAGCGCCTGCCTAAAAGAAACTGAAAAGAATGAGAATTCGAATGAACGATCGAACGATCCAACGAAATGAATGGCAAAAACAATGCGCGCGGCGCGGTACGGCGCACACACCAAGAAACACAAATTCGTCACAAATCGAGGGATTAACATACAAAAGGATTCCCAGAATGTGTGGAGCTCCTCCTTCTGCGCGTCTCAAGTGCTGAACCAATGGCAGCGCATAACGACTGCGTTACCTTTTCGACGGCAATATCATCATCATCACAGCATACTTTATTCAATTCTCCCCCCTCCGATTTCTGCTGTATACACCTTATGACTCATGCTCATTCTCGAGGTATTCTCAAAATGGATGTTGATCTCAGAAAGTATTTTTCACTCATGTTGGGGTTGCTCGATGTGAGCATTTTTTAAATATTTCTTTTTAATGTTTCTTTTGAATATTTTTAAGTCTGTAAATTTTGGTTATTCGCCTATTTGGATAATATGGAACGAGACACTTTTTTGTACTGCGGCTGCGTGCCTTCCGGCTTTTCCGCTTAATTAGGCGCACAAACACTTTGTTGGCACATTTCGCCAGTCAAACGTTTCAAAACATAGACAAATTAGTTGGAAATATGATCACTGTCCGATCTTCTCAAGTGGACCACACGAGATCGGTCGCTTTCAAAAGGATGCAGAAGCCGCTACTGTCAGACAATAGGTCCAGACAACCAACTTAACGGTGGCGCCTTAAATACATTTGGACATTGTATTGAAGACAATGGTATTTTTTAGTTTTCATGCAAATGCACTAGCTTAGAAATCCTAACCATATTGAACAATAGAACTGACTGATATAATCTGCATATAAAAACAAATAGAATAATGTAAAAACTTTATATAGTTCAGAATGTAAATTGAACTTCCCGAATTTGAACAATTTTGTATTGTCTCGTTGGTCTATAAATGTTTATATATTATTTTCTATAACATTTTTAAAAATGATGATTCATGATAGAGTTTTCAAAAGTTTTAACTGAAAACATTCTAATAATTTACTTAGAATAAAATTATAGTCTAAAATAATAGTTGATTTTATAGTTTATAGCCTAAGTTTTTGTAGATATTACCGTCACGATCAGGTCACGATTTTGTCTAGGAAAGTATCAATCATTAAAGGTCCAAAACCAAACGATATCTTAATAATACAAGACAGATATCGTTTTTAGATATTTTAAAGGCAAAAAAAAAAGACAAAACCAGTAAGGAAGGTTAGTTCGCATGGCAAATTTTGAAGTGGGGAAATTGTGATAATTAGTGAAATTGTGATAAATGATTACTAACTTCTAATGAAAGTTATAGTCGGTCTAAGCTATAGATACCCTACACATATGTGATAATGTATGCGGTGACCACTTAAAGTGTTGCAGAGATCACCAGGGTATACGAATCCTGAAAATGCCTACAAACTTGCAATCGCTAAACAATTTCCTTTCATTTGATACCTATATGTACAAATGGGTACACTCATGAAAAAATTTCATAAAATCGCATTACAATTTGTCAATTGAACAGTTATTGATTTAATAGTATACAAAAAATAAATATTTTTATACAAACTTAATGAGATTTACCGATTAAATTAATCTTATTAACTAATTTCAATATTAATAATAATAATAGTTTGGCGCTACAATCCTATAAGAACTTGGGCCGAGCTCTCTCACCATTTGAGCTGTGCGTGTTATATTTTTGCTCAAAGTGGTGGGTCCTACAGTTTAATACCGAATACGAACGACGGGTGAGAGCTTTTAATATGCAAGGTTTTTTTACTCTCGTATGTTTGTCATTTACTGCCGAGAGGCAGCGCATAATATAAAAATATTTCTATGAAAAGATTTTGTTAGCCCCAGTCCATACTTGAATCTGGGACCTTTCAGCTCGCAGTCCAACGCACTAACCTTGAGCTACATATGCTGCATTATTAAAAACTGTTAAATTTAAGGTATTTTTTATGAGTGCAATTGTGCCGAATTTAGATTTTTTTTTGGAAACCGCAAGTCGGTTCGTGAAAACTTATATATTTGTGCATAAACTCAAGTGGTCGGTTCACAGGTCACAATTGACCGTTCATTCCAATTTTCTTGTGGAGACAGCGTAGATATATATTTCTTGCAAACGTGATTTCAATAGGACGATAGGCAGACAGATGGATATACAGACATCGTCGCATGAGTTCATGCTGATCAAGAATATATATACTTTTCCATACCGGATATGCTTTCTTCTGGCGTACCAAACTGAATATACCCTTTCACTCTTAGTGTAGGGTATAAAAAAGAAAGACGCAAAAAATCAAACCATAAGTTACATTAGTAATTACAGTATTGTTTATTCTTTCGAATTCAACATGAATTTCTTGGAACTTTTTAAATGTATAATGGTAAGCAGACCAGTAGCCAGGATTTTCGATCGGGCTGCTTTTGAAAAAATATATTAATTTTAAAGAGAGAATTCAAGAAAATACAATCGCGCATACAAATTAATTCTTTTTTTCATTCAGATTATGTAATGATTTTGGAATATTCCCTGCCGAAAGATTAAAATTAAACATTGAAATGAAAAAAATGGGTTTTTCTTCAAATATATGTCTACCTAGGAAGTTACAAAATACAAAAATTTCCAAGTAAGTATACAGAGGGCCGTTTACATAATATTCAGTGTTTCAATTTTATATATTCTATGAGAAAGTCTAAGTTTTTTTAAAATTGCTCATTTATACTAGAACATTTTTGGTTATAAGTTGGGACAGGATCGACCAATCTGCATCAAAATTTGCTGGATATACAGAATCCAAAAATGGAATAATATTAAAAAGATTCGTAGTCGAATTAGTATGTTATGGAATGGGTTGGTATATTTTCATGCATTAAAATTTAGACAATATAAATTTTATTTTTTTATATATAACTTTTAAAGAGAGAAAAGAAAATCATTGATCACTTTAAAGTTCAAGTAGGATCTGTGTCATTGGATATTTCTTTGCCAAATTGGATCCTTTTGAGACTTTTGGAATATCCAATTACAAAGTTGGAACAAGAGAACATTTAAAAAAAGTCTTATTCTATGAAATCGAAGTTCGAACATAAAGGTCAAATCATAAAAATAAAATAAAGTTATTTAAAAACTTTAAAAAAATCGAAATCCTTTATTAGGATTTTGTAAAAATATGATAGAAGCAGGACCACAAAGAACCGGAATAGGATTTTTGGTACCAGAACCGTTGTTAAAAATGTGTGGAACCGGAATCGGAACCCGATTAATTTTTTTGGTTGGAACCGGAATCAGAACCGGTATCAGTATCGGAACCGCTATTTTAAAAATCTTGGAAGTGAAATCCAAAGGGTTTTAAGGATAATCCAAAGGGTTTTAGTCCCTGGATAGAATACTTAAAACAGCCCCCCCTTGTAAAAATAATGTATTTAAGTTGGTAAAAATAATGTTCATAATAGATAATATTATTACTCCATTATATTACTTCATTACACCACAATAATTTAAAAAACTTATGGAAAAATAGAGGCGTCATTCCACTATTCCAAACTGCCTCCAGCCAATAATTTTACTCAAAATGGGCTTGGGGATTTTTTGTTGGTCGTGTGGATACCGAAGGTATTCTTTTTTTTTTGCATTCATGGAGAAGTACTTGGTAAGTCATTTTTAACAGAAGGACTGTCCTTCTAAAAAATGGACGAATGTTTAACTTTTACATAAAAGCCACTATGTCTGGCGCATTTAAAAAAGAATATACAAAATAGTGTTTCTTCGATAACATATAGTGTTTTTGAATCTTGATTCTACGTTTTGTTCCCTCACATGTATAAATTATAAACACCGACGGAATATATTTATACAAGTGACTTAGGAAGGAGTCTTTAACTTTAAGGACACTATGCCTGGTTTAATTCTAAAGAAAGCGGAGGAATGAAGTATTGTGGAATAAATACATATTATGCAGAAGAAGTTTTTTTGTTCAAGACATGTTTATTGACAAGCCAGACGATCAACAATGTCTGTAAGAAACCAAACCCCCGCAACTCTTGGTATACTTTCTGCATTAACATGTACAATCATGTCGTCAAGACGTCTTTGGCTTTCTGTTGCCTGTTAACATGGCTATTGACTGTTTTTTTTTTCGTGTTGATTTTTTTGTTCCGTTCTGAGCCAGATGCAGCGTCATACGTTGTGCGGATGCATTATTGCTGCGTCATTAACGGCAGCAACAGCAGTAGCTCCGTTCGGTCCGACGTAAGTATTTTGGTTGCACATGCGACTGCGCAACACCACCGCGCACATGCAGACAGCCACGCACACCACGACAGGTGCCCCTGAGCCAAAAGAAGCCGCGAAGACTTTGTGGAGGCAACCAACATTCAGTCGCAACAGTTAGTCTGCTGTTTTGCGAGGGAGTGTTTTACTCATCACGTTGCCAGCCAACGATGGTGCCAGCATGCGCGACAGGGACCGCATATGCATGCGCTTCGGCTTCACCTGTCGTGGCGCACTGCTCTCTGCAGATCGTTCTAACCAATAGTTGAATCTTGTGTAACACAGCGTCTGAGATGGCAGGGGGTTCGGGATGTTTCTGCCGCTGTATATCTGCCTTGGCGTAAAGAACTCTCTGAAATACTTAGTTGAGTTATACGGATGAGTAGAAGGTTATGAGTAGTTTGAATTCTTATTCTTCCCCTTTTACGGAAACCTTTAATAGGGGTTTAAACCTATTTTACTTTAGAAAAGAAAGAGATTCTCATTTTCCGAAATTATATAGTTCGACACAATTTATATAGAATATACCATTTTTGAAAAATTGATTAGATTAAATATAGGTCTCAGATGCAAAAAAATATTACATTGGAAATGTCATTATCGTATTTTGTTATATTTTTGAAATACCAGAATTCACACTGAAGAAGTATTCTAATCGGTTGTATACTTAAATCGAGTCTCTGAAAACGGCCTTGCAAAAACACCCTAAGCTAAACTTATCTCAAGTGGCCCAGATGTCACAGAGAGTTTGTTCTGCATCGATACGAACTAAAGCATTACGCCCGATTATCCTCGCTCATTGCGACACTTGCTTAGATCGCACTCTTTAAGCACCTGTCGTCCAAAAACACAAAACAAGTACAAAACCAATAATTTCAAGGTTAAATCCTTACAGTATCTCGGTGCTAAACATGATTTATACTTGCGCAATATACACACGAGAAAACTATGTTGTGTCAAATAATACAGACTTGAAGTAAAACTCAAGATATGTACCAGAATTAGTGAGTGATAACCAGTGAGAACTCTCACTCTCTCTCTCTCTCTCTGTCTACTCTACTTGCATACGAAGCGAACGTGAGAGGGTTATGGCGCTCTCTTGATTTGTTTATGCTCATTGGGAATTAGTTTCAAACTCACCACAGTCTACGCTGATAGTAGTAATTAAACCGGTGTTGTCACTTTCTGTGTAAGTTCAGAGACTCATTGGTAATTTTTGTACATTTTTCAATTAATAGTCTTAGTTAATATAGCACCATTTTCAATTTATACTTTAAATATACGCATATTTTAAAAACATTTTTTATCTGTGTTGCAAATTTCCTGATCAAAGCCGGATAGGTGGTAAAAGTTTTCAAGACATTCCTCGTCCATCCTTTGAATTTGAAAATTATATACATTCTTTATTTGAGATTATAAAATAGGCCACACTTAACTCTAAAAACGACTGCCATATATAACATAATGTTGCTCCTCCTATCAGACCTTTTAACTCTTTTATGACTCTTAACTAGGTCATATTTTTGAAGGTTATCATCACCCGAAAATTGGATAGAACAAAAGATTTTATGAATCCAAAATCCTCAAATTTATCGGACTTCTTCTTCAGTTCCTTAGATCCCTAGCTGGACTTAGGGTATTAACTACGTCTACACGCCATCGTGTACGGTTTTTGGCAATTGCCTTTAACTCGATCTAACTTTTTCCGAGTTTCTTAGCTTCTCTATCGACTGAGATCTTCTCCATGTTTCTCTTGGTCGCCCGAAATTTCTCATCACACCTCCCATCGGGTTCTACTCCATTGCATTGCTTTTCGAGCAATGCATCTTTCGTCTTTTCGTAGTGTATAGCCAATCCATCTCAATTTATATTTCCTTGTATGTTCGTCAATTGGATCCAAGAGGGCTCTGCGAAGCAATTCTCTATTTTATATGATACATTCATATTTGACAATTACAAGAGCCCAAACTGACTGCTGAACTTGCATTAATAACTTATGTGACCAACACGGAACGTATTGTAGAAATCTAAATTCTACGGATCTCTACGTCTATGTTACTGTACATTTGAGCACGTTCATCCTAATGCCGAACTCGAATGACAAAGTGAGACATTTTTAATGGCCGGTGTTTACATTCGGAGGTCTGTAATGATGTAGCGCCGTATAGAAAAACTTATTTCTATTTAAAAATGTTCACTTACAAAGCCCACATACAGAATAATCTTTTTCTGGCGTTAGGTTGGAAAAAAGAAAAAGCTAGTTGTATCAACTAACTATTCGAAATTGGTTGTTGTCCCAACTACAACTCTTTAGGTTTCACTATAAGAACAGACTAAGCAATTGCGAGAACCAAAATCTCTATTCTGTGTGCTGATTTAAACCTGTGCGGGACCTTTCGACTCGCAGTGCAGCGCACTAACCATTGAGCCACCGACGCTACGAGACTCTTCAGCGAACCAATATTTGGAGGGTATGGTCAATTTTATGAGTTCATTTACTTTTACGAGTCCTTAGGCTCCAAAATAACTCAACACAATATGACTCTTTTGTGCGTAATATTGTGGAGAGTTCTGAAAACTGTCTTAAATAGGTCTCCATTAAGACTTCATTTTCAGCGCGCTTATAAAATGATTAATGGGCTAATTCAAATATTCAGATTTATTTTACTTTAAAACTGAGAATTAAATTTAAATGTACCGGATAAAAAACGCTGCGTCCTTAATTGCAACATTTTGAATTTACTAAAAATTCTAAACAATGAATTTTTTAATATTTTTGTATAACACCAAAATATCGAGGTGTTAACACTGCATCTCCCACTCTGCCACAGACAGAGCGAGAGCGAGAGAAATTGCGTCGAGAACGAATAATAAATTAGACGGAGAGAGACTAACTAAACGCACTTGTTTTAGCTCTGAGAGGCAATTGTAAACAATGCAGAGTGCTGCTCCACGACAACCAATTATCATCGAATGCCGTCAGTACTCGGCACTCGTCCAAGGCATATAGTACCGTCTAAAACAAAAACAACAACAACACACACTCTTGAGCGAATCCTCTGGTTTAAGATTCCAGACGAACGAACGATCGATCGGACACAGATTCCGTGGATGAGAATGTGCATGCAATCAACTACAAACGATCGCAGTCTGAACTGAGAGTGAAGGCAAGGCGTCTTCAAGTGGCTTGATCGAGAGAGAGACATTGATGTCGTTGGCTGATGCGGCGCAGACTGGTGAAGAGAGCGCACGACGCGCTGCATATACGCACTATCCGCAGAGGTGCTGGCAGGCGCTAAGGCCAAAGCACCAGCAACAGCTCGATCGGCAGCAGCAGCAAAGCCGACGACGACGGCGGCGGCGGTAGCGACTGCATATGAGACAACGTTACTCTGTAGCTGCTGTAGACAGGCGAGCCGAACCGAACTGATCGCAGAGTCGCACGAACGAGTGCCCGATCGCATTCAACGGATTATTGATTCAGGTAGACAGATAGGCGTTAGTCGTTCTACAGCGCTGATCGAGTTTAAATCTATTTTGTGAAGATCGCTGCTGCATATTGAAAGCGATCAGCAACAGAAAAAAAATATTTCGAAAAAAAACAAAGTTTTCAAAATTAACATTGATTTTTTTTTTTTAATTTACAAAGAAAAAAAATATTCTGATTGAAAAAATAATTTCTTCACAAATTAAAACAATAAAGCAAGAGCAACTTACGCATACTAATTAAGCAACTCGCAACTTCGGCAAAACAATTTGAATGGAATGCAATCCGACGAGTTGGATTGAAATCTCATAGAAAACTCTGAAAACATCAAGTGTAAATTTTGAACGATAAATTTAAATAAAAATTGAGAAACTGACAAAAACTCAACAAATCATCAAAATACGAATTGTCAGAGCGCGGTCGATCGGTTCGGTATTTGGATAACTGTGTCAGTGAGAAAACAAATACAACACCAACCAACAACAACAACAAAAACAACTAAACAAGCAATTTCTGGAAAAGTGATCTCTGTGATAACTGAACGATCGATATATAGATCCGAAAATCGTAACACATTTCGGAATGTACTAATTGAAACGTTAAACACGTTACGCGTCACGATAAACAACGACGACGATACAACGTCAGAAACGACGTAACGTCGAAAGCTACGCGGCGCGCGTTTTTCTTTTTTTTTTATTTGGGTTTTTGTATTTCAATTTGGTACCAGAAAGCATTCAAAATAAATTTACAAAATCGAAAAAATCCAACAAAAATAACAACATCAAGAAAAATAAATAAATATCTGTAAGATATACGATACAGTGAAGTGAGGTAAAAGAGAGCGGATCGGAACGAGGCGCACGGAGAGCGGGGCCAACACGATCCACACATGAGACACCTGTGTGAATATCGAGTTTTAATTTTTTCGTTGTTATTAATTCATGCGATTATATATGAATTTTGTGTGTAGATAATGTTGTTGCTGCTATTCGAACATTGCTGCTGCTACTGCTACTGCTACTGCTAATGTTGTTGTTGTTTGTTTTCGTATTAACAACAATAACTGGATTTTCAACGTGTGCGCTACGGAACCGTAGTAGTTGCTTTAGTGAGTCTGGATTACGTTGCTGCTGCTGCTGAAACCGCCCCACAACATCCAGCTGTTTGTTGCTGCCACACTGATCCACCATCCACGTTGGCAACATTCAACATCGGCGACTAGCGAAGATCATGCCACAGAGTCCGGAAGGCTTTACCCAACGACAGTGCCATTAGACTTCGAACGCAGGACGAGCAGGACAGACAGCCATAGGACGTGCGCTGATTGTCATGTTACGCCGTTCCAACACGACGCCTTGCACCACGCCAGTTACCGTTAACGTCAGACGCTGCCACCTACTAGATGCTGTTTGCCTTCAACCCGATAATAAGCTCCGTCAAATGTCCAAATTGTTTGCCACCAAAAACGACGCATCCCCGACAACAGCAACCTCGTTATCGCCGCCAACAGCAACACAACAGACGCCAGCAACAACGACAACCTCAACGCACACCACAAAAACTGTTGAGCAAAAAGTGGAAAGTTTTTAATAAAAACCTCATATTCTTCATTTACAACTATCGCCGAAAATTGTAAAACATTTTAAACAACCACAACACCCCCCTCCCCAACCCACCAAAGGCAACATTTAATGTGCATTTCTCATACTCGAACAGTTTGCATTATTTGCACTAGCAACAGGCTGCACAGAAAAGAAAAATAAAAAAAAGAAAACAGAAAACAAACTAGTGAAAATTTGTGTTATTTACCCCGTTGTGATTTTTGAATTTTTACACATTGAGTGACAAAAAAAATAAGAAATAAAAAACGGAAGCAGCCGCTACCATAAAACAACGATCAAATATTGATTCTCAGAAAGTGTCGCATTTATTGACATTCGACCCAACAACGTTCGTTCCTTCACACGGAACACTCTACGTACACTCATCTGTATTGATCATCGATCATTTTCATTAAGTAATTTGTAAACAATTTACAATAACACATACACACATCGAGGCATACCGTTCGAGACAGCCGCTCGACGGAACAATCATCAACTGACAAACACAGGAAACTTTATAAGACTGAGGTGAGTTTTGAAAATGGTTTCAACTCGAGTATTACTCGGGTTAATTACGCAGTGCAATTTAGTTTAATAAAATAAATTATAACGGGAAATAAACTAGTCCTACTAGAAATTGAACTAAGGGCATGAACGAGGTGTGTGCATTGTGTTTTTTACTTGTCTCAACCCCCCATCAATTAGATTAGCAACATGATAAGACCATGATCATGTCTTTCCTAATAGGGTAAATTTCTGCTACGCTAAAAAAAGTACATTTCCATCTATTCGACCATGTAACTTTGGTACCCTAGCAGAAATTTGCCCTATTAGGAAAGACATGATCATGGTCTTATCATTTTAGTAATCTAACTGTTGGGGGTTGGGGCAAGTTAAAAATACAATAAACTAATCACGTTCATAACCCTAGTTCAATTTCTTGTAGGGCTAGTGTATTTCGCGGTATAATTCTTCCTTACTAGTGCATTTCTCGATACAATAGGTGATCTCCAATATTTAAATACCAATGATTTCGGAACATATTTTAAAGCAGAACCGTAAAAGTTATCTCTACCGTTGTAATGACTACTACTCGGAGAATCCAAACGAGTTTTTCATATATAATTGTGAAAAGATACTACTCTATATTTCCCGGTTAAATTTACCTTATTAGATGGTCAAATAGGCGACAAACTCTGTATTTTGCATTTCTCGATAGAATAGGTGATCTCCAACATTAAAATACCAATGATTTCGGAACATAGTAGAGATAGTAAAAGTTATCTCTACCTTTGTAATGACTACTACTCAGAAAATCCATTCAAATTTTTGAAATATCGTCGACGATACTGCAAACCGCCTAACTGCATGTGAAAATTACGTTGAATTTTGTATGAAGTAAGCTCAAAATTGAGACTCAAATTAGTTTTGTTTTTTTTGTAAAATTTATTTTGTAAGAGGTATTAAAAAATGTAGATAGGCGGATTTGCAGTATCACCGACAATATGATTATCATGATATATTTCAAATCGTAAGCAAATACTATACTCAGAAAAAATCTCCTAAAATCCTATGAAAAATTTTCAATACGATAGTTTTTGATTTGATACTATACAAAAAATAAATATTTTCATACAAACTCAAAAATATTTGTATAGTATTTTTTAATATGAATGGGATTTACAAATTATATTAATAGTTAATCATATTGACTAATTTCAATAGTAAAAACAATTAATTGAATTGTAGCTTTGTTCTGAGTATAGAGAATCTTAATAAAACATATTTATTACGATTAGAAATAATTAAAAATTGAGTATAGCTCTGTAATGGAGTCTCTTTATTATTAATATTGCATCGATTTCGTCTATATATCTCACTGAGTTCCAGTTATTCAGTGCAAGTTTAAAACTTAGTTTAAACTTTTACGCAGTTTTAAAACGTTTATATTTTCTAATCAAAACGGCAGAATATCATTAAATTTTACAGACAGAAAGGCAATTAGCTGTCTGGTAATGTGGCATTTTTAAAATATGTTGACTCTAAAAGAAATGGCATTAGGTTTAAACTAAGTTTAAAATGAAAATGTGTCTCAAAAACTAAACCTAAAGCAATACAATATCTAAAGCTGATCATCAATTGTTTAGAACCGATTGTAGTTTATTTACCACATTGGTTTCAATTCGATTTTCTAGTTTGTTTGGTCAGCATTTTCGATTGTTTGGAATTAAATCAAATTTCTGGCATACCAACCAGCTGACAATTAAACCAACATTTTGGGACTGTCTTAAAAAAGAAAAAAAAACGGTCTCATGTTTAAATTATTTGCTGAAACACAAATACTTAACTTCGAACATGTAGTACTATTGAATTTCATTTCAAATTTGCTAATTCTTTAATTAAAGTTTGTTTTTTTTTTGTATTAGTCTTCACATCATTTTGAACTCTATATTGGCTTGTTGTAGTTTCCATTTACATTTTCATATGTCTCAGCAAAAATTGTTTCAATGTTATTAACATTGGGGGGGATCAAACATAATATATAAATATTAAACCTAAATAAACAAAATAATTTATTGGAAATCATTTTTGAAAATATATTTTTTTCTAATTTAATTAATCAATCCAGATTTTCTACTCACTCAATATTTAGAAATGACTTAAGATAAAATGGAGAATGTATTTAAAAGATTTAGGTGTTCTTTTTTAACACATTTTTTGATTAAACTGCATAATTTGGGGGTGTACATTATTGACATTGACTGCTATATTGTAATGCATAAGAATTCTGTTGGTAGTTATGTAAAATATCTTAAGATAACAAGTATCTTACTTACCACAGATTAGTTTCACATATGTTTTTCACTTTGCGCCGATAATATCTACGATATTGAATCGATCTGTTACGTGTGAACGACAGAACACCTGTATGAGTGACTGTAGCACCCTTGAGTAGTGCCTACCCACATAACGGTAAACATATTTGTAAATGATTTATACCATTATCCCGCACTATATCTCACAATGTCTTACTTCTCACCTTCAAACCGCTGTGTGTGTGCTGTAAGAGGTACCTCTTATCGTTGTTCAATTCAATAATAAAAAAAAAGAAAAACTACAAAATTACGTGATGTACAGCGTTATATATTCCACTAAAATGTGTGAAATTGTGGCAATATTGTATGCGACACCCTAGAGAAGTTCCGAGAAGTTTCCTAAAATCGTTTTTATTGTTCTCAAATAAAATTGTTCGCGAAGTTCAACACTTATATCTGGAGCTTGTCTCTATTATTACTTTGCTATCGCCATGTTTTAATAATTCTATTATTTTCGCACTCATTCTTTCTTCTTTATACATATGTCGGAGAAATGCTATAAAATATAATTTTTCTGTTTCTGCGCACGACGTGGGTTCGATCGATGCCGATACGTGCGCCAGCCAAAAATGTTTTATCTTGGGCAATAGTTTGGACTATCGTTAACGATACTTGAAAAGTTTTAAATAATTTAGCTAGCTGGATTCTTGCTTGGGCTTGTGTAAATATTTTGAATACTTTTGCAATTATTATTTGGCACTTTGTATAGAAAGTGAAATACACGCGTATTTCCGAATTATGAAATATTCTCAATGTCGTTTAATACACGCGCGTGGTATTTCCATTTTAAACTTGAATAGAGACTGCTTTTTATGCACCTCGTTAATATGTATGCTTCTTACTCAACATAACGGTAACAGGTAGTGCGTTACCGATTCGGCCTGACCGGCTGTGGAAAACCCCAACTAGTTGTGAACTGCTTTAGTGCCAAATTGCTCGAGCTAGGAGCAGGCAAAATTTTCGCCTGCACCGGATGAGCCATAATAAACCTGCAATTCAAGTATGTCATGGAAAATCCCACTTATTTCAGCATACCAGAGATACCAATAAGAGACGTCAGAGTACAAACAATAGATCTATCAAGTAGGTATCCGTCCGCCACTTAGTTGTCTGGCTAACCCAATATACACTTCTTATCGAAATCATCGATTTTCTTTTCGAAACGTCGGAACGAGCATGTAGTATGTGTACCTAAACCTTGCGATGCGTCACCCCCCGCGTGTGCCAAGATAATTTGAACTTAAAAATATTTAACAATAATGTTGATTAGATTTTAATCTTTATGTGAAAAACATGCCGCAATTTGATGTAGATTTTGTCGTCTTCACACAACATGCATGCGTTCATGGGCTCGACGGCTCTATCTCTGAGTCTCATCTAGAGCTCTAAGCATCCGCCAGGGAAATTTATTACCAAATACTAAAAAAAATAACCAATTCAATAATTTTCTAATATACATTTTTTGTACGATAGTGTTTGGAAAAAGGTACCACTCACGCACGCACGGTTGCTTTGATTTGATTCCAAGAGAGATTTAATGGCTTGAAGAACAAGATTGTACTTAGATTTGATATGGGTTCCGCATACCAAACAGTTGCATAGTGATCGACCGATGTACACCAATTTTAAAGAGTAACTAATTGTGAGAAATCAAGAACTGGAGGGGGAAAAACATTTTGTAACACTGATGTAAATATGCGATATGCGATAAGTGGATATTTCAACGTTACTTAATTTGATTGTTTAGTTTGTTTTAGTGATTTAGTAATAGGAACAATTAGGCTAATGCTTGGTACATCATATACACGAAGAGTATTTTCTTCGTAATAAATCAGTAATTGTAAAAAAAAGGAAACTTCGAATGTAGGTTACATCAAAATCTTCGCTCTCGTTCATAGAGTTTGCTTGAAAGTAGGTTCTAAGTAACGAAGAAGGCTCTCAGGAAATGGCTTCTCTATTTAATGTTTCGTTGTTTGTACCGCATAATTATAAACGGATATATATTATGCAATCGTTTATTAATTTACGAACTTTGTGGCTAAATCAAATACTTGCGTTGATCATCATCAAAAATGATATAACACTCGTCCAAATATTTGATATTGACTCTTCTAGAACAATGCATTCTGAGTCGCACGTACTGCACCCATATTAATGCAAAATAATAGTAATAAACAAAATACCATATATGTTTTATAGTGTTGTGTCCTAGTTAATCCCTAGAATTAATAACTGCGGCTACCTGCAATTACTCAAGCATAAATCGTATCCTTAACCGAGAGAGATTTAGAACAAAACTTGATGAGGCTCAATAAACACTCACACTCGCACAGATTGCCCGGGTCTCTGTACCTGCACGACATCGCGCAAGTGCATCCCATGGATGTATCAGGTAGTGCCGACTGAAACAGGGAGAGCAATGCAATATTGAGGGTTGCGTTGGCTGGTGCTTTAGTGATGCTGATTGAGACTGTCACGGGGTTTTCCGAATATTCTAACGAATGAACGCACACTCGAGCACTGCATCCTCTCCTGCACGCACACACGCAGGCACTCTCCAGAGTTTCTGATTTTTGTTTTTAGAGAAGACTCGGCACGATAGAGTAACTAACCCTTTAATGAGTTTAATTCTCTGCAGAGCGCAAAAATGTGAGCAATAATTCTTTACCTATATAGTGTGCTCTCTCTAACAAGTGTACATATATATTGATGCTATCTCACTCCCACGCACATTATCACGTAGAGCAAGAGAGAGAGTGAGAGCGCGCTCTCGTGCACAGTGATCTTATTCTGACTAATTTGAGTTTTTAACCCTTTAACCAGTGTTTAACATTTTCAATGTTTTTGTATCGTTTCAGAGTTGCAAGCGACCATGCGCGCATGGCTTCTACTCCTCGCAGTGCTGGCGACTTTTAAACCGATCGTTCAAGTTGCTAGCACCGAGGATTTATCATCGAGATTCATCACAGCGATATCAATGAGATCTACAACCACATTAGCATTGACACCACATCAAGCGAATCCAGTGATCGGAGATATATCATCGACATTGAAATCAAAAACAAAATCGAAATCATCATCCAAATCGAAATCATCATCCAAATCGAAATCATCATCCAAATCAACATCATCGTCATTAGCCAAAACATTTTTATATGAAAACAGTGATAGTGATAATTATTCAAGTAATATAAGTGACGATAATTTAATTATACAAATTAATAATATCGAAGAAACGGAGGGTGCCGCCAACCCAATTCATCCAAGTGTGGAAAACCTCAGAACAAAAACTGAAGTAGACCAATTAGAAAATATTGAAAACAATCATAAGCAAGAAACGGAAAAATCTGAATCGTCACCAGAGGAAGTACAATTGAAACCAGTAATGGCCGTGGAAGAAAGTAATTCCCATGACTCACATGACCGCCACCAACAGCATGATGAACAGGAGGATCATGAAGACCATCACCACGATGATGCTGATGGTGTTGACAGTGACTCATTACATGACGATGACGACGACGAATCATTTAGTAATAAAGAGACTATTAGCGAAAAACTTCAACCAGATCCATCAACACTAGTCCAAATCGAGAATAGCCTGCTATCATTATTCAACATGAAGAGGCCACCAAAAATAGATCGTTCCAAAATCATCATTCCAGAAGCAATGAAGCAGTTGTATGCCCAAATTATGGGACACGAAATCGACTCGGTAAACATACCGAAACCTGGATTGTTAACAAAATCAGCGAACACCGTACGCAGTTTTACACATCAAGGTAAGTTTTGCTGAGAAAACAGTATTATTTATTAATATATAATGTGAAGTAGTTATGATATAGAAAATTCTCTGGAATTTGTGTCATCGACCTTTTTTCAATATCGCTTAAGCGCAAATGCAAATTTAATCATCATTAACGTGGTGTAGGGCTGAATAGATCTTCTTCACTAAAATCTACACAACGATCGTTGAGAAAAAGGACACCATGCATGCAAAAGCATTGGTGGCCTTACCTAGCGGCAATGTTAGCCTGATCGTGACCTTGAAAACAATTCACGAGAATTCTGCGAGATCTTTAATGCATGTGCTAAACGTCATTATCGAATACAATGGTTAAGATACACTATAAAAATAGCTGTTACAACTAATTTACATGGCGTCTTAGAACTGGGTATTACTTGTGTTTGTCCGTCGGCATAGAGCTGATTAAGCCTGCGCTAAGACAGGTTCATTTCCCGTGCCTAAACCGTTTTACGATTCTTTTGTTCGCACTCAAGTGGTTGCAATTAAAATAAAGAAATTTGTTTTCTTCCTATGGGTATTGGCTCTGACCAAAATTCCTTGGAGAAGGATATGCATTTTATGATCATGGTGATCGTGCACTCGTAAATACTGTTTTTGTAGGCGCCAGCCGTACAATTTAGCTGACTTAGAGGTGACGACAAGATCACTAGGTTTCGCTCGTGTCACATCCCTTAAGAGGATTTAATGCGGCTTACATGACGCCTACTGTAGACTAGACCCGTACTCTCAAAACAACTACTTTGTACCGAAGAAATGCTGACCAATGCTCTTTTCTCTCTCTTCCACTTCCAGATAGTAAAATAGACGATCGATTCCCACACCATCACAGATTTCGTCTGCAGTTCGACACCAAGAGCATACCGTCGGACGAGAAGCTAAAGGCGGCGGAACTGCAATTGTCGCGCGACGTCATCAGTCATGCGGCGTGGAATCCGCACATGGCCAACCGCACCCGCTACCAGATCCTCGTCTACGACATCACGCGCGTCGGCATTCGTGGAAAGCGGGAGCCCACATATTTGCTGTTGGACAACAAAACGATACGTCTGAACAGCACTGACACCGTCAGCCTGGACGTGCAACCGGCAGTCGATCGGTGGCTGGACACACCGAAGAAGAACTACGGCCTGCTCATCGAGGTGCGAACATTCCGCGCGCTCAAGCCGGCCCCACATCATCATGTGCGACTGCGCCGCAGCGCGGACGAGACGCACGACGATTGGTCACACAAGCAGCCACTACTCTTCACCTACACCGACGACGGACGGCACAAGTCGCGCTCCATTCGCGACGTGAGCACGCGTTCGAAGCGCGCCGGTCGCTCACACCGGCCGCACCGCAGGAAAAACCATGAGGAGATCTGCCGCCGGCAGTCGCTGTACGTGGACTTCTCGGAAGTGGGCTGGAGTGATTGGATCGTAGCGCCACCCGGCTACGATGCTTACTACTGTCAAGGAAAGTGTCCGTTTCCGCTGGCGGAGCATCTGAACTCGACGAACCACGCGGTCGTGCAGACCTTAGTCAATAATCTGAACCCAGGGAAGGTACCAAAGGCGTGTTGTGTGCCCACACAGCTGACCGGCATATCGATGCTCTATCTCAATGACCAAAACACAGTTGTGCTGAAGAACTATCAGGACATGACGGTGGTCGGCTGCGGCTGTCGGTAGAAATTCGCGAACGCGCGCCGTACACGAAGCGTAAGCGAGGGATACAAGCAAATCTGCGGCCACAGCGACTGCCAAACTGTCAAAGTGCTGTGCGCAAGAAAACCGCGACCCAGCGAACGTCATCGGCCTGAGCACCTTGACGAGCACCACAGCGTGAGCGAACCAAGGTCGAGCGAGAGAGAGAGCATAAAATGCTAGATTTATCAAATATAGTAGAACCGAGAAGATGAGAAAGCAGCCAACGCTTTATTAAGTTTAACAAAAAATTAAGCAAACGCAAAAAATGGACTGAATTTTGAATTTTAAGTGTAAATTTTAGACTATAAAGTCAGCAGAGGCAGCAGCTGCAGCTGCATTAACGGCTGTCACATTTGACAGCTTGGCTGTCAGAAACGTTGACAGCTGTCATGGTCGCTGTCACGTTAGCCAAGCCGCAATGTACCTAAACTGCTTGCCCTGAAATCGTTGCCGCCGTTCGTCGTCATTTGTTGCCACGCCCCTGTCAGCGTCTGCGTCAGCTACTGCACCTGCGCCATACTCACATCCACAACCCCCGCATCCGCCGCAGCCACCAGTCAGGAGCCGTTCACATCCATCTGACCCACAACAGGAACTAGAACGATCGATCGACCGACCGATGCAACTGAACAAATTGTATAAATTTTTTAATTTAAGTTTATTCTAATTTAAAGTTGTTTTGTTAAAGATGTATTTTTTATTGTGTAAAAATATGATTATGTATTGTGAATCATAGTTGAAAGAAAAATTGAAAAGTGTTTCGTCGGTATTGGGAACCTCGACAATCGACACTCGACATTCGAATCTCGAAACGCAACACTCGAACTCCCTCTCACACTGAGCCTCTCCAAATGTTGTATAAACTAGTTTTGTATGTGTAAACTATATATATAGTTATTTTATATATATGTAATGTAATCTCTGAAGCATCCTTAATTTACGCAAGGATCGGATCTGTATGTAATTATTTGATAATAATGTATTTAGTTGTAATGAATTCGGAGGAATTCGCATGTACTAATTTAAAGCAAAACCTAGTTGATAAGGTTACTCCTACTGTATCTATACCTATATATTATATTTAACGAGTATGCGAAGAACACGAGAGTATGTTTTTATATTATAAAATACTATTATGTTTAAGTGAACAAAATGTTATAAACACTCACACAACAACAAACACATTTTATTTATTTATAAATATTGAGAAAAGAAATGATGATAGAAAAAATATAAAGAATTTTTACATAAGAAAATCAAATTTTGTTTTTATTTTTTAATAATTGAGGTAATATGGACTTATATAAATTTCAGTTTTTTGCAAGCATCATCACAGTTGACGAAGTTTATTAATATAGGCTGACGGCGCACAGTGTGCCCAAACGCTCTTAAATCTGGTGAAATTCAGTATTTTCGGAACCACTCAACCGATTTTAAAAATTTAAAAAGTTTGTATAGAGAGAACTTAAGTTTGTATCTTTCATGGTTATTGAGATAAAAATCAGTAAATTTGGCATTTTTTTCATGAAAAATCTTTCAAAAATTGTAAAAAAATCCAAAAGTTATCTGATTTTCAAAATTCTTTTATTTATAAAAAGCTTACATTGAGATCTAAAGAAAATGTGCTTACATAAGAAAATATCTTGATTAGTTTTAAAGATACAGACTGGAACATGATTTTTTTTTAAATTTTTGAAGACTTTACTTTACATATTTATACATGAAATCAAAATATGTGTATGGGACTTTTATAAACAATTAATAAATAAATAATACACTGAAAACCGTTTTTAGTAAATATAAAAAAGTAAATTCGATTTTTTTTTATTTTCAATTTTTTAATTTTTTGAAAATTGGACTTTTACGCATACATAAAATCGGTTAAGTGGTTCCGAAAATACTGAATTTCACCCGATTTAAGAGCATTTGGGCACACTGTGCGGCGTAAGCCTCACATAGACCAACCAGATCCATATCTAAACCGAAAACTTTCCTTGTTCATAGATAGGTTGAAGACATTCCATTGATTTTTGTGCATTCTGAATGTTATTGTCTTTGTTTTGTATTTTTCCCAGAACTTTCTTTGAAACCTCACCATAGATATCTTGAGTTTGGACTATGATCTTGGTAACTATAAATGATTTTTATCATTACATCCTAAATAAAATATATGTCAAAAATATTCTAAGCAGAATACAATTATCTGAGTTTAGATCTAATTATCGAAATAAAACGATAAAGTGTCACAAAACTTTATCGTAACGATATCGATATGGTTAGTAGATATCGATGCGTTCTGTCGATTTTTTTTTCGGTACGAGACATTTCATAAAATTGAACCGACATTAAATAAAAAAAAACCCACCGAGTCTGGCACGACTCGGAGCTTTCGATGATCGAAATTTTCTCAAACTAACTGCGATAAAAAAGTTCGATCTCGTTGCAATAAAATTTAAGGAAAAGATACGATATTTAAATATTTATCACATCGATAATGCAATGTTTTTTGAATCAATCTCGATATTCGATGCGATGGGAAAAAACGTATATATTTGTAGAACCCTGCAAATATAATATATTGGGGATAATGTAAACATAATATGTTTGGCTCTAAACATAATATGTTTGCATGAAAATAGAAAATTGTATATTCCAAAGATAATATGCTTGGCTCTAAACATTATATTTATATATTTATGTGGGTTTTTGCATCAACAACATTTTCTTTATATGCAATGAAAACTTTTGTTTGGATCAAACATTTTTTTATTTGGATCTAAATATAATTAATTCAATAATATTTGAAACAAAGAATCATAATGTATTGCGCCATCTTCAGCACAAGAAGCCCCAGCCTTGTCGGGGGTGGCCTTGTCGTGGGTGATCTAGATGTTGAGAACTTTATCCAGTACATGTGCACAAGCACGGGTGCTGAAAATACAGAAAATATAGTTTAATTATATATTGAGCAAAAAATAAAAAAAAACAAAGCAAATTGTAAAATATCAAATTATACGCAAATTGATTTTCAAAGCAAATTATGTTTGGCTGATGAGATGTAACTATTATACACTTAACCAGTTGGGAAGGTTAGATCACATGGAAAATTTTAAAGTAGGTTTAAGTATGATAGTTAGGATTGCCAATATTATAGTCGGTCTAAGCCGACTATAAATACCCTACACATATGTGTGGTTACCATTAAAAATGGTATATAGGTCACCAGGGTATACGAATCCTGAAAATAAATACAAACTTTCAATCGCTGAAGAATTTCCATTCATTTAATACCCGTATTAACAAATGGGTAGGTGTACCGAATTTCACTTTTTTTTTTTTGGAACCACAAGTCGTTTCGCCGGAAACCATTATTTTCATGTATTTAAACATGAGTCAATATATATTTGACCAAAAAAAATTTTCCTAAGCACGTATACAGTAAAATTGATCTGTAGATATAAATTTTATACGAGGTATTTTAACATAAGTGGTCGGTTCTCAGGTTACAATTGACCGGGCATGCCAAATTGTTCAGATAGCTCAGATATGTAAGTACTCCAAATCTAAAGTTTCATTGCTCTAGCTCTTCTATTTTTTCTGTAATCGTGATTTCAACAGACAGACAGACAGACAGACAGACGGACAGACGGACAGACGAACATCGCTAAATCGACTCAGGAGGTCATGCTGATCAAGAATATATATACTTTTCCATACCGGAGATGCTTCCTTATGGGTGTTACGAACGGCGTACCAAACTGAATATACCCTTTCACTTTTAGTGTAGGGTATAAAAAGCGCGTTCTTTTCTTTCGCTCAGATAATTTACTTTGCTGTTTAATTTGCAAATATATGTTTAATTTTTAACATTTTTTCTACTTACTTATTTAAGACTGTTTAACAGGCACAGCAAATTAAGACTTCGGTATTGTGCTCTCAATTTTATCTATCTCGCATGCAAATATTATATGAGTGAAAAAGAGACAACGATATATACAAAGTTTATGCAAATATAATATATTTATATCAAAACATATTATATTTTTTTATGCAAACATAATTATGATATAATGAAGCTGCAAATAAAATATGTATATGGCTTAAATAATTATAATCACATATTACATATTATAATTACATCTAAACTAATTTTTTAATTGGTTTTTAAGAACAAATTATATTTGAGTTCATACATATCCAATTACATTTTTTCCTGCGTGTATAGATACGAAATCGTAATCAAGGTCGAATTAATTCCTGGACATCTAGAATCAGTCTCGAAACGATATCGAATCGTCAGACTGGCATATCTCGAAGCTCTTCGAAGCCTCAAATAGTTCTTGAACTCACTCTGAGAACAAAAAACTATGTGGTTGTTATATCGGTTAAAGTTTTTTTTTTTTATTTCTATAATTCATATTTACATTATGCAAAAAACACGTGAATCTGATAGATCTCGTTGCTCTTTCGAATTTATATCAAATGTTTACAAGTCATTCGATTCGATATCGCTCCAAGACTGTTTCGAGATGTCAAAAGTCATATCTTATCATATAAATAAAACGAGCAATTAAAAAAAAAAAAATTAGAATTGATAAAGCTACGATATCGAACTCATTTTTATTGAAGTTAGTTCGGGACATCCAAAACCTGAGAGACGCTACAGGCTGGGAACGTGTAGAAATATTAGCATTTATTTATATATTTAAATTAGTCTTAAAAATTGAAAATGAAACATAAACTGCATTTAAAATATTTAGAACAACTAGTTTTCTATAGCACAGTGTTCACAAACGCTCCTAAATCGGGTGAAATTTAGTATTTTCACTCAACTGATTTTCGAAAAGTGAGAACTTGAGAGAACTTAAGTTTAAAAAATGGAGTTTGTATCTTTAATGGTTTTGGAGATAAAAATCCGTAAAGTTGAGATTTATTTTTTGTACGGGCCCTTTTTAAACAATTAACACATAAATCATAAACTGAAATCCGTTAAATATCTAAAGTGGTTTTGAAAATATAAAATTGTAAAGTCGATTTTTTTTGTATATTTATATATTTATTATGCTAAAATGCAATTCTGGGCCGTGTGCTATTTTTTCTTATGTTTTTCATTTAGCTTGTGTTTATATTTTCGCAACGTAGAGTATTTTTTGGCCGTCTTAGAAATGACCGTATAGCCGCTCATGAATTCGCAGAATATGTGAACGATGTAACCAATATCGGTTTCTGTAAATTCTTGAATAAAAATCGACGCAGGAAATATTAACTAAATGGCCAGAATATAAAAATGGCCTCAATTTATTTATTCCAATTAAAAATAATATCAAAGTAAAACAAACTTTAATTGGTTTTACAAAAGATAAATTTCTATTAAACAAAAAGGTTATTCGTAATAAATTTTTAATTGATGTTATTTAGTAATTAATGATCATTAAATTCTCTATTAAACATTTAATAAATATAACAACTTTAATATCAATATAACAAAAAAAAAGTTGTAAAATGTTCATCAATGAACGACATCTCATTATTACGAATATTGACTTCAATACAATTAAAAGTTACTTCGGCTGAGTTTCAATTAAAAATTTGTTGTATTGATTAACATTTTTTTATATGTACACAGTTTTTTTTCTGTTCTAGCGCAGACAAAAAGCAGCTTTACATACAAACTCTGGCTTTCTTTTCCGAAATCCCATTGATTTCCAGCTTAAAAGATGCCGTGTTTGCCGTCCGGGGTATTTTGTATTTTAAAAATTTATAAAATGTACTGTGAGAAAAATATATTATTTACCTACTCTAATATCTGATTGTAATGAATACAAATTTTTTGAAATTTTGAATATTTTACGTATCGTAACTCTGTTGATCGTAAATGATGCTATTTAATTGCATACTTAGATTTTTTATTAAATTTTTATAACTTTTAGTCAAATTTATAATTGAGGCAGAGTAAATGAAAAATTGTTTGAAAAATACAATTGGTTTTTTCTTTTTTGGCTTAACAGCATTTTCTAAAACAGGAATGGGAAATTTATACAAAAGTTTATCAACATTTTATTACATTTCATTTCATGCATTTATCATAATATCCGACATGAAAATAAAAACACTCAAAATGACTGGCAAGTTAGGTCAAAAATTTTGGGTTCTTTTATGGTTAATCTTGATGTAACGATATTTCATTGAATGGAAATTTGACAATTTAATTGGGGATCACTGTATAGTAATTGCTACTTAAGTGGTCAACATGAATCAACACTAATGCAACAGGATAATGAACGCAAGAATGATTGAACGAACAAATGCAGTGATAGCATCTTGCAGGACATTCTTTTGTTTCGAGTTCTTAAACAATGATAAAACATTTTCAGTTTGTGTGGATACAATATCCGGTTTAAAGCGGAATTTCTTTGATGATTGCAGCGAAGAATGCCCGAAAGTGCTGGTATGGGACTTGTGGGGTCCATTAGTTGAATCATGGTTCCCTGACTGAGCATTAAAACTTTTTAAGATATTTTAAAAACACTTTTTTTTAAACCAGTTTGACTGTTCTGGTACTCAATTTAAAAAACTGTCACCAAAATTGATTGCTGCGACATCTTTTGAACAGTAGCAAACACTAGAAAACTTGTAAACTAATTTCACAACAACAAAATTTGTAGATCAAATGAATTGAACCAGCTGCCATCCATGTTGGTTTAATTGTTGTTAATGCTTGTCGTATAATATTTGAAATGAATTTCAATTTGAATCATTTTAAGTATGATAAAATACAGCTATTGTTTTTCTATAGATTATTGGTTTTAATATCAGGACTTGCAGATTTATATTAAACTATATTAAACTAAGAAATATTCAAAATATTTAAATTCTCACATTTATGGTTCCTTTAAAAGAGAAAGAATAGTTAAAAAACCATTAAGGTGGTTTAATTTATATAAGTTTCTCTCAAAAAAAAAAGGTTTATATATACACCCAGAAAAAAATACTATATAAATAATAGTTTTTTACTATTAAAAATATTCAATAGGATAAATTATTATTTTAATCGGAAAATACCATTAAATACTAGAAAATACCATGACATTGCCATTGAGTTTATATGAAAATTTTTATTTTTTGTATACTATTAAATCAATAATTGTCCTATTGACCAATTTTAATGGGATTTGAGCGAATTTTTTTCTGGGTGTAGCATTTCCAAAATGACCTAAAAATTCAAAATGCTCAAATCTTTGAAATGCGTGGATCTAAAAATCTGAACGCAATATTCCATTACGTTAACGGAATACCATAAAAAACACTCATAAAGTTACATTACTACAATATTTTTTCGTAATTTTTAATTTCGTAAAATACACAAATAATTCGTAGAATATCAAATAGTTATAAAATACAGTTTTAAAGTCAATCGTCGTTTCATCGTCAGTTATTTTTTTTAAAACAAAGTATTCTTGTATTTTACAAAAGATTCGTAAAATGTTTCATATGTTTCATAAAACTAACCAATGCTATCGCCAAAAATATAAATACTTTCGTAAAATGTACGAATATATTCATGAAAAGGTACACAAACATTCAACAAATTACGAAGCTTCATTTTAAATGGCTTTCATATATAAAATCTACGAATAGTTTCGTAAAATAAACAATTAATATTCGTAATTTTATCAAAAATTTACAAAAAGCTTTCGTGTATTTTACGAAATAAATACAGACAGCATGAATATGGCCCAAAACGCAGTCTATCACCTGACATTTAAGCGCATTTTTCATTTTCACATGACATTTATACGCAGTTTCATCATTTGATGAAACGTAGCAAACAATTTTAAAAGTTCATAACTCCTAAATAACAAGGCATACAAACATTTTTATATACATAGGAAATCTTAGCACAAAAGTGTTTATAAAAAATATTAAAAGCATTTGATTTCATATGTTTTCGGAGCAATATATGTTGAAGAATGTGTATAAATGTCAGGTGATAGGCTGCGTTTTGCGCCATTTATATTTCTAATTAAAAATTATTATTTAAATTAAAATAACGGAAAAATGTTGATTTTTGTATAAGGTCCTCTCTTCCGGAACCAAAAAAATATTTATTATTATTTTAAACTTACACTCAGGGAAAAACATTGTAAAATCAAGCAAAAACCACCTTAAATCAAGCAAAAGCCGTCATGAAAGTCGAGTAAGGTTGATATTTTTTAATTCACCAACGAACAACGTTGATTTAAGATTGAAATGAGAACGCGTTGCATTTTTAATTTTTTTTTAAAGTTGATATAATCTTAAATCAAAGTTGGTCCACTCTTGATATTAGATTGCTGCAACTTAAAATTGGAAATGCATTTTTAATTTAAAGTTTTAATTTTTGATTCGATGTATTTCAACCTAGTATTAAAATTTTGCATTGTTAAAACATGGTTGTATGACCAAAAGTTGAAAATTTTAAAAACAACTATGACTGTGCTTGATTTTAAAATGTGTTTTTCCTCTGAGTGTACACATTTTTTAAAGAGTTAAATCCTCTGATACTAAATCTGAATTTCCTCGTCATTTTCAAAAATGTAAACATCGATCTCCTAGTAATATTAGACAAATTTTAAAAGCTGATTGAAATCTGTCCCGTCCGGAACTTTGAATACCAAAAGTTAAAAACCACAATATAAAAAATTAAAAAAAAAAATAATAAAATCTTAAAAATAGTCAAAAATAATAGAAAACTTGACAAATATCTGGAAATTCGAATCGTACATCACTTTTCATTTCGTTATAATGATTATTAATATGGTCAGATATAGACAATTTTTTTAAGCAAAAAATCGTAGTGCTTTCTGTAATTTATTACGAAATAACTATAATTTTTATGAACAAAGTATATACACAAAAATAAATTAAATTGTCTCTGCTATATTCCTAGATAATACAATAAAATATAGTGTACGCAAAAAGTATTTTTAGAAAAAAATATTAAAGAATTTATATGCTGAATTTTTTTGTACTATCAGGAATTTTTCTCTAAATTATTTTTTTTTCTATTTTAAATTTAAATTTTATATTTTAAATTTCTTTAAATTTTAGGAACATAATGCGTGTGTAAAAAGAAAGCACATGATTTTAGCTTGAATTTTGAAAATAATACAAACAATATTTTCCATGCAAAATTCGCTGATTTTTTGAAATTTCGATATGAACCTCGACATGCCCTTCCGTTTTTGTCCCGTACGGAACGAACACTATTTAATTTATATCTTTTAAACTTTCTCCAAATGTTTAGTCAATACTACTTGCACAAAAGAAAATACATTAATTTGTCTTCAAGATATCGTAAGTTTTAAATGTACGAATGTCCCTTGCGGAACCCCAGGATGCAGTTCAGCTATCGTTTGAAAGATCTTTAATACGACATAAGAATTAATTTTAGTTTCCAAAGATGAAAGGCCATTATAACTTGATCGAAATTTTGGGAAGAAATATCTCAACACCCATGCTTTTGAATTATTAGCCATACATTTAGGTATCAGGTCATTTAATAGATTAGAATACCTCTGAAACGACATCTCACCTGTTCTCTAGGTAAACTAATTTCTAAGATATATGCAATTATATTAACAAACATTTGTCAATTTTTAATGATTGTTTTAGATTTCATGTTACCATATTTCGGTAATCATAAAAGCTAGAGGTTCAAATTAAAAGCTAAAGGTTCAAATTATTCGTTTGTTGGTTATATACACGCTGCAAAAATCGCTCTCCCAAACATAATTTTGCAGGCATTAACATGTATGTTTGGAATTTTATGTAAACATAATATGTAATTGCCTGATAAATCATTTGTAAACAGAGTTGTCTTGAGACTTGAACAGTGTTGTAATGAGCTCTGACTTACATTATAATATCACGGAAACATTTTGATGTTGCCCCTTTAAAATGGTGTATGTTCTAATAGAAACATAATAATTACTACATCCAAACACAATAAATATTTGAACCGAAACATATATATGTTTAAAATATAACATGATTTGGAACGACCTTAATATAAATATGTTTCCAGAGAAACATATCAGTTGTTTCAGTTCAAAAAGTAGTATGTTTTCATATCTAAATATTTTTGGAAAAGAATCCTGAAAATAAAAATAAAATATTGTTTTTTATTTATTAATTTTTATTAAAAATTAAATTAAATTTTAAATTAAACATGGACAGTGGGAATTAATTATATTTTAATTCATACACAAATTTTTAAATGCATAAATAAATAATTGAATTAAAACTGCAAGTACAAGTCTCAGTGCAGCACATAGCGTTGGCAAGGAATTCGCAGAGCCTGTTGTAAAAAACCATGCCGAATTCTGTTTGAAAATAGAAGCTGATTTTTCAGTTGTAGTTTTTTTGATGACCGAGTGTAAACTTCGTATACAAGAAGAATATTGCAAGAATACTTTTATTTACATCCTATTTAATTTTTTTTCTTTCTTTTCAAACATCAGTATGTTTAAAAGGACCAATACATACTTTAAACGATGACAAAAGAGAAGTAGATAGAATATTCTGCTCAACGAGTGCCAACTTCATATACAAGAAGAATGTTGGAAGAATACATTAATTAAATCCAATTTTTTTTTTTGTTTGTTTTTAAACATCAATATGTCCAAACGATTGCAAAAGATGGCGTAGGTAGAAAATACTGCGCAACGTTGCCAACTTCGTACACCGACAACTAATCGAATAAAGACGAGCGTTGCGAACATACGTTATAATTAGATTTGAAGCATTTTCTGTTTGTTTTGAAACATAGTTATAACCAAGTAAACTGCCAAGAAATAGTATGTTCAAATGCAATTATAATTGTACGTATGTATTGTAACATATTTATGATAAGTTTGACAGATTCTGCTGGGGAATACATAAAATGTTTACACATAGTAATATGTGATTTCGTATTATTTTTTAATTACATTCAAACATATTCATACAAATCTTTTCTATCCGAGTATGTACTTCCCAAAAGATAATCCATTGAAGATATCATACAACCTATGTCATCATAAACATATGCTTTATAAAATTTCTCTATGAAATATTTGTGATATCTTTAGCGATTCTTATGCTTGATTTTTCAATGACTTTCGTCGAAAATGTCATTCTGTGCAGTGTAAAAATACTATCTGTCGTCAATGTGCCTGGCCGGCCACATAAGGCAATCACTACGAACAATTTCTACTGGTTCATATTACGTTTACCATAAAACATATATTTTTTTTTGCGTGTTGAGAAGATTTTCTGGATGATACAAGATTTTGGTTATGTAAAAAATAATAAATATTTAAAGAACTATTACAAAAACAAAAGAAACATGTCATTTAAATTAATTAGTGATTAATTGTTCGCAATATTTGGACGTTAAAATGTGATTAAAAAAAATATTAATTTCCTCTACAATGTTCGAACCGCTCTTATCGCTATGTAGTATAATTTATACAATATGCTCAAGATTCAATGCCAATGGTATACAGCAGAGATAAGCGTTGACAAAACAATTGACCCACTTAATTAAAGCATAACAATAATTTATAATGAAAATTAAATATATTCGAATATAAACTCAGCGAAACAGCATCAAGATTCGATTCGAATCGAATCGAACAATCGCATGACAACACCTTCGATAGCTCAGTTGGTAGAGCGGTGGACTGTAGTTCGGTTGAAAGTGTAGCTATCCATAGGTCGCTGGTTCAAATCCGGCTCGAAGGAATGTAATATATTAGATTATATAAACTTATTTTTTATTTTTTTGGTTTTTACTATGACTCACCTTGGCAGTAATCAGTAAGACGTTTTTTTTTTTATAACCTACAATGTAGTTTTTTTATTGGGCCACTTAGCGTTGCTATCAGTAGAGACGCAACCGGATGGACCGCCCAAAACACGAGGTGTCCGTTTGTCAGATGAGTCAACCGCTGCCGCTAAGTGCCCACAGCAAGATGTATTCAATCGAAAATGAAAAATTAAATTGTGCCCGATATCAAGAAGGGACGTGGTCGCTGCAAAGTGACGACGCAACGATATAAATTGAAATAGCATTCTTAGAAGACGACCGACCAATTTTTGCAGGCTGTTAATTTCGACCAACTGCTGAGAGCCGATCGCACAAAATACCAAAAAAACCAAAAATAAATTCTCGCAATTTTAATGCAAGCTGCTAGATGTTGGTCTAGATAAACCGATACTGTTTGTTGCTCGACATGTCATGAATGATTCGGTGCAGTGCCTCTAATAAATGATGCCTCGACGTTTTCATAGAAAATGGAAAAATATTAATAAACAGAGAAGATCGGTGCAAATCTAGATGCGAACTCACTGATAAAGTCCAAATCGAATGTTGACCAATGGTCAATAGAAATCATGTCCGGCTTTAGTTACCTGACCAACCTAGAGGCACTCGGGCCAGCACGTTCGTCACATGCTATGCAAACCCACCGGATCAGCAGGGCGCTGACAAAGGCTATAACTCTCTTATCTAAGAAGACATTCGTTAAATCAGAGCCGCAGATGAGAGCGTAACCTCTCAATGGATCACAGCCAGCCCGTTTGATCTTCGCTTGCTTCCATCATTACATTCTTCGTCTCCATTCGGATGGCTGGTTAATACTTTATTTGTTTCGATTGTAATAATCCATAAGCTGCCAGTTTTTTTCGCTCTCCCTGCGCCGTAATGCACCACTCGACTGTGTCATCGTTTGATATCGGATCGGGTCGGGTGTGGATTGTTCTTGAAAGTGATACAAGTGCCTTTTCCACCCGTTGGCATCCTAGTTGGTATGTTGTGCATTTCGTTCACAGCTTCTTCTTCTTCTTCGTCCACATGCCTTTCTTGTGTATGGCTCTTGAGGAATTTTTATGTTTCAGCCATGTTGGTGGCTCTTATCTGCCGTAATAAACTTATGCTCGACTGTATTTTATTCCACCATCGTAGTAACCTGTGCTAATTGTTTTATTTTTGTCGGCTTTGTCATTGTTACCCTCCGACATTTGACTGCTGATAAGGCTTCTAATTTGGCGTGACTCATCATGTAATTCGTGGCCATGCGTAAAGGACAAAAAATCTAAGCCGCCGATAACAAAATTGGTAAACCGGAGAAAATGGGAAACAAAAAATAACTACATTTCAATATAACTCAGGTTTAGAAAAATCGTATTTTATCTGACCATTTCTGATCTGCAAATTCAAAATTTGTATTAAATGATGAAACATGTAAATATTCCATTAATACTCCAAATTTATAGTTTTTGTTTAAAATATATGCATTACTGTAATTCCAAAAAATGGCTTTTCAACTACTTAAGAAGCAGGAACTGGAAACGAATAAATTTTAATTTTTGAACAATAACTGGAAATTCAATTACAGAACCACAAAAGCAATTTTTTTACAAAACTTTATATATTTTTATACAAACAAACGAAATCCTCTAAAATAGAAAATTAAAAATATAAAATACGAACTCGAAATTTTTAAATAATAAACTGAACGAATTTTTTTTAGTCACAATTCCCCTATACACAAGTATTGCACTTTCTTGTGTGCTTATGGAACCGGATTCGCAATTGAAAACATATTTTATAACCGGAACTGGAACAAGAAACAAAACTGAATCTGAAAGAAAAATAATTTGCGTGATCTTTTCTTTTTTTTTATTGTAATCTGAACTGGAATCGTGGAGAATATAATTTCAGTTCCCATCTTTGTTTTGAACATAGTGTATATTATATTTTTTCTATTAAAACTACGACAACAAGTCCAAAATAATCCATAACTGATATGAACGGTTTCGGAACCAATATTAAGGTTTAAAAAAATGTTGTATATAATAGCCAAGGTAGCTCAGTGGTTAGTGGGTTCGACTGTGAGCCGAAAGGTCCCCGGTTCAAGCCTGGACTGGGGCTAATAACATCTTTTTATAGAAATATTTTTCTATACCGCGCTACCTCTCGGCAGTAAATGGCAAACCTACGAGAGTAAAACATTGCCTATGAAAAGCTCTCACACGCCGTTCGGATTCGGCAATAAACTGTAGGTCCCACCACTTTGGTACTTTTAAAAATAGAAAACCATAACAATATTATTAATCAAACAGATACTCATATTAACTTTACAATTTTTATACCCTACACCTATGAGGTACAGGGTATATTAACTTTGTGCATATATTGTAACGCCCCTTAGGAGGCGTGTCCGGTATGGAAAAGTATATATATTCTTGATCAGCATCACTACCCGAGTCCGTTTAGCCATGTCCGTCTGTCTGTCTGTCTGTCTGTCTGTCCGTCTTGCTGACTTGCTGTCTTGCTGTCTTGCTGTCCGAATACAGAATAACTTGAGAAATACTGATCAGAATGCGATGAAATTTCGTCTCAATATATTTTAGCCAAAAGTAGGAACTGAGTTTGAAAATGAGCAAAATCGGTCAACGGACACGCCCACCTCCCATACAAGTCACTTTTATATAACTCTTTCGAAACTAATATTTCGAAAAGTATTCAAGGTATAGTTATAAAATTTAAAACGTATTGTTAGAATTTACCTAAAAATATGTGGTCCAAAAATGGGCGTGATCCGCCCACTTTTTTTTTTCATTATATCCCGGGTTTTCATAGTAAAAATTTGATCCGTAAATTATTAAAATCAAATCTATGAAAAACGAGTTGGGAAAGTTAGGTCACATGGGTAAGTTCGGTCACATGGGGCGGATTTTTATAGTCGGTCGGGCCCGACTATGGAATACCCTACACCTTTGGTGGAGATATTAATGAGGAATATTTAATTGTATACCTTAATTTTAAATTTTTAATTATGCTGAACCTCAGAATATTATTCATATATCAGAAATTTACGTCTTATATCCCCATAAATTAAAAAATTTATATAAAAGTATAAACAACTAATAAAAAATTGAAAAATATAATTGGGCGGACCACGCCTATATTTAAAATTTTGAAAGGCTAATTTTTCATAGATTTGATTTTAATAATTTACGGATCAAATTTTTACTATGAAAACCCGGGATATAATGAAAAAAAAAAGTGGGCGGACCACGCCCATTTTTGGACCACATATTTTTAGGTAAATTCTAACAATACGTTTTAAATTTTATAACTATACCTTGAATACTTTTCGAAATATTAGTTTCGAAAGAGTTATATAAAAGTGACTTGTATGGGAGGTGGGCGTGTCCGTTGACCGATTTTGCTCATTTTCAAACTCAGTTCCTACTTTTGGCTAAAATATATTGAGACGAAATTTCATCGCATTCTGATCAGTATTTCTCAAGTTATTCTGTATTCGGACAGCAAGACAGCAAGACAGCAAGACAGCAAGACGGACAGACAGACAGACAGACAGACGGACATGGCTAAACGGACTCGGGTAGTGATGCTGATCAAGAATATATATACTTTTCCATACCGGACACGCCTCCTAAGGGGCGTTACAATATATGCACAAAGTTAATATACCCTGTACCTCATAGGTGTAGGGTATAATTATGCTGAACCTCAGAATATTATTCATATATCAGAAATTTACGTCTTATATCCCCATAAATTAAAAAATTTATATAAAAGTATAAACAACTAATAAAAAATTGAAAAATATAATTGGGCGGACCACGCCTATATTTAAAATTTTGAAAGGCTAATTTTTCATAGATTTGATTTTAATAATTTACGGATCAAATTTTTACTATGAAAACCCGGGATATAATGAAAAAAAAAAGTGGGCGGATCACGCCCATTTTTGGACCACATATTTTTAGGTAAATTCTAACAATACGTTTTAAATTTTATAACTATACCTTGAATACTTTTCGAAATATTAGTTTCGAAAGAGTTATATAAAAGTGACTTGTATGGGAGGTGGGCGTGTCCGTTGACCGATTTTGCTCATTTTCAAACTCAGTTCCTACTTTTGGCTAAAATATATTGAGACGAAATTTCATCGCATTCTGATCAGTATTTCTCAAGTTATTCTGTATTCGGACAGCAAGACAGCAAGACAGCAAGACAGCAAGACAGCAAGACGGACAGACAGACAGACAGACAGACAGACGGACATGGCTAAACGGACTCGGGTAGTGATGCTGATCAAGAATATATATACTTTTCCATACCGGACACGCCTCCTAAGGGGCGTTACAATATATGCACAAAGTTAATATACCCTGTACCTCATAGGTGTAGGGTATAATTAGCCTTTCAAAATTTTAAATATAGGCGTGGTCCGCCCAATTATATTTTTCAATTTTTTATTAGTTGTTTATACTTTTATATAAATTTTTTAATTTATGGGGATATAAGACGTAAATTTCTGATATATGAATAATATTCTGAGGTTCAGCATAATTATACCCTACACCTATGAGGTACAGGGTATATTAACTTTGTGCATATATTGTAACGCCCCTTAGGAGGCGTGTCCGGTATGGAAAAGTATATATATTCTTGATCAGCATCACTACCCGAGTCCGTTTAGCCATGTCCGTCTGTCTGTCTGTCTGTCCGTCTTGCTGTCTTGCTGTCTTGCTGTCTTGCTGTCTTGCTGTCCGAATACAGAATAACTTGAGAAATACTGATCAGAATGCGATGAAATTTCGTCTCAATATATTTTAGCCAAAAGTAGGAACTGAGTTTGAAAATGAGCAAAATCGGTCAACGGACACGCCCACCTCCCATACAAGTCACTTTTATATAACTCTTTCGAAACTAATATTTCGAAAAGTATTCAAGGTATAGTTATAAAATTTAAAACGTATTGTTAGAATTTACCTAAAAATATGTGGTCCAAAAATGGGCGTGATCCGCCCACTTTTTTTTTTCATTATATCCCGGGTTTTCATAGTAAAAATTTGATCCGTAAATTATTAAAATCAAATCTATGAAAAATTAGCCTTTCAAAATTTTAAATATAGGCGTGGTCCGCCCAATTATATTTTTCAATTTTTTATTAGTTGTTTATACTTTTATATAAATTTTTTAATTTATGGGGATATAAGACGTAAATTTCTGATATATGAATAATATTCTGAGGTTCAGCATAATTAAAAATTTAAAATTAAGGTATACAATTAAATATTCCTCATTAATATCTCCACCAAAGGTGTAGGGTATTCCATAGTCGGGCCCGACCGACTATAAAAATCCGCCCCATGTGACCGAACTTACCCATGTGACCTAACTTTCCCAACTCGTTAAAAATTTAAAATTAAGGTATACAATTAAATATTCCTCATTAATATCTCCACCAAAGGTGTAGGGTATTCCATAGTCGGGCCCGACCGACTATAAAAATCCGCCCCATGTGACCGAACTTACCCATGTGACCTAACTTTCCCAACTCGTTACTATTAAAAATTAGTATCACGAAAAACACTGAAAAATGATTAATTCACATGATTTTCGATTTAGTTATCGATTTAGTTATCCGGACACGCTATCCAGAAGGAGGCGTGTCCGGAATCTATTTGTGAATGTTTGTATCTGTTTCTGTATGTATGTAAGCGTCAAAACGACTGAACCGAATTGAATAAAATTAAGATGTATGTTCGATGTGTTCAGAGTATAGGCTATATGTTGGTGAGATTTTTGGACTGGCCGTGGCACCTCCCATATAACCCAAAAATTAAAAACATATATTATAAGCAATTGGGATAGCAAATTTAATGAAATTTTTGTAAGCGTAATATTTAACCATTCTAAATAGACTCTCCGAATGTGGGCGTAACTGGACCACTGGGCGTGACCACCCATTGAAGGTTTATTTTCAAGACGGTGTATGTCGATAGTTATTACAGTGATGTCAATATATATCACAACAGTGTATACCAAGCATCCCAAATTCTCTGAACTCACCACACCGAAATTCACCATACTAAAACTCACCACAAAATTTTCTTACTTACTTATTTGGCCATTACAACCTATATTCGGTCTCGGCCGCAGCAATTACGCCTTACGGAGGACAACACCTATTTTGATGGAGCGCTTTCATCCATACGATTGAGTCCAAGCCAGCGTAGGCGCTGGATCTTAATGCGCCTGACTATGTCAATGTCGGCGTAGAGCTCATACAGCTCGTCGTTCGGTACTCTTTTTCAACGCATATCGGGCCATAGATTTTCCAAAATGTCTTTTTCTCGAACGCTCCTAAAGCTCGCTCGTCGGCGTCCATGCCTCAGCGCCATAGAGGAGGACTTGCATGATGAGCGCCTTATAGAGCGTAATTTTTGGCCGTCGAGAGAGGAACATGCTACTCAATTGCCTACTGAGCCCAAAGTAACAAGAGTTATTCTTCGGTTAATCTCCAGGCTGACAGCGTTTTCCTTGTTAATGTTTCACCACACTAAAATTCACCACTCAGAAACTTACCAAACTAAAACCCACCACACTAAAACTTCTTCTGATAAAAACTCTACGGGGAAAAATTCTACTGAGAAGAATTCTGCGGAAAGCATTTTTTGGGGAAGAACAGTCCGAGGAAATGTTTTTTTTGAGGAGGGTTATTTTTGTTTTCGTTACTACATTTACAACACGAATAAAAAAAACCTCCATAGCGAAGCACGGGTCCATGCTAGTAGTGTATATAATCTTGATCAGCGTGATTTTCTGAGTCTATTTAGTAGTAGCCGCGGTAGCTCAGTGGTTAGTGCGTTGGACTGCGAGCCGAAAGGTCCCCGGTTCAAGCCTGGACTGGGGCTAAACAACATCTTTTCATAGAAACATTTTTCTATACCGCGCTACCTCTCGGCAGTAAATGGCAAACCTACGAGAGTAAAACCATTGCCTATGAAAAAGCTCTCACCCACCGTTCGGATTCGGCAATAAACTGTAGGTCCCACCACTTTGAGTACAAATATAACACGCACAGCTCAAAATGGTGAGAGAGCTCGGCCGAAGTTCTATACAGGACTGTAGCGCCAAACTATTATTATTATTATTATTATTATTTAGCGATGCAGACAGTCGGCCATCGCTAAATCAACTCGATTCCGTCTGTTCATCTGTCTTTTGAAATAACGATTACAGGAAACCTAGTTTAGTTAAATCAATAAATAGATTAGATTTCTTATACATGGTGTTAGGTTCATCAATGTCAATAATTCAGCAGACCATTCATTGAATCAACAAAAATAAGTGAATGTAAAAAAAGTCTAATTTTGAACCCAGTTTAAGATATAGGGTGTTTTAGAATTGCATATTAATTACATAATCTAGTCAAGAATGTTGGTTATAAAGTATAATCTGTTGATAAATAAATACCAATTTTTCACAATTAAATAACCTTTCCAATGGCATATGACATCTTTGAACTCCATGATTTGTTCCTTTTTCAAAATGTACGTAAAGTTGCAATTGACAACAATAAAAATACAAATTTTGAAATGACATTGATTTTCTCAATATTTCGTTATGGATCACCCCATTATGGATCATCCCATTTTTTCTAATTTATAATGATAGATTTAGAATGATAGTTCATTCCCAGTACTTTCTTATCAATTACAATGATTTTAAAATGGTAAGTTTTTGATAAGTTTTGATTAGGTGGTTGACATTACTACTTCAAAATGTTCCATGTAAACTGAAATAAATAGTTTTTGCTATTAAAATTAGACAATAGAATAAATTATTATTTAAATAATTAAATAAATAAAAGTATTATTAAATAATATTAAATTGTTGTTGTGTTTTTATGAAAATATTTATTTTTTTGTATACTATTGAATCAATAACTGTCCTATTGACGAATTTTAATTGGATTTTTTTTTCTGAGTGTTGGGAAATGGTGATAGTTGGTGTGATGAAGTTAGTAAGAATTATAAAAGTTATAGTTGGTCTAAGTCGGTCAATAAATATGGCAATTTATATGGTTATCGTTTAAAGTGGATTAGAGCTCACCAGGGTTTACTACACACTTGCACTTGCTGAAGAATTTCCTTTCATTTGAGTACCCATATAAGCGAATAGTTGGTGTACCGAATTTTGTTTTTTTTTTTAGGGAATCGCAAGTCCATTATTTTGACACTTAAAGCCTATATATATTTGAGCAAAACGGTCCACTTCGGCCAGTGTAAAGTAAAATTCGCACGTATGTTTATGAGGTATGAGTGTTATATGAGGTATTTAAACATAAGTGATGGGGTCACATGTCAAAATCGACGCTTATTTTCAATCGTAGAAAGCAAAGATGTATTTTTAATCTAAGTTCGGAATTTTATTGATTTAGCTCTTTCAGATTTCCTGTAATTGTGATTTCAACAGACATACCTTCACGGTATTACAAACGGAATGTCAAACTGAATATACCCTTCCAATCTTGTTGTAGGGCATAAAAATCGAAATTCTAAATGGAACCGATTTACACATTTTATTTCCTTATTAAACTTAAAACTGAAACCGTTACTGAAACGAGGGAGGAAAACAAAATATAAACTGTCTAAACCATTTCAGTGCCATCCCCTGGTTGTATAGGTTATATATTGTATATGTTTCAATTAAATTGTCCAATATTACCGTTTTTAGAATTGCAAAGCTTTTCAGGTAATTTGTTCTTCTTTTTTTTCCATAATTCTTACTCTCCTCATCATCGCTATATTTACACATTATTCCTAAATTGTTGCCACTTCAATCCACCAACCATCAATCATTTCAAATACGTTACTACAGTAAACAATTTGCAAATTCAATTAATGCACATGGGAAAACGATTAATTACAACATTCGCATAGTATAACAATGCGATGCGATCAGATAAATTAAATAATCGTTAACTAATAAAAAATAGGTGTATTTTGCAAAACCCAAGCGCGAGTGTTGCAAGTTAATTGAGTCGGACTTTAACAAGCAATAGATTCCAATTGACAAACCTCAGATTGATTAAGATGTCATTGTATGATACAAGAAATATTAAATCATTTGCACCAGCACTACGAACTAAATGAACAAATCGAATAACAAATAAAATACTTAAATTGTATTTGCAATGATTAATTGTTATTTATTGGAAGTGTTAATCAAGTAAATTAAAATTAATAATTAATATATTATTTGCCCTATTAAGTTGTAGGTATAATTAAAAATTACTAAGTAATATAAATATGAAAAATATTTCCGGAATAAAAACGATTAACAACATTGATGTAAAATATAAGCACTAGAGCTTAAATTTATACTGTATTACGAAAACTAACACGTTTTTCCTAACCACAAACAGGGTAAAATCAATTTAGCAGGCAACATATTATGTTTGCCACTTTTTTTTTAATTTCTGGCCTTTTAAAATAAATATGTTTATAATACTTATATATCTAATGTGTGACGCAGCTAGAAGGCATGGAATAGATTGGTCAAATGGCTAAGGTCAATGCTAATGTTTAGGACCATCACCTCTGAGGCTGAGTGCGGTCAGTATATTATTGCAGGGGTGAATAGAGGTTGCCCTCAAGGAGGCGTTCTCTCCCCCCTGCTCTGGTGTATGCTGGTTGACTCTCTGCTCAACGATCTTGATGGACCAGGTGTCTATTCCCAGGCCTATGCAGACGATGTTGCCATTCTTGCCACAGGCTTTTCCCTCAATGACGTCTGCGTTAAAGCCAAAACTCATTGAACCGAATTGACAGCTGGTGTACTGCAAACGGACTTTCCGTCAACCCTCACAAAACAGGGATTGTTCTCTTCACTAGGAAAAGAATAATGACAGGATTATCTCTACCAGTACTTAAGGGTGTCACTATTCCTCTGTCTAACGAAGTAAAATATCTAGTTTATGCTATACTTATGGCTATGGACTACATTGCGGATAATAGATGGCAGAACGGAGCCGCTTATATCAGTTTACAGCGATTGTCAGGCTGCTCTTATGGCTTTGAACAACCCGGTCACCACATCCAAAATTGTACGTCAATGCAGATCACGTCTCAATTGTGTTGGTAAATACAATATACTTAAACTGATTTGGGTGCTGGGCCATAAAGGAGTTTCGGGCAATCCATTTGGACCAGAACCTGTGCATGGACCACCTGCATCTACGGGGAAATTCGTCATCAGCTCTTGGGTCGCCTCTGCACACAAGAGCAGATGGCTGAATGAGACGAAATGCAGATACTCCAAGTTCATGACACCGACGATAACCAAAAGATCGGCCTTGTTTCTACTTTCATTAAGTAGAAAGGAGTGCAGACAACTGACGGGATTTCTAACGGGACACAACGCATGTGAAAAACACATGGCAGAGCACTATCTCTGTGATTGTCCAGCATTTTTTAGAATTAGAATGCAGATCTTTGGCACAGACGTGTTGAGTGAGGATTAGATTCACTCTTTATCACACAATATCCTTCTTAGATTCAATAATGAATCTAAGAAGTATCATTAAAAACCAGGGAAAATGGTCACAGCACAATAGATATAACCCTGTGCTGTGGCTCTATTTTTATCCCACAGCAAAATATATATATCTAATCTGTCTGCACAAGAAAATTGGCAAGATCGATCAATTGTAACCTGAGAACCGACCAGTGATGTTCAAATACCTCATATAAAATTTACATCTACAGAGGAATTTTACTTTATACGGTTTCTTGATCAAATATAAATTGACTTTATGCTAAAATATTGGAAAATAATGCGTGAACCGACTTGTGGTTCCCTCAAAAGAAAATCGAAATTCGGTTTGTACATATGGGTATCAAATGAAAGGAAATTCTTCAGAGAAGGCAAGTTTGTAGTTATTTCCAGGAGTTGTATACCCTGCTGACCTATGCACCACTTTAAGTTGTCAACGCACACATTATCATATATGTGAAGGGTATATAGTCGGCTTAGACCGGCTATAATTTTCATAATAATTACTAATTTCATCACACTAACTATCGCAATTTATCTACTTCAAAATTTCCCATGTAACCTAACCTTTCTTACTGGTTGCATTTATTTTTCCAATTGCGCTCTTCATGTGCATGTTTAGGGTTTGGTTTTTTTTAATTTGTTTCTGTATTTTTTTTTTTTGGATTTTTGCTTTAATGTCGTGTTTTTGCTTTTTATTTTATGCTTTTGATTTTAAGATTGTGTTTGACTTTGTGTTTTTAAATATATTTTGATGTTAGTATTTTTTTTGCGGTTTTCTGTTTTGTTTCTTAATTTGTATTTTTGCTTCTTCGTTTAATTTTGTTTTAACTTTTCTTCTGATTTATTTTTGTTATATTTTATTTATTAAATTTACTTTTATTTAATTTTTCTTCTGATTTTACTTTTTATTTTTGTTCGTATTTTGTTTTGGTTTTCTTTTGATTTTGTGTGTTTTTATAGGTCTTGATTTTTTATTTTAGTTTGATTTTGTTGTGTATTTTCTTTTGTTTGTCTGTTGTTTTTTATGTGATTTTTGTTTTTTGTGCTATTGCTTTATGTTCCATTTTTGTTTATGTTTTTCAGTTTTGGTTTTGTGGTTTTTCTTTTTATACCCTACACTAAGAGTGAAAGGGTATATTCATTTTGGTACGCCGTTTGTAACACCCGGAAGGAAGCATCTCCGGTATGGAAAAGTAAACATATTCTTGATCAGCATGACCTCCTGAATCGATTTAGCAATGTCCATCTATCTGTCTGTCTGTTGAAATCTTGATTACAGAAAAACTCAAAGAGCTAAATAAATGAAACTCCTAATTTAGATTACTTATATATCTACGCTGTCTGTCAGTGAAAATGAGCATGATCAGTCTATTGTGACCTGTGAACCGACCACTTATGTTCAAATACCATATTTAAAACATACATCTACTGGTGAATTTTACTATATACGTGCATATGTAAACTTTTTTGGTCAAATATATATTGACTTCATGCTCAAATGCACGAAAATAATGTTTTCCCCGTAAAACGACTTGTGGTTCAAAAAAAAAATCGAAATTCGGTACCTACCCATTTGTAAATATGGGTATTCTTCAGCGATTGAAAGTTTGTATTTATTTTCAGGTTTTGTATACCCTGGTGACCAATATACCACTTTGAATGGTAAACACACATATGTGTAGGGTATTTATAGTCGGCTTAGACCGACTATAATTTTGATAATCGTAACTATCATAATAACGCATACTATAAAATGTCCCTACTTTAAAATTTCCCATGTGATCTAATCTTCCCAACTGATTTTTGTTTGTTTTTGTTGTTAATATTGTTTTTGTGTTTCTGATGTTGCTTTTGCGTTCTTGTTTTTGCTGTGGTTTTTGATTTTGTGTCTTTTGTCTGTTGTGTTTTTACATATGAGTGTTGAGTGTATTTTGGATTGTGTTTCTGCTTTTGTGTTTTTATTTTAGATTTTGTTGTTGTTTTTGTGTTATGCTTTTTCTACTGAGTTTTTGTTTTTGTGTTTTTGATTATGTTGTGGTTTTTATACCCTACACTAAGAGTGAAAGGGTATATTCAGTTTGGTACGCCGTTTGTAACACCCAGAAGGAAGCATCTCCGGTATGGAAAAGTATATATATTCTTGATCAGCATGACCTCCTGAGTCGATTTAGCGATGTCCGTCTGTCCGTCTGTCTGTCCGTCTGTCTGTCTGTCTGTCCGTCTGTCTGTTGAAATCCCTAAGACTTTTAAAATTGAAGAGCTAGATAAATGAAACTTATAACTTAGATTACTAATATACCTACGCTGTATGTGCGAAAAAATTGGCCCGAGATCGGTCCATTGTGACCTATGATCCGACCACTTATGTTCAAATACCTCATATAAAATTTACATATACAGATCAATTTTACTGTATACGTGCTTAGGTAAACTTTTTTGGTCAAATATGTATTGACATCATGCTCAAATACATGATAATAATGTTTTCCGGCGAAAAGACTTGTGGTTCACCAAAAAAGAAATCGATATTCGGTACACCTACCCATATGTAAATATGGGTATCAAATGAATGGAAATTCTTCAGCGATTGGTTATTTTCAGGATTCGTATACCCTGGTGACCTATATATCACTTTGAATGGTAACCACACATATGTGTAGGGTATTTATAGTCGGCTTAGACCGACTATAATTTTGATAATCCGAACTATCATAATTACACCTACTTTAAAATTTCCCATGTGATCTAACCTTCCCAACTCGTTTGTTTTAGCTTTTGTAATTTTGATTTTGCTGTGGTTTTTTGCTTTTGCTTTTGTTTTATGTTTTGCGTCTGTGTTTTTGTTCTTGCTTCTGTTTTTCTCTTGTGATTAAATATTTGCTTTCATGTTGATGATTTTGCTGTAGTTTTTTGTTGTTTTTACATTTGTTTTTGTGTATTTTGCTTTTGTAGATTTGCTTTTATTCAGCCCAATACTTAATAAATACTCCCACAAATATTTGGGAGAAATTGGGAGAAATTATATTGAATTTACATACAAAGCTTTTTTCTCCCAAATAATGTCTCCCAAATATTAATGGCAGTATTTATTTAGATTTTGGCTAAATATTTTTTTTGTATTTCAGTTTTTGTTTCATTTTTGTAGTTGGTATAAATGCCGAGTAATATGGCCTATGTCACGTGCAAAATTTCAGTCAAATCGGTTCAGAGGTTTAGACGTGATGCAATAACAAACAGACGGAAAAACAAACAGACGGACCAACAGTTTTATATATATAGATGAATCGGTATTTAACAGTCACTAAATTTGATCTAAATCGATTCAGAGCTTACAGAGTTGTAAAAAGTAGATCCCCCTGGTTTAAATAATTTGGTACTTAACATAGGGGCACTATTTTAAATTTGGTCCAAATCAGTTCAGATGTGTTAAATTTTGTTTAGATCGTATTGGCCCCCTCTTGGGTGCGGAATTTCGAATTAAAATAAAGCATATTATTCCTTCTACATCATACCGCATCTGAAACCAAGAAAGCTCTCATTTTAAAACTGCTGAGGGTCCCATGATGCGATAAACGGCATTGGAAAGGTACGTCATTTTGACATATATGTTATCAAAATTAAATACTGAAATTGATCAGTATCCAATTCGGTTTTAGTTCCACAAAATTTAATCGGTTTTGTAAGTTGCCTGAAAATTATCAATAGATATCAGTGATTATGAGAGACTGACAAATGAATTCCACTATGTAATATAGTTTATCACCCTGGAACTGTTGCACATTCTTGCGCACTTGGTTTTGATTTCGTTGGAGTGCGCGACGATGCTCGTAAATGACTCCTAAATGTCGTTTATACGACACAAATAACGCGATGGCTTATTTCTCCGTGGCACAGCTGCTGATTGCATAGGGTATTTAGTTACCTCGTCACAAATTAATATGATTTCGCATAACATCTTCACTACTGGGCAGATGTGGTAACTATTTTTACTATACCTCCTATTGGTAATACGTGCTGTTGTTGTCGCTGTTGACGTCGCGACGTTTCGAATAAAATGCGAAAGCCATAGAAATTACGGCTCCTGGTGCTGGGGAATGCGAAAAATGTAGATTTGCATAAAAATTCCACAGACACTGTGACGCTTTCTGTCTGTGATGTGTAGACGGCAACACGTATTGATACTGGTAGCAATTTATCGAACATCTTATGAACGCACCCTGCTGTTGCTACTACTATTGCTGTTGCTGTTGCTATTGCTGCTGCTATTGCTGCTGCTATTGCTGCTGCGCTGTTGCTGCTGATGTTGTGGCATTTGAAGAGCAATCATCAAAGTTTGTAATTAAAATTCTATGACGACTCGTTATATGCTGGGCATGGAAATGAGGCCGAGGAATGAGGAAAACATATTGTTAGCCGCAGGAATTCGTTCACTGCGATGCTGTTTGCGTTCAAATCCTGTGGCTAAGATTATGTCGTTTTTGAAATTCTTTGCAATTAATATTATATTAATTATTTTTATCATTTAATGGTCTATTTATTTGCCATCCAGCAGCTTATTTGAAGTGATCTTTCGTTTTTATTATTATTTGAGGCTGCATACGAAATTGATCGAATCTTTTAGAATTTAAATGTTTGTAAAATGTTTTATGCAAACAATGTATAATATTTGGGAGAGCTCGAGACAATGTTTCTGTTATTTTATTTTATTTAATTTTATTTTATTTTTTTTTATTTTATTTTATTTTATTTTATTTTATTTAATTTCTAACACAAAAACATCCATAGAGAACATTTTAGCCCGGCTTAAAGATTAATACATTTTTTTTTGTGGAAGAATTTAAGACAGCAAAATTTTTGACAGGATCGATGCTGACCAAACAGCCTTCGGGTAGTTTAAAAAAAAAACAAAAAACTATAAATCCAAAAGACAAAGCTGTCTGTTTTTGATAATCTGCCATTCGCTATCGAAAAAATTCCATTTATCTGCGTGTTTGTGGAAATATTTATGCAAAAAACAACCCCAGACAAATTATTCGTCAATTTCAAGACAGTTTAGACATATTTTCTTATATTTTAAACAGTCAAAGACGGAGTTTGTATCAAAAGCTGTCAACTTACTGGAAATATGCCGGGAATCTGCCTTTGATATTCTATAAAATGTGATAATCTGCCATACGCTTGCCACAAGTTTCCATTTTCTTTTTTAAAATATTTAAAAATTTGTCTCGGTCGGAATAATTTTCGAATTATTACAAAAAATAAGGAATACAACTTTTTCAGGGGTAGATTATTAGCTAGTATTAAATTTTAATAGCGTATTTCCAGCATATTGAAAACAGACAACTTTTAATAAATTTTTGCCACCTTTGTCTGTTTAAAATCAATCAAAATAATGGTTCTAAACGCCCTGTGCCTGCCACAAATTTTGTGTCGTATTGCTACACACTTCATAATAACTCTCAAATATTCCGGAAAAATTACAAACATTTCGGGATGTTTTTTTTTTTTTGTATTATATTTAATTTGTTTTCTTCAAAAAATTTGACCATAAAACATATTTTTTCTGTGAGAAAGATTTTCATTATCTATCTTTCATACAATCCACAAAAGCAATGAGTGAAATGTTTTAATGTATCCAGCAGGAAACGTCACCAATGATTCCTCAATGATTCCCCTATGTCAGGTCAGAAACATCGATGACCGATAGCATTTTCGCCCTGCAAAGCATTGATGACATTTTCATACAAATGTCCACTGATTCATGCATGATGTAGCATTAACGATGTCATGCACGTCATTCATCAATGAAGTCCCAAATGATTATGATACATATAATTTTATTTTTGTAAAAAAAATATTTTTTTTTATTATTTTATTTTTTAGTTTATATTTTTTTATTTATCGTATTTTATTTATTTTATTATTTCTATTTTATTATTTTCTTCTATTCTTGGTTGGAATGGTATGTGTACTTGCTAATGTCAATAACGTACTTCACTAATGGACATAATCTATCAACATTACTACTGCTTATTATCCCGCTTTTATAAAAATTGGTCCCTCAATTTGAGGCTATGAATTATATGTCAGGATGACATCGAACACAAATTTTCAGTTGTGCGCGTAAATGCTGCCCCTAGACGTATGTTGTATGCATTTTACAACGTAAATGCTGCATACCTTTAGGGGCATGTGACGATAATGTTAATTTTCATCAATGACGTCATCAATAACATTTCATCAGTGACAGATTTTCACAATGTCATTGATATATGTATATATGACATATGGTGTATGACGTCTTTAATGCAATGTCATCAATGACAAATTTTCTAATGTCCTCGATTCATGACCTTGTCGTTAATGAAGTCATTTTAATAGCGTATTTCCAGCATATTGAAAACAGAGAACTTTTGATAAACTTTTACTGCCTTTGTCTGTTTAAAATCTATTAAAATAATGGTTCTAAACGCCAGGTGCCTGCCACAAATTTTGTGTCGGATTGCTACACACTTGGAGAATTTGAGATTTTACCAGTAGGATATTAACAAAATTTAGGCAACTGACAAAGACTACGGAGTTTTTAAGTTTCCCAACTGCTATCCAGATATATAGTGATAAAGTTACTAAAATGAGCCAAAAATGACTTTTTATGGTTGTTTATATGGAAATAACACAAACAAGAAATGCTAAAAACTACGTTGAGTTCTCATATCAAGTGAACCATTGTTAACCATTTTTAATATTCTAAAAAAAAAAAATCTAAATTTTTGTTGATATGTGTGCCGAATTTCAAGATGCTATTTTGACGGTATCATATTTAAAAAAAAATCATAATTTTATTAAGTTTTGTATTGAAAATAAAATTTTCTACAGACAAAGTTCTTGAATATATTTATAACGCTAATTTCGAAATTTTTATTTTAGTAAAATACAGGAATATCTAATTCGTAAAATACACGAAACATTTGTAATCTCTTCTTTTTTCCAAAATTGTTTTAACGAACTATTTCTATATATTACAAGTCAATATTCGTAAAATTAAAATAACAACAAAATAACAAATACATCATGTAAGTTACGAAATAATCGTTATATTATTTCATATTTTTTGAAAAAATTACTAAAATTTCGTAAATTTTGAATCTATATGTTGAATATTACGAAACATTCATGTTTTTTTTACGAATAATGCGTTTAAATACGCATTTTATTCTAATTGGTATCGCGTTAGCAAGCAGATGGTTATAAAAAACAAACAGTTTAAGTTTCTGTTCTGTGTGAGTTCTGCTTGTGTCAAAAGTGCAAATGTGTCAAATCATTGCATATTATTTCATATTTTTATTTATTAAAAACTAAAATAACCAATACGTTCGTAAAGTTACGAATGTTTTTATTCAAAATACGAATATATTCGTAACATGTACGAATATAATCGTAAAATTATTAATTAATGCGTATGAATGTATTCAAAATTTTACGAATGTTTCATAAAATGTTCGAATGAAAAGTACGAAAATGTTCTTAAAATGTACGAATAAAGGTACACAAATATTCAATAAAGTACGAAAAAATAAAAATATTTCGTAGTATGTACGAATGACTTTCGTAGACAAAATCAACGAATAGTATCATAAAAAACACAAATAAAATTCGTAGGTTTTTCATAAATTTATGAAAGTTCTTTCATTTGTTTTACGAATTTTTTCCTAGTTCAATTTCACGATTTTTTTTTTTTTGTTAAATACACGAAAGATTTAGTGTATTTAAAGCAGTTTTTATTTTGAGTTTAGGCGGTCCTCCTAAAAATTATCCAAAATCTAATGTGTTTTTATTTAACTGTCTTGGTTTTGCCAATTAGAAATCAATGTATATATAGTATACATACTCTTATAATATGACTCTTATAATATGTTCAAATTTATAGACCTATTGATTATCCGGTTACCGGATCTTGATAATTCGGTTAGAAGAAATTATTTTCTACGTCCACATAGGAAGCTCTAACTTCTGAGTTCGTGGAAGTCCCACTATGAAATAAATTGTTTCGAGAAGGAAACGGATATAGCTATTTTTTGAGATATCTCTGGCTAAAATTGAGACTGGCCTGAAGTCAGTGTTCAAATTAGCATATTTTAAATTAAAAAATATATATTAAATGATTTATTACCAAATAATGTCTATTTTTTCTTGACAGTTTGTCAAATTCTCTATAAAACTTCATTAAACGTTTACTCTTACCATGTAATTAATTAAAAATCAATGAATTTGTGACTACCTAATAATAGTCAGGTTTTATTTACACTTGGTATTCGGTAACCGGACTATCAAGAGATCTAATATATTGCACAAATTATAAGAGTCATAGTTAGAAACAAAGTTTGAACCAAATTTTAAAAAACTTAAACAATTAGGTGGCCATTCTGACATGGAATGCCCCATATATTCTACATCAGTCACTACCCAAGTATGTTTAGACTTGCCCGTCTGTCTTGCTGTCCGAATACAAGAAAACTTGATAAATACTAGTCGGAATGCGATGAAATTTTTACTTCTTCTTGATTTTTATATTTATAGACTTTAAGAACATTTTGGAATTTGAAGAACTTTAACTACTTTTCTGAAAATATTGTACTATTTTCTTGAAAAATATGTTTTTAATTAAAATATGCGACTAAATTTTATTTGTTTTTAGTATTTCTACAACAATTAATTATTTTTCCAGAAACATTTTAAAGTATTCTTCCAAAGTACCAATCAGCAATTTGATTATTGCAAATTTCTGATGGCATATGGCAGCTGGGCCCCAAATGTCTCCGAATTTTGCGCATATGTTGCTATCTGTAGATTTTTTACATTATTCAAAAAAAAAAAAAAACAAAAATGAGAAAAGAAAACAAAACCGGTCATAATTTCTGCATTGTGTAAAATTTTGATCGTCGTGCGATCATTATTTTGCCAACCAAAGGTAAATTAATAATAAAAAGAGCAACAATGGCAACGGCAACAACGGAGCCTTTAAGTCTGCAAAGTTAAGTGCTGAGTAGAAGCAGCAGCAACAGCAGCAATATGTTGTTTGCTTTTTAATTTTTAACATTTTATTTTTTATATTTTATTTTTATTTTTATTTTTTTTTTTGTAATTTTTTGTATGCCATGTCTTTGTTTTTGCTGAATTTGTTTGTCTCTCGTTATGCTGGGAAGTTTTTAAAGTACTGCTGTTGTTGCTGCTGCTTTTGCTGTTGCTGCTGCTGCCGTGTATGAAATTCTTTGTTGTCGAAACTAGTGAAGTGTATGAAGTTTTTTCAGTCGATTTGATTATTATCCATTTAGTGTCATCGATGTGCTAAGTGAGCGCGGTAAACGGTCGTGTACCCGGTTGGGAAAGAAATATGTGTGGGAAGATGTTGCAGCGAAATGTCTAGAATGTCTCGTCTTGTTGTGAGGCACTGACTCAGGCTCAACGCAATTGTTGCCAACATGCAATTTGGTTAACGGAGTCAGTATTTGGTTTCAATAACGAATTCAAGTCGTTATTTGTCATGAGAGACTAACCTAAAAAAAATGAATCATTGCTGATCAAATTTCTGCAAAATATTTAAATAATTTTTGAAAAACTAAAAATATTTTTATTTCTGTCTTTGTAAACTTAACAAACTAGTATCTACTATTTAAAACTCTATAGCGCAGACAATATAAATCAATTTTAAAATTAGAATTAACTTTTACAATAAAATTTCGTATAGCTTAAAATGTCAAAAACTGATTTTTTGACTTTAATTGTCTATGATTATGTACCTATATGTATCTATTATTATGATTCCTAAATAAATTTTGTCATTTCAGTAATAAATCTAATCTAATTAATCCGCGGTAGGTCAGTGGTTAGTGCGTTGGGCTGCGAGCCGAAAGGTCCCAGGTTTAAGCCTGGACTGGGGCTAATAACATCTTTTCATAGAAACATTTTTTTATACCGCGCTACCTCTCGTCAGTAAATGGCAAACCTACGAGAGTAAAACCATTGGCTATGAGAAGCTCTCACCCGCCGTTCGGATTCGGCAATAAACTGTAGGTCCCACTACTTTGAGTACAAATATAACACGCACAGCTCAAAATGGTGAGAGAGCCTAAGTTCTTATAGGACTGTAGTGCCAAACTATTATTATTATTTATTAATATTTGCAAAATTTCAAAAATGTTCTTTTTATAATAAAAACTTCTTATTAAAACTAGCAAAATGTTCTTATTTTATGAAAAAAAGTCCTATTCGCTTTTTCAATAATGCCCTATTTCCCGCAAGGGATTACCCAGTAGACATTTTTGTGTTTTTTTTTAATTATTAGGTTTGCATAGGGTAAACCCCTTATAATATCATACGCACCATAGTAGGATTTGCATTATCCAAACAGTCAATGGGTCCCGTCAGTGCAATTTTATTAGATCCTCATATGAAACTTAAAATCGAAATTTGCGTTCATGCAATGCTGAATTCTACTGGTTGAAGAATCTGTTTGCATTATTATGAGTAATATAAGGAAAATAACATTATATTGATTAAAAGGAACATTTAAAAAGAAAATGTAGACCAAATGTCGTAAATGAGGCATTCTTCTTCAAATCTTTAGTTTTTTTTATGGATTGCTTATTGAAAATAAGCGCACTTGTATTTTTTTTTTCATTTTTGTCAATGGATTTGAAAATACAGGTTTTTAAAAATGAAAAAAAAAATATGATGCATATGGGCCATTCCACGTCAAAACGGCCACTTTATATATTTAATATTTTTGAATTCGTTGAAACTTTGCAGTCATTTTCAATGTTCAAACATTTTTTACACGTGTTTCTCGTTTTATATAAAAAAAAAATTTAAAAATTCGTTGAAATTCTACATTTTGCATTGAGTAAAACTACCGTAGCACGTGAACTATAAGTTTAATATTTGTCTAATTTGAAATGTAATACATTGCTCTTTCTAATGGCTACTCGTCTTTAAAAACTATATAAGAACATAAATATTTTTTCTGACGTTTAAATTGGGTTACGTTCTTCAGTAGTTAAACTAAATGCAAATATCGATGAAAGTTTTCCATTTATAAGGGGTTCAACTGCAAAAAACAATATTTTAATAAAAACGAGTTGGGAAAGTTAGGTCACATGGGTAAGTTCGGACACATGGGGCGGATTTTTATAGTCGGTCGGGTCCGACTATGCAAAACCCAACACCTTTGGTGGGGATATTAAATATTAATGCATACCTTAATTTTAAAGTTTTTAATTATGCTGAACCTCCCCACCCTCAGAATATTATTCACATATCAGAAATTTACGTCTTATATCCCCATAAATTAAAAAATTGATATAAAAGTATAAAAAACTAATAAAATAAATATTAGAAAAATATAATTGGGCGGACCACGCCCTTATTTAAAATTTTGTAAGGGTAATACTTCGTAGATTTGATTTTAATAATTTACGGATCAAATTTCCACTATGAAAAACCGGGAAATAATGAAAAAAAATGTGGGCGGATCACGCCCATTTTTATACCACATATTTTTAGGTGAATTATAACAATATGTTTTAAATTTTATAACTATATCTCGAATACTTTTCGAGTTATTAGTACCTAAAGAGTTCTATAAAAGTGACTTGTATGGGAGGTGGGCGTGTCCGTTGAGCGATTTCGCTCATTTTCAAACTTAGTTCCTACTTTTGACATAAATATATTATGACGAAATTTCATCGCATTCTGATCAGAATTTCTTAAGTTTTTCTGTATTCGGACAGCAGGACAGCAAGACAGCAAGAGGGACAGACAGACAGACTAAACGGACTCGGGTAGTGATGCTGATCAAGAATATATATACTTTTCTATACCGGACACGCCTCTTAAGGGGCGTTACAATATATGCACAAAGTTAATATACCCTGTACCTCATAGGTGTAGGGTATAAAAAAAGTTTCAAATATTTTTTGGGCACAGACCATGAAAGTAAAATTTTAAAAACATCGGAACTTATTAAGTCACTTGTCTGGTTTAACATGTCTGGTTTAACGTGTAATGGCCGATATACCTTATTTTAAATTATATAATTTTGCATCTATTCATCGTATAGTGTCAAGTTTCATCACATTTGGAAGGTAATGGAATTATCTTTATTTCCTTATATAAATGTTTTCATTAGCATTTAACTATTATATGGATTTACAATGTTTATGGAAATTTTACAAAATAATATATATTTTGAATTTTTTAAAATTAAAACCATATTTTCAAAACCCAATCCATAAAAAAATTGATGCAATTTCAAAGTGCAACCGAATAATTTTCACGAAATCTGTTCGTTTTAAAAAAGTATGCCTCATATGAAAATGTGTATTTAATCTGAAAACTAAATAAGTGACTTGCTAAAAATGTAAGAATGGTAAGAATAATATAAGTACTTTTCTAAACTATGAAAACCATAGATGTTATCCAATACACCTATCCATTGCAACTTGAAATTTATATTTTTTGCGGTTGACTGGTCATAACATTGGTCACATCCACTAGAATTTCATTGGATTTATTTCATAATATTAACTGAACGGATATTAGCTCAACGGAAAACAAAAGAAATCAGATCGAAATCTCGAATATGTAAAAAATTAAAGGCCAAAATAAATAAAAACACAAGAATATCTACATATTTGTTTTGCGTAATAACTCCAAATCGTTAAGTTATATCAAAAAACTGAACCGAAAAAATTACTGTAGTAAATTATATACAATTTATGTCTTTGTGTTGAAAAAAAACGTAGATCTACTACATTTTGTTAGTTTTTAAACACATTTGTATTTATTTGACTTAAATTTACTACACCATGTATTGGATATTCGTTCTCTACATATTGCAGAAACTGTATTGTTGTTTTATTTTTTTCTTTTATTTTAATTATTTGAAATTTGTGTGGGCACCCGACGAACGTATTACGAAAGGTTCGTGCAGATATAAACGGATTCATTGGCTACATATTGCTGGAACTGTTTTTTTTTTGTTCTGCTTTTTATGGCACACACATGAAGGACGACTGCAAATCGGGTATAAAAATAAACCAAGCATTTGACCGAAACAAGTTGATGAATGTAGATTGTGAGCGGGATAGAAAACTTCATAGTGATGCCAACTAATTGAGTTACCCGCTGAATCTTTTTGGTTTTGAAAAAAGAAACATGGAAACAAATCCGCAGCGTTGAGTACAAATATAACTTGCATGGCCAAACTATTATTATTACCCCTGAAACTGCAGAAAAGCAAATGGTAATATATACACACTAAAAGACATATTCTTCTTTGACTGCGTGTTATTTGCTGGCATATTATTCATATGTAATTTAACTGAATAGTAACACTTAATTGCTTGTGTTTCCTTTGAGTCGTCAGAACTGATGGTGCTTCCATTTTTAGCATCAGGGAAATATTTTTATTATACTCTACAAGTGAATGTCTGTATTTCTTTGTATATATTTCTTGAAGTTGTTCTTTTTTTTTGTACAAATATTAAAAATATTTTTTAAAATTAATTATCACAACAAAGAAAAATAAATCAAGATTTTAGTAAAATTAAAAAAGTATAAATAAACGCAAAATGTTGTTATTTTAAATGTATTCAAATTTTATATAGAAATGCATTCAAATAACCTAGTTATTTTCCATAAAAAATACTTACATTAATTTAGTAAAAAAAAAAAACATATTCTTTTGGACGTAAATCAAATACATATGTATTTATTTTAAAGACATTTTTATTTATTTTAATGCAGCATTTTGTTTTCGGTGGGAGTATGAGGGTCTTGATTAGAATATAAAAGTTCATTCGGAAAATAATACTAAAATCATAACAAAATATAAAAAAATACTTCATTTGTTGTCTAGTGTACTAGACAACTTGTCATATTTATAAAATATAAAATAGTATATACATTGAAAGATTCTTTAATTTCAGCACATTACAAAAAAACAAAAATATATCGAACAATGTTTGAAACATAATTGCTGCACATATACAGGGTGTTTGGTTTATCGATGTCAATAATTCGGGAAGTAATTATATGATTCAGAAAAATAAGAAAAAATTAAAAAAAAAAAAAAAAAAAATTAAAAATGTCTAATTTTGCACCCAGTTTAAGATACAGCGTGTTTAATAAATGCATATTACTTACATTAACTAATCTTGAAAATTGTTAATAAAATGTAATCTGTAGATAAAGTATTATCAGTTATTTACTCAAACAATTTCAAACAATTTCAAACAATTAAATTACCTTTCCAATGGTATATCAAATCTTCGAATCCCATTATTTCTTCCTTTTTTAAAAGGTACGTAATGTTGAAATTTACAAAAATAAAAATACAAAATTTGACTTTGTCATTGATTTTCTCAAAATTTCGTTATCGATCACCCCATGTTTTCCTTATTTATGATGATAGACCTTTTAAAAAAGGAAAACATCATACGGTTCGAAGATGTGATACACCATTGGGAAGGTAAATTAATTATCTAAAACATGAGTAAAAAATTGATAACTATGTATCTACTGAATACATTTTATAACCAATGTTTTGTAAGTAATATGCATTTATTAAACACCCTTTATCTTAAACTGGGTTCAAAATTAGAAATCGATGATCCAAACGGCCTGTATATTGATTTTAAAATGGCAAACCATACTCACTACATTATATTCGTTTAATTTGAAATTTTAAAATTTGTTTAACCCTTATCTTTTTGATCCAAAAAGACTCCAAAAAGGTTTCACAACCATTTTAGTCGCCAGTAACGAGCGATTTCTCAACTTTTGCGCATCGTGGCAACCGCAACACCACCTGAATTATTTTAATTGCCACACTCGTTGTTGCAGCTCCACATCGAGAGCCGTGTCGTGTCCAAAATGTGCCACCAACACAGCAACGCCATGCAATTCATTATCCTGTGGCACCCAGCAAACAATGGAAATTCCAGGGAGTATTTTTTGAAAAAAAATACTTTCTGTTTATTTTGCAGTTTTTTCCCTCCTGCCAAATTCCAGCGCTGACACTTTGCATTTTGTGCGCATTCCTCGGGGCGCGCATCAATTGTTCGGTGCGGTGCGGCGCACTTTGGACGCATGCGTGGTGAGGCGGTGCACCTTACAGGACACTGTGGTGGGACAATGAAACGAGGGCTGCAGCAGCTGTTGCTGATGTTGCTGCTGCTGTTGTTGTCGCTGGAAGCAGCAACATGCGCTGCATAAATGACAAAAGCCACGGCGTTGCTGTTTTGTATTTGTTTTGGTTCATTTTGACTTTGATGTAAATTCGTAAAACAATAAAGAAATAAATTACTCGCACTTTGCGCAGCAACAACAATGAATACAATAGGACGACAATGATGATGATGACGGCGATGACAACAACAAAGACGCGCTGAAATCGTGGTTGTTCTCGCGCGCGCTCACAATAAAAAAAAATGGCGAATATTCGTTGCACTCTCCGCTCACGCGCGACCTCTTGCGGTCAACAGCAGCAGCATCAGCAGCAGTTGCTACTCATGCTGTTGCTGTTGCTGTTACTGTTGCTGCTGATGCCAATGATCGCTGATGTGGTTGTTGATGTTGCTGCCAAAGCTGTGTTAATGCCTTTGTGCCTGACATGAACTCTGCGCAAAAATTGCAATTTTAATGCAATTCGTGAGCGGTCAAGCAAAGGCAACAGCAACAGGCAACCAACGAAAACAACCAAAACAACAACAACAATGAGAGAACAAAACGAACATGCAACAAGCACACAATTGGTTCGTTTTGCTTAGGACCACCCTGACGGTGCTGTCAGTACCCAGTGCCGGTGGACCGACACAACCAGGTCGGTGGCATTGCAACGTGCAACATTTTGTTGTTGGTGATTTTTTTGTTATTTTATTTTATTTTATTTTGTTTTATTTTATTTTGCTGCAGGTTGTATTTGCGTTGAAATGGTGGACTTTGCATTGCCTGTATTTGTTGTACTCGCAGTACTTAAATGATTTAAGGATTAAAAAAAAAAAAAAAGTTGTTCATAGGCTCTACGAAATAATTACAAATTGAAAATAAATCTAAAAACTAATTTTTTAGACGGTAATTCATTTGAAACAGGGATTGGGTGGAACTTCAACCGAAATTATTAAAATTTAAGAAAGCGGAATTAACTGCTATATTTTTCTTACTTCCTAAACAAAAATTCATCGATACACGATCACAAATTCTCAACTATATTACGAACGCTAATATATGTATATAAAAGAACAAGTCCTGATGGACTCTCAGATCTATCAACGTCCAGCTCAAAGTCTTTAACATAAGAAGACGCAATTCGTCTATCCCGACGGATTTTTTTGAAATTCTTCCCCTGAGATACATCAGTGGGTATGGCACTGATATTTTCATTCAACTGATATTTTCATTCCAAAATATCTACGCAGAAAAAAATTCTTCAATATGATGAATTTATTCATAAATATTATGAATTTTTTCACCAACTACCAGATTCATCATATTGATACCACCGTTCATTAAATGACATATTAATGAATGTATTCATTATATATATGAACAAAATATTCAATACAATGAATTTGAATTGTCATATTGATGAATTTGTTAATAATATTTTTTCAAAAAAAAAAAATTTTATAAAATAATTCGAAAAATAAGTGTAAAAAAAAAATTGTTCCAAAAAAAAAATGTGTTCGAAAAAAAAATTTTTTCGAAAAAAAAAAATTTGTTCGAAAAAAAAAATTTTTTTTTCAAAAATATATTTTTATTAACAAAAAGTTGTAATTATAATAAATATATTATAAAACATTTTACTAATTTATGCATGTCGAGCAAGCATTATATAAGAAATAATACACAAGAACTACTTGAGAATTGAGAAGTACGGCCAAACATTAACGAAAAAAAAATATGTTGATAGAAATATGGTTTAATGAACAGCATTCTTCAATATGAAGAACATATAAGTTGTATTTTATATTTTGGTTCATTAATACGATGAAACGTATTCTTCACATACAGTTCATCATATTGAAGAACACTTTTTCGACAGTTACCAAGCGTTCTTCATATTTATGATAGCATTCATAACATTGATGGCGTTAATCAGTAATATTATGAATGGCTGCTCAATACAATGAATCCTGGTTTGAAGAACGGAATTCATCAATATGATGTAAATTTTCTTTCTGTGCATGTATGTCATGAAATTTTGTCCATATTGTGTTTTTTTAATTTTTGTCAGCAGGTTTGGACAAAATGGCGTGGCACCTTTAAGTCCTGACCAACTAAGAGCAGGTTTCTAAAAATCGAAAAAAATGTCATATTAAACATTGTAATCATCACATATAATGTTGGTGAGATTGGACAAAGTGACGTGGCATCTCCCATATAACTAATTCGTTAAAAATTCTATAACTCTTGACATAAGAAGAGCAGAGTTATATAAATCTATACAAAGGATCATACACCCAGAAAAAAATACTATAAAATGCTATTAAAATTAGTCAATAGGATAAATTATTATTTGAATGGGTAAATACCCAGCAGTAAATGGCCTCATTGGCGACAAGGTCATCAATGATGAATCGAGGACATTAGAAAATTTGTCATTGATGAATATGTCAATAACAATTTCATAAATTACATTGCACTAAAGACGTCATACACCATATATAACAATGACATTGTGAAAATCTGTCACTGATGAAATGTTATTGATGACGTCATTGATGAAAATTAACATTATCGTCACATGCCCCTAAAGGTATGCAGCATTTACGTTGTAAAATGCATACAATACATAACGTCTAGGGGCAGCATTTACGCGTAAAACTGAAAATTTGCGTTCGATGTCACCCTGTCATATAATTCATAGTCACAAATTGAAAGACCAATTTTTATAAAAGCGAGATAATAAGCAGTAGTAATGATGATAGATGATGGCCGTTGGTGAAATACGTTATTAACATTAGCAAGAACACATACCATTCCAACCGAGAACAGTAGAAAATAATCAAATTAAAATAAATAAAATAAGGTAAATTAAAAAATATAAATAAAAAAAAAATATAATAATAAATAAAATTTAAAAAAAAAAAGTGTATGACAATCATTTGTGACTTCATTGATGAATGACGTGCATGACATCTTTAATGCTACATCATGCAGGAATCAGTGGACAGTTGTATGAAAATGTCAACAATGCTTTGCAGGTCGAAAATGCTATCGGTCAACGATGTTTCTGACCTAACATAGGGGAATCATTGAGGAATCATTGGTGACGTTTCCTGCTCCGTACTATTAAATACCTACACTGAGAAAATACATACTTTAAAATTAACAACAAATGTTTAAAACCGAAATTAAACACAATGTTTTAAAATCAAACGAAATTGTTTTAAAATTAAACGAAATTGTTTTCAATTTAATCACTTTGGTGTTAAAATCGAGATTTCGTGACATGCCCTTAAAGTATGCAGCATTTAAGTTGTGAAATGCAATTTGAATTGCACACAACAATCGTATAGGGGCAGCATTTACGCGTAAAATTGAAATTTTGTGTTCAATGTCACCCTAACATATTATTTATAGGCCCGATTTGAGGGGCTACATTGCACAAATCGGGAAATAAGCAGTAGTAATGTTAATAAATGATGGCCGTTAGTAAAGTACGTTATTGACATCAGCAAGTACTCATATCATTCCAAACAAGAACAGAACAAAATTGCAATAAAATATGCAATAAAATATATATAAAAAATATATTTTTTTATTTTTGTTTTAAATTTTATTTTAACAAATTTGTTTTAAATTTTGAGTTAAAAACAATTGTTTTTTTAATTTAAATGAAATTGTTAATGTTTGTGTTTAAAATTAACACAATTTCATTTAATTTTAACACATTTTTTCTCAGTGTACTATTAAATTGTTCTTCTGTTTATATGAAAATATTTATTATTGAATCAATAACTGTCCTATTGACCCATTTTAATATGAGTATACTAAAATTCTATTCGGCATGTAGAATGTGAGCGGTATTAGGTAAAGGGGTGTGGTATCTAGATAGTAGAATTATAAATCTTTCATATTAAAATTCCAAACGCCACGTAGAAAGTGGGCGGAATTGGAAAAAGATCGAGTCACAAAACACTAATCACTACAACTAGTGCACTAGCTAGTCTCAATTTTGATTAAATATGTGCTAAATATTCCTATAGACCTACCTATCTTAACATAGTAAGTAGTACAATTGAAAAATATTTCGAAGAAAATTGGGACAGGCAAAATATCGTAACTACAATGTATACCATATACTTGGAAAAAAACTACACGGTTATTATTGGCATAAAATACTATACTAATCGATTTTGAGCCCTTTTTTCGTCTCCTGTGAAATTAGCTTTTTGTTAGTTACCAAAATCTATAGAATTAAAATAATAATCCATAGATAAACAGACTATCATCAATTGAAACTAGATACAGAAAAATCCTCTTTAGGCATGAGGTTGGAAGAATGAAAAAGTAAGTTGTACCAACTAACTTCATTCGGTTAAATCGAATGGTTTACAAAATTGCAGGCCGAACTGCTATATTAGCCTATACACATGAAATATTAGACAATACACCTGTAGTAAATTGTTCTTTAACATTTTGAAATTGGTTGCAGTACAAACTACTTTTTATGCTGACAATAACAACAGACTAAGCGGTTGAGAGAACCAAATAAATTGGTTGAACAAAGAGTTGGTTGGCGCAACAAATCTCTATCCTGTGTGTACTATTGATGTTGTGCGACTATAAAAAGTTGGAGATTCAATCTTTTTCAAACAATTGATCTCGATTTCTATAAATACAAAAAAAGAGATAACGTTCTAGATTTGTGGAATTTTATCTATTCGATCATTATTATAGTTAATCAAATAATTTGATACTTGGACGATTTAATTTTTTTTTTTTGCTGGATTGATACAAACCGTTCCCTTAACCAAATTTTTTAAAATTTTATTGCTTAAAATTATCATTTTGTTTGACAAGGTGTTAGGAGCTATTGGATGCATATAACGTATAATGAATGTTGCTAAATGAATGTTTTTCATTAAAATATGTTCTGATGTTAATTATAAATTTAACTTTAAATGATCGTTGGTTGTTCCACTGTGCGTCATTAAAATGCAAAACTGCCCCTATAATGGTGAACAAAACTAAAGAGAAACACAAAAACAAATAAATTTATCTTCTCATCAAAAATTTTAAATATTTTAAGTCTCCAAAAATTATATTTATGGGTGTTATCCTCATATATGAGCACTTGAAAGTTCCCATATAAGTACCCAAAAAAGCACCCAGATCTCAAAAAAGTATAAATACGTTTAAATCTCCTAAAACATCATATTTGAGCAGTAAAAAGAGCTCAAAAAGACTCACGATTTATATTTATTTATTTTTTATTTCTAAACACTCAAGTATGCGCACATAAAAGAGCCCAAAGAGGCTCCCAAAACCTTAAAACATAATATTTGAGCACTAAAAAGAGCAAAAAAAGTACCCGAAACCAGGGTATAGCACACGCTTCAAATCCTCATATGTATGATCATTTTAAATATTTTTAAAAAATTCACATTTTGAGATTTTTTAGAGACCAATTTCTTGATTTCCGAACTTTTTCTTATTAAAAAATAAAAAACAAATCCGAGAGAAAATTCATCCATTTCAAATAAATCCATGAAATAGATATGTTTTACTGTTGAACTTTCACAAATAGATGAATTTTTAATTTATTTCAAATTCAAAATGAATATAGTATATCAATTTTATTTAAACAGAAAGCTCCTAAAGATAGCATATCTTTAATACTTTTATAATTCCCTTTTTAGAGTGTTCCTAAAATGGTTTTAATTTTTGTGCTTTTATGAGTTTCATTTAGGGAAGCCTACTAATGCTCTCATGTAAATCTATTTTTTGAGTCCAATTTTGGAGCGCTCTTATAACATTCTAATGTAAAGATCATTTATGAGTCCATTTTCTGTGTGCTCAGAAACAATTTTAAATTGTACCCTTTTATGAGTGTAATTTATGAGGCATCCTAAATAACTGCTAAATATGACTCTTTTATGAGTAATATTTTGGAGAGCTCCGAAAACAGTCGTAAATGCGATACACTCAAAAAAGGGTATTCATTATTACTTCAATTCATATTCTTCATTTCAGAGCGCACCGAAATTTCTTAATAGGATACCCTACAATAATCAAATAAATCATTTCAAGTAATTCAATCAAAAGAAGCAAGAAACAAACTTGATATATTGAAGTGTAAATTTTGCGAAGTTTTTTTTATTTTTTATTATGCAACACAAAAAAACTGTCACACTTGTGACATATTATGTGAACACGAACAGCCAACAACAACTTTTACTACTTGGTTTTCGACGTTTTATATAAATTAAATAAATAAAAAACGTGGTTTACATCGATTTACTATGCTGAATGACGACGTGAACCAATGACTGAATGTCTAACTGCAGGCAGAGAAAAAAATCATTCTGTTAAAAAGTTTAAAATATCAAAATGTTAAAATGACATTATTTTTATACTAAGCTTGGAGTGTGACAAAAAAGCAAGTGTGTGAGAAAAATCATACCGATCTTTTCCCATAATATTAAACTGGCCAATAAAACTCTATTTCATTAGATCCACAAATGCCCATTCCTCAGGCAATGCAGTCCCTTGAAACTGATACATCAAACATTTTATAGTCAAAATAGGTCGTGCATCCTAAAGGCGTTGCGTCATTACAAATTAAAAACCATTTCTCGAATTCTGGTACATTTATTTGTAGGGTTTACAAATTGGTTAAAAACTAGTTACACATTTTTTACAAATTGGTTACAAATTAGTTACAAATTGATTTAAAATTTATTACAAATTGAATACAAATTGGTTTCAAATTGGTTACAAATTGGATACAAATTGGATACAAATTGGTTAAAAAATGGTTACAAATTTGTTAGAAATTTGTTGCAATATGTTACAAATTGGTTACAAATTGGTTCCAAATTGATTACAAATTAATTAATAATTAGCTATAAATTGATTACAAATTGGTTTCAAATTGGTTACAAATTGGTTACAAAATGGTTACAATTTGTTTACAAATTGGTTCCAAATTAATTACAAGTTGGCTATAAATTGGTTACATATAGGTTCCAAATTGATTACAAATTAATTAAAAATTGGCTATGAATTGGTTTCAAATTGATACAAATTTGTTGCAAACTGGTTAAAAATGTGTTTCAAATTGTTGCAAACTGGTTACAAATAGATTTCAAATTGAGTGCAAATTGGTTACAAAATGGTTACAAATTGGTTTAAAATTGATCTGATAATTATATATACCGGCCAACCTGAAGATTGTGATTAGATAGAGGTATATTCTAAAGCATGGTATTGATCTCTGCTTTATTGTTGCAATTATTTTACATTATTGCCAAGAAATTTAAAAATATATTGCTCTTTAACTTATTATAAACAATAACTTTTTTCTCTGTGTGTGGTCAGTATATGCCACAAAATTCAACTGACTGTGCAGCTGTCTCGCTGCCTGTATGTCTGTCTATCCGACTGGCTGCCTGCCTGTCTGCTACTCCGTTTAAATTACTCAAATTGACAAGCATCAAAAATCCAAATGAGTTCATGTTTGATATGCAATGAAACTCAAACATGATGAATGTGAAAAATAAATTTAATATTGTGTAAGAAAACAAGAGCAGCAACTAACTCTGCCCAGCAGGAATTGACATCATTGACGATAAAGACATCGATGATGAATCGAGGACATTATAGAATTTTGTCATTAATGAATATTTCACTAAAGATGTCATCATACACAGAAAAAAATGTACATCATATTAATGAATTGCGTTCTTCAAAACATGATTTATTTTATTGAAAAAGCATTCATAATATTAATGATTAACGACATCAATGTGCTTGGTAACTGTCGAAAAAGTGTTCATCAATATGCTGAATTGTATGTGAAGAATACATGTTCTTCATATTGAACTAATTTCATTAAACCAAATTTCAATCAAAATATTTTTTTTCGTTCATTTTTTGCCGTACTTCTCAGTTCTCAAGTAGTTCTTGGATGTTACTTCTTGTATAATGCTTGCTAGACATGCATAAATTAGTAAAATATTTTCTAATATATTTATTTATAATTTCAACATTTTATGAATAAAAAATAATACTTATAAAAAATATATAAAAAAAAAAAAAAATGAATTTTATTTTATATTTTTTTCTATATTTTTAATTTATTTTTTTTTTTTTGAAAAAAAAAGTTTGAAATAAATTTTTTAGACAATTTTTTTCCGAATTTACTGGGTAATATTATAGTCACTAGCAATTTTTTAGTGATACATTAAGTATAGTCACTGAAACTTTAAAATTTGGTTGGAAATTTAGTACGAGTGTTTTAAAGGTAGCGCTCGCTAATTACACCAAATGAGTTAAAATTGAAATTGTAGTTAATAATAGTAGTATAGATAAATGCGTCCGATATGAAAAAACTTAGTAGAGTTTCGATTGTGATACAGAGTTATATATCAAAAGTGATTTTTTTAAATCTCTTTGTCGATTTATGTCAAGAATTAATTTTAAAATATTTGTTGCAAATTTGCTGCATGTTGCTGCCCTATAGTGTAGTGCCTACACCGATATATTAAATTTGTTTGGATATTGTAATGCCTCTAAAGAAGCGTGACCATTATGGAAAAGTATATATTTTTGATTAGAATATTCCCGAGTCACTATAACGAAGACCATCTCTTTGTTTAAGCTGGTACGAATGTATTTGGTTTCAATACATTTTTGGCCTTGCCTGTTTGGTCAATCCCTCCATACTCTACGTTTAATATGTTTAATATAATCCTTTGTTTCAATTTTTACAACTCTCCTCTTAGTATGTCAGGAGTGCCAAAACCTCCACCATTTGGAAAAAAAAGGTAAAAAATCTCATAAACATCACTGGGCCAAATTTCATGACTGTGTCTATCTTAAGTAAACATATATTTTGAATTAAAAGTTCAGTTTTGCCACGCCCATTTTTGTACATTGAGAGACGAATTTCAAAAAGTACCGTCTAAGTTATCGCCTCCCTGCAGTGTACTACTAGTTTAAACCTTATGCAGAATAGGATAATTGACTTTTCCTATGACATCATCATGTAAAAATACCAGTTGGTTATATGAAAATAGGATCGATTTTTAAATAGTAGTGGTATTTTTTTAACTACTTAACTACTTTAACTCTAAAGAACATTTTTATGTACACTTTTGCTTAACCGACGTTAGTTATAAAGTCACACTTAAAATTTTTAGATCTAAAACATGTATACAACACCACATATCAGTTATTAATGTCGAAGAGTGCATTTATTAAAAAGGCTCTTTTTTGAGTATTTATTTCTCCATTGTTCAATTTTTGAGCTAGGATATCTCTTCAATTTTAAATTCGTTCATTTGGACTCATATCTCATTAATTGAAAAAGTAATTTTAAAAACTGTTATTAATACTTGATGGGTGGGTTGTAAAACTTGAATTGACATTATGAATGTCAAATCGAATATCATTAGAACTGGAAGTGTGGGGAAAAAACTGAAAACGACATTGTTCTTGGGATGTTCAAATCCAAAAGAATATGTAACTTTCATCTCTGATGTCGAACATTTTTCTCACATGTGCGCACAGACAAAATTTCTAATGTGGGAATAATATTCTGAGGGTTTTTATCAAATTAATATCCACCAACGTCTATGGTGTTACATATTCGTATGGTATTTCGTGAGTTGCAATTTTTTCGACATTTTTTGGTTCATATTTTTAAAATTACGAGATTTCTAAATTATATATCTAAATTATATATGTCGACATATCACACTAATATGACTTTTGTAGTTATTACATGTATTTCATAATCCTGTCATAATCATATTTTCTCAGTTTACAGTTTACAGTTTAAAATATACTATTATCGATGTGCTCATTAATTAATTTAAATAGGTAATGATCACACAATTAAATTTCAATTTTTCCTGTATTATTTTAATACTTTGTAAAGTTTTTACTTGTCACAATCAATTCGTTGAAATAATGAACACGATAAGAATTCCATTAAAATTTATTTTTAGCAACTTTTGATTGAACATAATAATCATTCTTTATATCGACACACATTCACTCTGCTTCATTGATCATTTTTAGTTTTTATTCAATTTTAAACCCTTGGGGCTACATGAATCTTTTATTATGAAAATGAAATACCTTGTGCGCTAGACTTGTTGGTGCGTTTTGCATTTGATTGAAATATTTTTATATCCGAAACAATCAATATACAAGGTACTTTAAAAAATTCTTGGAATATACATTAAAACAAAACATCTTTCAAATATTAAGGAAAATTATAAAATTATAATTCCAAGATTTTAAACGCACACACACACTTTGAATCATAAATTAATCGATAAAACATACAATAATTTCAAACAATTTGTCAAATGCTGCCCATTACGAACAGCCAAACAGCTGCCAACAACTTACTACATAGTACCAACCGCGATGCGATGGAACAACCAACATTTGGGCTGCATTCACCGCAGCCACCACCAGAGCCAATAAAAGATGAGCAAGCAAAGTACAAAAGAAATGAAGAAAAAAAAAAGAAAATAAAATAAAAAGCCACGATAAGGGCCATAATAATTATAACCATATTAGCCAGCGTCCACGTGGAAGACCCTCTGGCTGGCCCTGGGACTAATTAACAAATGATTTACTTCGAACACATTTTATGGCTGTAATGCAGTTGTTCGAGGCTGGGTGTTTGCCATGCAGATAACTTCATCGAGACGAAATATTCCTCTGTGGCAATGAGAGACATCTTGGCCACCAGAAAATAACATTTTGTGAATTTCAGCTGCACACGACGCAATGCGATGCCATGTGATGTGGTGAGTAACAAAATCGGTTTCATGCGAAAGCAGCTACACATTTAGCAGAAGAAGATGTGGACGATTGAACAGAAAGATGTGATGAAGAACATCGAGGTTAAAAAATATATAAAAATTTGGTAAACTCGTCGGAGTTTGCAGGGCTCTGCCCACTGGCCAGAGTTGCCAAATTAAAAATTATTTATGATAAAATGTATTGTAATATAGTTTTCTGCGTCTAATATCGAAAAGATAATTTCATACTTTCCTTTTATTTGAATTTTAAAAATAAAACAAGAAAAAATGATGGGAAATTAAAAATGGACTATATCTCTGGACTAGAGCCAATTTGACAAAACTAATGCCATTTTCGGAATCAGCGCTATAAATGTATCCAATATTTACTTTAACTTTTACAGCACCATGTCAAAATTAGAATTTAGTCGCGCAGTGTAATTTATCCTATTGAATAATTTAAATAGCAAAAAACTATTGATTTTATAGTGCGGACGAGACAAAAACGGAAGTACATATGGAAAGTCCAAAAACTCAACGAATTTTGCATATAAATTATTTTTTGGAATTATTTTAAAAAAACAGCTCTGATAAAAAATGTACGCTTTGTTTCTTAAATGTATACTTTTTTCATATTAATTCACAGAATAATTCCAAACGTTCCGTCTGAAAATTTGCACTACGATTTTTTGCCAAAAATATTTAAATATCTGACAGGATTAATAATCATTATTATGAAGCCGCGGTAGCTCAGTGGTTAGTGCGTTGGACTGCGAGCCGAAAGGTCCCCGGTTCAAGCCTGTACTGGGGCTAACAATATCTTTTCATAGAAACATTTTTCTGTACCGCGCTACCTCTCGTCAGTAAATGGCAAACCTACGAGAGTAAAACTATTGCCTATGAAAAGCTCTCACCAGCCGTTCGGATTCGGCAATAAACTGTAGGGCCCAACACTTTGAGTACAAATATAACACGCACAGCTCAAAATGGTGAGAGAGCTCGGCCGAAGTTCTATACAGGACTGTAGCGCCAAACTATTTTGTATTTATATATTATGAAATAAAATATGATGTACGTTGTACGTGCGGTTCGAATCGAATTTTCAGATTTTTTTAAAGATATTCATTTTTTTTACTTTGTTGTGATAAAAAAATTTTTTTTGTTGATATTTTTTTACATTTTTGGTACACCCAGAAAAAATACTATATAAATAATAGTTTTTTACTATTAAATAGGATAGGATGAATTATTATTTTAATCGAAAATACCATTAAATACTAGAAAATACCATGACATTGCCATGGAGTTTATATGAAAAGATTTATTTTTTGTATACTTTGAAATCAATAATTGTCCTATTGACAATTATAATGAGGTTTGCGGAAATTCTTTTCTGTACCCAAAGTTCAATTAGCTGTTGAAAATGTTATTGAATTACTAAGATATCGATGTTTACATTTTTTGAAAGTTCTGCTTTAGAAACAGAGGAGTCAACTCTTTCAAAAATGTTGTTTTTTTAATATGAACGTGACAAAAGAACACCTTTATAGAAAAATCAAAATATGTCCCTTATTTTAATTTAACTGCTTTATGAGTATTTTTTTTTTTCGTTACCGTTAACGGAATAAAATTTTTTTTGGAGATTTTTAGATTCAAATATTTACATACCACGGTCGTGGTTGACGTTTTTCTGGAAATGTCCACATGTGTGTACAACATCCCGGTGGCTCGATTGGTAAGTGCGTTTGACTACGAGCCGTAATTTCACGAGTTCGATCTCAGCGACTGTCAACAATGTCAGACATGCGTCTAAAATAATTTCAATGTTTTAGTGTCAAATACCATTTTTACTACATTTTGTATTTATTTTTTCTTTAAGTAAATTAATTTCATCAGTTAATATATTCATCTCTTTGCATTCATTCTTTACAATTGAGATCTACATAATAGTAGAATACATCAACAAATCTGTCAATCATATGTTCTTCTATGAGCTAAACTTACTTTTATTTGTACTGATTGCATTTAAATTATATAAAGACAAATTTATTTAAATAATAATGATGAACTATTATTTTGTTTGTGATTCTTTTGAACAAAAAGTTAAAAACATATTTTAGAAATTATAATCAGTCAAGGAGTTTAAGTCACATGATTAACTTTGAAGTAGGAAAATTTTAATAGTTGGTGTTCGTATTGAAATAGTCGGACTAAGACGACTATAAATAACCATACACATATGTTATAATGTGTTGGGTTTTGGACGATAAGTCAAAATTTAAAATATTGAAACTAAAAATACTGAAGACACAAATGTAGAAAATATAAATGCCGAAACCTAAAAATGTCGAAAACAAAAATATCGAAAACAAAAATGTCGAAAACAAAAATGTTGAAAATTAAAATAGCGAATTCATTTTTTTAACCGAAAAAATAATAGAAAATGCCGAAATAAATGCAGAGTAACAAAAATAGAGTTTCTTGTGTAAGAAAAATATATTAGTAAGCAAAAAATGTACAAATAAATACAGTAAATACGAAGATACAGATTTAAAGAAATAACATAGTCTTAACACAGACACCACAATTATGAAATCTTCGCTACGAATTCACATTTTTAAGTACCTTAGAATCGTTGAGTAATGCGATTCAGTGTGAATATGTCCGAATAGCTTAAAATTTATATTCGTACGAAGATTCATTTTTCCGCTACGATGGGACTCAGAATTGGGGTGTGAACATAGCATAAGCTGCATATATTAATTTAAAACTATAAAAACTATTATAAAAATATTAATTTAATTTGAAGGCGTCATTTTTAAATATTAATAATAATAGTTTGGCGTTACAGTCCTGTATAGAACTTCGGCCGAGCTCTCTCACCATTTTGAGCTGTGTGTGTTATATTTGTACTCAAAGTGGTGGGACCTACAGTTTATTGCCGAATCCGAACGGCGGGTGAGAGCTTTCCATAGGCAATAGTTTTACTCTCGTAGGTTTGCCATTTACTGACGAGAGGTAGCGCGGTATAGAAAAATGTTTCTATGAAAAGATGTTGTTAGCCCCCCAGGCTTGAACCGGGGACCTTTCGGCTCGCAGCCAACGTACTAACCACTGAGCTACCGCGGCTAAATATTATGCCATCAAAATACCATCTTGAAATTTGGCACGAACATTTATAATAAATCAACAAAAATTTTGAATTAAGTACTTGAAATCTAAAGTGCAGGGATAATGATCATTACCAACATCAATAGATGATGCATATGAACCACCATACGAAAAGTGATCTTTCTAACTTTGAACAACACTACCTATGGAAATAATTCATATCTGCAAACCCAAAATTCCACTGATATCCCTATCAATTTTGTGTGGAATGGCTCAAATAAAATTTGAAATTTGATATTTCGACATTTTTTGCTCCTATAATAAAAATGTGTGCATATTTATTTTCAAATTTTATTTCGTCATTTTCCAGCTTTAAAATATTCTTCGAAAAAAAATTTTTCGGCCAAAAATTGTTTCGCCATTTTAAGGCTTTTAATATTTCGACATTTTTAGGTTTCAACATTTTTTTTTTTCGACATATCGTACGGATCCCGTTGGGTTACCTTTTCAAGTGACCCACTGGTCCCAGGGTTTACGAATCGTGATAATAACTGGAAATACGCAATCTTAAAAGAAATTCCATTCATTTTAGTTTCGTTTCTTGGGAAAAATATTATTTTTATATGTTTGAGCATGTTTGAGGTCAATATATATTCGAGAAAAAATATTGTTTTTTAGGGCTCAAGGTATAGCCAGATCCGAAGTGCTTTGTAGGTACTTTAATTATACATTAAGATTTATTTCAATATTCCTAAAAAATATTTTTTTCAAAATTTGCAAGTAATTGTTTTGATTTGAAATTTTTTCGAAACGGCAAAGTCATGGCAGAATTTATGGAGACATTTCAGTCATACCATAATGTTTGACATTTATGGCAAGACATGTAGTATCTGCACAATACATTTCCATAAATTATGGCTAGTGGACACGGAGTGTTAAAGACTTTTTATGTTACTCAAAAACATTGGCGCATAATAATAGACAATTTAAAGTCTACCTTAACATTCTAATCAGCTTTTTGGTATTTGATTCTATACGAAATATTTCAAAAATATCTCTACTGATTTTAAGTTGTCTATTACCCACATTCTGAATTTATAACGAACGACGTAAAGAAAATTTGTCGTCTAATATATATAATATATAAAATAAAATAAAACATTGAAATTTATTTAAAATTACGCTACTTTCGTGTAATAGCATTTCGTTTGGAAATACAGAAAGAGGCAGTATGAGTATGCGCCAATATGTTTTACAGACCTTTATAAATATTTCATAAAATTAATAATTGTTATTTAAATGTCAGTTGGTAACCCTATACATTTGTATGTTTGTGTTCTGCCCATAAAAAAATCACTTTAATGCTGTTCTGAATGAACTTTTTTACAGATACAATCGACCCCAGAAAACATAATGATATTTTTATTAATTATAGTCACGAAAGACACGAAAGAAACTCTTAACGAAAAGAACAACATGAAATTATTGCGGCAACCCAGGCGGCCACCGTGAGATTTCATACGCGGTGCGGCGGCGTCTCTTGCTCTACAACGCCACACTAAATGCTCGATTATGTTAACAAAATCTCGTAGAATATTATTAAGAAATTAAATTGCGTTTTTCCCCCGCACCACGCACCACATTTATGGCCGATTTTCGGTTTTCTGTTGTTTCTTCATCAACGATCAACGCCATGCCTTCCATCCATCCATTCAACCGCTTTGGCGCAATTCCCATGATCGGCTGAGGTACCAGCCGTGTATCTCTGGAACCAGTCAAAATAATTTTATTAACGTTTGATTGAGGATTTCAGTAAAGTTTTTTTTTATTATTTACTTATTTCACATTTTTGTTGTTTTATATTATGTTGTTGGCATCTAGTTGCTGATCGTGATCGTATACCTACATTTCACTAATTAGTCACATAATTTTTACCTCGTTCTGATTGCGGTCGGCCACACACACGAACGTACTCGCCGAAACTGTCCGGTTGGATCGATGGCTGGATTTATTTTTGGGATACATTATAATTGCCTCATAAATTGTGGTTTACGTTTTGATAGAAAGATTTTAGCTGTTTTAAAACCCAATCGATCATGCGGTTCATCTCCCACACCCACAGACGATTTCAGTTCAAATGTTTCGAGTTGAGTGTTTCCCATATACTTTTTAAAACAATGTAATACATTTAATTATTATGAAACTTGTTTCAGTTAAAATAAAAATATTATAATTCAATACAAAATATTATTATACGAAAAAATTCCGTTAGAATATTCTGTTTTCAATAGAGCTGGATATGATTTTAATCTAAATATTTTTAAATATTACTGTAAATTAAATATTCTACTTATTACTTCTTCTTATTACCCGACTAATCACTTTGTGCCAACTGAAGTGGTAGCCACACAATAGCCGATAAATAGCCAATTGCCAGTTAAAAAGACCCGCGGGAGGCTTAGTTGATACAAATTTGGATCCATTAAAGTGTCGGTACACCTATTTGGAACTTGACACAATTCTACATAAACATATAGGCGAAAATTCATAGTCAGCTTATGAATAACAGTTAAAGTCGACTTTTTCTAAAGTCTACCAAATTTCCAATTAAAATCTCTTACATTTTATCGAATTTGACAATTTGTGATGGTATCTAAAAATAAATTAATAAAAATTCACCTGTCAACAAATTTTCAAAATTTTTAAAAATTATTTCCATTTGAAAAAGAAGGCATTATATCGACAATTAGTGGTATGTTTCAACATTTTTTGGTCTTGAATGATACTCAATTTACATTAATTGTATATTAAATATTGAATATTTTTGATAAGATGTGTGAGAATGCAAAATTTAAATTCGACTTTAAATATTTAAAATAAGCTTTTGCTCATTTTAAATATAAGTAGAGCTGGCTACTAACCATAAAGTAGACTTTTTGTTGTTTATGAATAAGAAAAAGCTGACTTTTATTTAACTAAATGATTGAATTTTTCAGAGTCGTAACCATAGTATGGTTGTGAGTGACCATAATATGGTTGTCAGTAACCATAGTATGGTTGGCAGTGACCATACTATGGTTGTGAGTACCATACTTTGGATGGCAGTGACCATAGTATGGTTGTGAGTGACTATACTATGGTTGTGAGTGACCATACTATGGTTGTGAATGACCATACTATGGTTGTCAGTGACCATACTATGGTTGTCAGTGACCATAATATGGTTGTCAGTAACCATAGTATGGTTGTGAGTGACCATACTATGGTTGTCAGTGACCATACTATGGTTGGCAGTGACCATACTATGGTTGTCAGTGACCAGAGTTTGGTTGGCAGTGAACATACTATGGTTGTCAGTGACCATACTATGGTTGTCAGTGGCCATACTATGGTTGTCATTGACCATAATATGGTTGTCAGTAACCATACTATGGTTGTCAGTGACCATACTATGGTTGGCAGTGACCATACTATGGTTGTCAGTGACCATAGTTTGGTTGGCAGTGACCATACTATGGTTGTCAGTGACCATAGAATGATTCCACACAACCATACTAAGGTTGCCAGTAATCGTATTTCGATTTCATACAATCATACTATGGTCCTACGTGACCTGTGATCATATTATTATATTATGATTACCCTAACTTCCTGAAAAAGCGGATTGAAATGAAATAAAAAAAAACATACGTTTAATGAACATTTTTACATTTTTTATTATATAAGTATATATTTTTAAATAAAAGACACAATTTTGCAAACTCCGTGAAGCTGTACTCTGTGCGAAGCTGTGCTTGCAATTGCCGGACAGCATCGTTCGAGAACTTTCGTGTAAACTACAGCATCACCGTCATGAAATTGACCACGCGAGCACACGATTAATCACTGAAATTTGTATACACATTAGTATTAAACCGAGCAGTTAATGTTATTTATAGAAATTTGTTTGAACTATATTGTCTTCATATTAAGCATTTACAATTAACATTTTAACTTTCGGATATATGTTTATTTTTAACAATGATGTTTTAAACATTAAAAGACACTTTGTCACGACAAAAAAAACTCGACTGCACACCGCCTTAGTCAACATCAAAGTGAGTAAGAGAGAGTAAAAAAATTCCAGTAAGTGAGAATTATATCGTTGTAAATAATAAATTACTATATTATGATTAGTCTATATCATGGTATGATTGGTATTGACGATACTTTGTTTGTGGCAGTCTTTATCGTAATCATAACATGGTTTTTATCAACCTTATTTTGGTTTTTCAAAAAAACAATCATATTGTAATAAATTATCTACTATATTATGATTTTAGCGACCTTATTATTGTTAAAAAAAATTGAAAATACTATACTTTGATTGTGACAACCATGCAGGATTGTAAAGACCATAGCATGGTTGTCGCAATCATGTCGCAACCACATTATTTCTTTGCGTGTATACTTGCAACTTATATGGAACATTTTATAATTTACCACTATTTTTCTATCTAATAGCAACAATGTTCGATTATTAGAATGTATGACTGATATACATATCACAGCATTGTTACTTATTAATGCGTATATTCCACATATGTTCTTCGCCACCGATTTGTAACTAAGGAACACTGGTTTGCAACACTGGCGTCAGAGGTAACTTAAAACGTACACCTATGACGCATAAGTATGCGCCAATTGCCGAGCCGTAAACTCATTACAGTGGTTTAGGAACTGATATTTTTATCAGATATAATTTTGGTAAAAATATATCAAATTAGGAGGACCACAAATTAAATCACAAAAATGTGCTAACAAATTTATAGATGAAAACATGCAAAATCTGCATTGATTACACTACACAACAGCCATTCTGCGCAGCAGTCAAGGTTATTTTTGTATTATGTAAAATGACGCCCTTATTCCGAAAATATGTTTTAATATTGTTTCTTTGGATAGGTTTACAAAATATGGGCCAATAACTTTTGGACCGAGCTTTCATAAAGGTGGTCACATATATTTGCAAATATTTCGCGTTAATTGAATACCGAATAAACATTTCTTAGAACATTTTTAAATTGGTTCATTAGTTTAAGAGAACTCGAAAGGAGAACTTGAAAAAATATTTTTTTTCAACAAAAATTTAAGAAAAAATTCATTTAAAAAAATGGAAAAAAATCGAGAAAGTAAGATGATACACAAATTTTAATTTTTCAAAATTAGTTCACACCCTTTCAAAGAAATTGAGCTATAAATGACAAAAATATATGGGTAACATTTGAGTAATTATTCATTCCATTTTGACATGCTGCAGATGCAAACTTTATCACAAAGTAAAATATAGACCTTAACCAATGGATAATTTAAAAATTAAAAAAAAATCAATTCATGTTTTTAATTGAAAAGAATTTTTGATGACAGCTGATTATAAACGAACTTAATTTTTAAATATATATTATTTTTTTCGTGGGATTCTTTCTCATGATTTTAATTATTTTTTATTGAATGCTAATGCATCCGCAAAATTCTCGAATTTTTTAAATAATAATTAAATGTAAATACACTGCTGTGAAAAAAATAAAAATGTATTTATTTAAAATGTTAAAAAATCGACGCATTCTCGTAAATTTGAAGTTCGTTAAACACGTCGATTTGAAATGAATGCCGCGTTGTAAGATCCGAAAGTGAGACAAAACCAAATTTAAAATCAAACAATTAAACACACAATGAACAATCGATAAAACAATGACCACAAAGGCACAAAATGCCGACAGTATCACATATACTACATATGAAAGCGTGGGCTTTTCAATATTTCGCTAAATTACAAAAATATATTAAGAGCTTAAAAGAAAAAGAAACAAAAAAACCGAAAAGCATTCAAGTGATTGTGAGAAAGCGTCGGAACAATGCCACGCCGGTCAACGCCAATTGAACAATAACAACAAAAATATATAATAAAAGTATAAAAGCCACCATAAAAGGATAAAAAGTAAAGAAAAAAAAATGAAATATAAAAAAATAAATAAAACAGAAGAACGCTTATAAATGAAATCCGCACTCGTCGTCGACAGCAATTTGTTGCGCACTTCCATTAACATAAATTAAGCGGCAGCTAATGGACAGCGTTAAAAGTGGCAGCAACAGTTGCTGCTAATTTTTAGCCAAAATCATCGTATGCAACACTAAGAGACAGACAGACAAACGGACGTGAATGAGCGACATTTAGAGACGAGTGTCAGCGTCGAAATTTACGCCTATTAAGCGTGATTAGCCGCTGATTAGCGAGCGCATCTTGTCATCAAGAACCACGTCCACGTCCGCCACCATCGGCACCGCACACAGCGCCTCGACATGAAAAATGGTCGCAATAAATTAAAATCCATATCGGCGGACATTAATTACGCTGCTCGACTGACTGGCAGTCTCACTGTCACTTGAGCATTGCTTTGCGTTGCGTTGCTTTGGAATGCAACAAAACAAAAGACTTGAGCAACAAACTTGATTGAGGTTTTAATACTTATGCACTGAGATTTATTTATTTATGGGATTCCGTTGGGCCTACGTTTGCATCCAGAGGCCAGCCTCCTCTCATATCATACAGAGTTATATTATTTTGAAAATTATATCAGAACATTTGGACAATATTCTTCGTATTAGAAGAAAAAAAAATATGTTTGTGGCAAACATATTATGTTCCATGCTTTTTCAGATTTTTAAATAATGTTTGTATGTTTATGAACATTTTTCGAATTTGATAGAAAAAAAATGCACAGAAACAGATTTACGAAAACTTTGCTAAATTTCGAAAAACATAAGAAAACTTAGGAAATATTTCTATTTCTAATATATGTATATAAATTAAGCTGAGAGCACCTATTTCATTGCAAAAAAATAAAATATATACATTCTTCTGGAATTTGACACCGAACAAAAAAGCCTGTATTAAAAATAAATAAATATCTCTAAAAATAAAAACATATGTAATTGACTAAAGTTCAAAACCAAATTTACTTACTACATTTACATAGTTGTTTTTCTATGAAAAATAACAACATTATTTAACTATAATTCTAAACAAAATAATAATAATACATTTTAACTACATTTTGTCTTTATTTATACGTCTTAAATTATGAAGAGATATTACTACATCTGCATTTATTTTTATTACATTCTCTGTTTATTTAATTTCAAGTAAAATGTAAAAATTTTACTACATATGCGTTTATTTTTACAATATGTATTCTCTCAAAAAAAGATTAACCTACACTAAGAAAATAAAGATGATTACCAGAAATATCACAACCAGGGGTTGGGAACGGAACGAACGAAAAGCAAAAGTTCCGAGCGCAAACGTTTCAATCGGAACTTTTGCTCAAAAGTTCCGACTCAAAAGTTCCGCTCGGAACTTTTGCATACAAAAAACGTTTGAATCGTACCGACAAAGAACGTTCCGATGAAGAACGATTGATTCGTTCCGATTAAAAGTTCCAATGTGTATGGATTCACATCTAGGTGTGTCGTTGGAACTTTTTTTGGGTGAATCGCTTCCTGTGGGCATCCAGGTAGGTGCGTCAGTGGAACTTTTTCGGGTGAATCGCTTCCTGTGTGCCTAGATACGCATCCAGGTGCGTCATTGGAACTTTTTCGGGTGAATCGCTTCCTGTGGGCCTAGATACGGATCCTGGTGCGTCATTGGAACTTTTTTGGGTGAATCTCTTCCTGTGGGCCTAGATACGCATCCAGGTGCGCCATTGGAACTTTTTTTAGGTTAATCTGTTCTGTTGGGCCAGATACCTATCCTGGTGTTCAATGGTCAAAATTAGTTCCAATGACGCACCAGGATGCGTATCTAGCCCCACAGGAAGCGATTCACCCGAAAAAGTTCCACTGACGCACCAGGATGCGAATCTAGGCCCACAGGAACAGATTCACCCAAAAAAGTTCCAATGATACACCAGTATGCGTGCCTATGGCGATAGGAACGATTCAAACGTTTTTTGTATGCAAAAGTTCCGATCGGAACTTTTGAGCCGGAACTTTTGAGCAAAAGTTCCGACTGAAACGTTTGCGCTCGGAACTTTTGCTTTTCGTTCGTTCCGGAACGGAACAATATCGGAACGATTGCCAAACGTTCTTTTTATAGTTCCGGTTTCTACCCCTGATCACAACTCTAAATAAAGAGTTATTTACAAATTATTTAGATCTCGGAAAATTTAGATTTTTGTTAGGCTATTATTTAATTTTATTTTAGCATTAAGAATCTAATCATGAACAAGAAACTAATTTATGGTTATCCAGAGCATATTCCAAACTTTAAAAAAATCACAAGTAACGTAATGGGAAATTATTGAGTATCATATAATTTGTTTTTTTTTTCGATTTGTTGAATTTGTAATTTGTCCTATTGACATAATTGAAAAAATAAAAATTATTAATTTTATGCCGTAACAAAGTCTGGATTTGAGATATGAGTGAGAAGAAATAATAATTGTGATTCACAGTTTGGGTATTTATATTTTGGAATACAATTACTTCAAGTGTTAAGTGAGAAAATCGCACTTCAATATTTAAATATTTAAATAATTAAATTAATAAAAATGTATTTCATAATCCAATTTTTATAATGCAAAGTTATTTCTTAATTCAAAATATAAATATTGAATATCAATATTCAAATGCTGTCATAAATAATTTATAAAAATCTAGTTCAGTGTGCTGCAATGTTGTAATTATCGTTGCGCTCCAAACAATTAGATGCTGCATAAATTTTCTATTTATGAAATTGCGGCTATTTTTAGCCATAATTTGAATTAGTTTTGTATTTACAGCTCGAAGCAATTAAAATAGATCGCATTGCGATCAAAGCGATCCATCGATCGATCTGTCGTTCCGTCGTTCATTCGTTCGGTTGACAGTTTGATTGAGCGGCTGATAAGTCGCGCCTTTTAAGAAGCGCGCGCAGTGTTTGCTGCTACGACAGTGGGGTAAAATGCGCCATATTGCGGCAAAAACAAAGACAACGATTGCAGTGCAATTGTGCTAGAGCAACAAAGTTGAATTAATGAACTCATTCGATATGCGGAAACCTTGAATTGCTTAAGGCTAGAAACTAAACAGAACAGACATGAAAAAAATAAATAAAAATTAAAAATAGAAATAAAAAGCAAGACGCTGCAAAAACAGTTAATAAGCAAATATTTTTAAAGCGAAGCGTGTGCGCAAGTTTGTAGCTGTTGAGTGTAGCGAAGTGAGTTGGACAGAGGGACGGACCGACTGTGGACTGTGTATCTTCGAGTACGTGTCTGTGCGCGGAGTGCTTGGAGACAAGTTGTCTAGCGTAGCTGTGCGATACGGACAACGTCTGCCAAAATGCTGTTGTCAGGAACGACGTACTTTATTTAAAAGGCGCAAACAACAGACGCTTCAGCCTCAGCTCCATCTACATCTACATCGTTAGTTGAACAAACATGATTTTATTTAATAAAAAATAAAAATTCAAAAATGAAAATAACACAAAGCTTTATTGACAGTTTTAAGGTGTGATCGGGGCAAAAAGATCGCGCTCACGATAATTCATCATTATTAATTAATAACGCAGAACGCTCGGCCGCGGCGGCAGCAGCGCTGAGGGTGTGTGTAGCGCACTCATGTTGATTAATCAACACAATTGAAGACAACAACAACCACTACAACAGCAGCAGCAATAGCAACAGCTACAATAGCAAACAAACAAAACTCTTTTTGCGTTAAGTACCTACTACGTTATGCAAATTAAAGACATTTGAAAAAATCACGTCAGCAAATTTATTTTTTATATCTTATTTTTTGCTATTTTATACTTTGTTTGAGCAGCTCATAGAAACTGCGACGTTGCGATTGCGAGTGCGCAGCAAATGCGCAGCAGCCACAGACGTAACAAAGCCAATAATTTAGCCGTCATCGTTGTCGTCTGATGAAACACCGCCCATTTATTGCCAAATAACAAAAATTCAAAAACAATGAATTGTTGGGCTGTGCTTTCGAGGGCACGCATCAAAAATAAATCGTTAAAAAACTCCCAAAATATTTAATTATTGCAAAGAAAACGAAAGACTTAAGATGCAAACTCGATACAAATGCAATGGAAATGTATTAAGTAGTTTGTAAATGATTACAAAAAAAATTAAGTTTTACTAATTTTAGCATGAATTATTTTCAACAGAAGTATGTTGGTGAATTTAAATTTGAAATATTTATTTAATTATTTATTTATTTATTTATTTATTTATTTATTTATGTATTAAATTATTTATTTATTTATTTATTTATTTATTTATTTATTTATTTATTTAATTTATTTTTATCATCATTAAAAACCCTAGTCACAACCAATGCGACCAGACTGAAACATAATATTCCACCAGTGGATATTTTAAAACTGAAAGGACTATATTTTTTTGGTAAAATATTCGAACATAAAAGTGGAATATTTTTCTTTTAATTGTATTTCTTATTTCATTTTACAATAAAATCAGTTATTTTTCATACCGTTATTTTTATAACCAACAGTAAGAGTGAAAGAGTATATCTAGTGTGGTACGCAGCACAGTGGAGAATTTGAATAAAAAATTTGGCCCACATTTTGTTTTTGTTCGTAATCACTTTGAATTGTAGTAATATTGAGTGTTATAATGTTAACAAAGAATTCAGCTATTATGTCACAGTTACGCCTACACGTACGACCACAAAAGGCTAAAAATAAATTTTGCCGTCCACCTCACAAATGCAACAAAAATTAATTTATGCCACCCCTCTTTAATTGAGAAGTAAAAACAAAATTTTTAAAATTTATCCTAAAAATTAAAAATGATTATAGCTTGAAACCGTGTATTCAAGTAGGTATTTGAAAAGAAAAAGTTAAAAAATCGCAACCTCCAACCAAACCACCCACCATTCCCCTAATAATAATGAATTCAGTTTTTATAAAACAGCTTTTTCTAAAAAAAGGATGTCAAAATAATTAAAAAGGGGTCATGACGATATTAATGATTTTCAAACGATCAATCTACATAATCGAACAATCTCATATTAAGGAGTTACAAATGTATCATATTGTCTATGGAAAAAATATTCAGCATAAAAAACATAAAAAGTGGCCTAGTATGTCAAGGCCGTACGAGCAATAGTTTTTCTGATATTAAGCATTGCAAAAAAAAATATTTTAATCAGACAGTCTGTCTGTCTGTCTGTTTGTTCCAGCATCACGTCTAAACCGCTGAACCGATTTAACAGAAATTTTGCACTAGGATACTATGGAGTCCGGAGGGTGTCATAGGCTATATATGGGCGGGATTGGACAAAGGGGCGTGGCACCTCCCATACAACCTAAACTTTCAAAACGACATAACTCGTCACATACACAAGCTAAGAAGATGAAACAAAAAACTCATATAAAAAAAAATACAAAAGCAAAAACACAAAAACAAAAACAAAAGCAAAAATCAAATACAAAAAAAATGTAAAAGCACAAAACTTAAGCTATAACTCAAAAACAACAGAAAAATAAAAAAGGATAGAAGACAAAAAAAAATCAACCACACTAAAATTTACCATACTAAAATTCACAACAATAAAACTCACCACACTAAAATTCACCACACTAAAATTTACCAGACTAATTTTCACCACACTAAAATTCACCACACAAAAACTCACCACACTAAATTTCACCACACTAAAACTCACCACACTAAAATTCACCACACTAAAACTGACCACACTAAAATTCACCACACTAAAACTCACCACACTAAAATTCACCACATTCAAATTGACCCACTTAAACTGACCATACTAAAATTCACCACACTTAAATTCAACACACTAAAACACACAACAATAAAATTCACTACCCTTAAACTCACCACACTAAAATTCACCACACTAAAACTCACCACATTAAAATTCACCACACTAAAACTAACCACACTAAAACTTCTACTGGGAAAAACTCTACGGGAAAGAATTCTACGGGATAGAATTCTTCTGGGAAGAATTCTACGGGGAAGCACAGTCTGAGAAAGAATTGTATATGAGAAAAGTTGTTTTATCGGATAATTACTACATTTATAAAACCAATAAAAAAACGTGAATAGCGAAGCACGGGTCCCTGATATAAATAATAAAAATGTTATTTATATTAATAAAATTGGTCAATAACCTAGCATTCAAACGGGTCCAGCTAGTACTAAATACAATATGGATTGTGAGTTTTTAAAATTGTTCATTTATACTAAGAGCATTTTTGGATATAATTGAAATAGGATTGACAGTTCCGCATCAACATTTAACAGGATATACAGAATCCAAAAATGGAATAACATTAAAAACAGTCTTAGTCGAATTAGCATATTCTTAATTGGAATGGTATGGTATATTCTCATGCATTTAAAATTTAGAAAACATTACTTTATTTTTTTTTTTTGATATATAACTTTTATATAGAGAAAAGGAAATCATTGAGCATATTGATCACTTTAAAATTCAATTAGGATATGCGTCATTGGATATTTTTGTCAAATTGGATCCTTTTAAGACTTCAAATACCCAACTACCAAAAAAGTCCAATAACGTAGTTGGGTGCTAAGAACATTTAAAAAAGTCTCATTTTATGAAAAGGAGCTTCAAACATAAATATCACATCATAAAAAATTTAGAAATGGAGTTAGGTGCCCGGACTTTGACCCCACGGACATAACCTCAATTTTTTCGAAACTATAAAATCGGGATTATGACCGCTTTCCAGAGGGTAATATGCTCCACGGGGATTATGTTCTTTTATTTAGAGAAATTAGTAATATATAATTTTATCTGTCCAAACGAAATTTGTAAAAGAATAATGTTCAAAATCAAATAAAAAAAAAATATAATTTTACTCATTGGGCATTATGTTACTTTTCTGGTTCGTGATGATCTGAAAACGTCTCCAAAATAATTATTTTTGAATTCCATTGCACTGTCGAATTCAATATCAGAAGAGCTTGGCTTTTCATTGTTCTTTTTTGTTTTTTCAAAAAAATCATACATTATAACTATTTTGTAATCTAAGAATTAAATTAAAAATTTTATCAAAAAATCGCGCGATTTTTTGTTTAAAATTTTTCGCCAGCGGCGCTTGAAACGCTTCAGAAGCGGCAATAAAGCGGAATTTCGAATTTCGAAAAAATGGGGATTAAGTCAGAATTTTTTTCGGACATAATACCCATTTCCGAAATGGGGATTATTAAATTAAATTAAAATTTCGCATTCAGTCTTCAAATTAAAAAATATTACTTTCCTTTTAAATTTAGGTATGAAGAGCTTGAAATTTTATTAAAAAAATTATATTAAAATTTAAAAAATATGTTAAAATAAAACCTATGTTTTGGAATGCGTAACTTACATTTTTTACAACAACGTTAAAAGATTATATATTTTACGATTTTCAAAAAATCTCAACTTGGTCGGGTTGGGCACATAAACAAAAAGTTCAATTTTAAATCAACATCATAATATTGTTTTTTTTTTTTAAATTACTGCAGTACAAAAATATCAAAACATTTCATATCAAAAACGTGTTATTACAAAATAATTATTCTGTAACTTAGTATTTACCATTGGTATAATACCATATTAATTTTTGCAAAAAAATGTAGTATAAAATACTCAAATAGTGACTTGAGCATGAGGAACAATAAAATTATAAACAAAATTTTAAAAAATTAATCAATTTCTGATTTCTATGATTTTTGTTTTAAAGAATGAATGAATTCTCGAAATTACTGTATTTAGATGTATTGAATATTGTACTATAGTAAAAAGTAATTTTGACTTTTTATACAAAGTTTGAGATTTCGACTTTTGGAAAGGTTTTTCATACAAATGGAGGATCTGTGCACCGTTTCAGAAGGAAGCATATCTGGTAAGGAAAAGTACACGCTTAGAACAAAATGTATGCAGGTAATATATTGATGTTTGCAATCATACATTTTTCGACTTTAATTGGCGGTTACTTCCCTGCGGGGAAAACTACTTATCACGTGATCGGTACCATTGGTACCGACTAAGGACAGGATCTTGACGACCAGTTCTGTGATAGGTCTAAAGGTGTGCATGAGGAGACGTATCGTGTCCATGCTAAACATGTCGCTAGTAAGGCGAAAACGCACTAGGTGGCGCCATAGTCACGAGACTTATTTAAAATTTACCTGTCACAGGACACGATTTTGAAGACCAGTCCTGTGATAGGTCTAAAGGTATGCATGAGGTGTTAAATGACCCATCCCTAGGACAACGCCATGTTAAAGTTGTCGGTTGGTTTCATTTAAAAGAGCCAGAACTAGGACCGGTTAACTATCTCCGAGGAAGCAGTCACGTTTCTAGGACCAGTTCATATACCTCGTATAAAACCGCACACATATGTGATAATGTCACTATTTATAGTCGGCTTAGACGGACTTCAACTTTTATAATTCTTACTAACTTCATCACATCAAAATTGTCCATGTGACCTTACCTTCCTTACTAACCTTCCTTACTAAAGGGTTTTTCAAATTGGACGCTACAAAATGTCTCTTCAGTAAGGTTTGCCATTTCATGATGGAAAGATATACGAGCCAACAACGAGTCGAAATTATTAAAATTTACTACCGAAATTCGGAGTCAGTGGCCTCAACGTTAAGAGCGCTACGTCCAATTTATGGTCGTCATAATCTTCCTAGCAGATCAACAATTGAGCGTCTAGTGGAAAAATTTGAATCCACAGGCACAGTACAAAATGTTCCCGTGCCAGTGAGACAAAGAAGTGCCCGTAGTGTCGAGAATATTGCTACCGCTGAGGCTTCAGTTGAAGAAAGCCCAAATGTGTCTCTCACACGTCGTTCTCAAGCGCTGGGCATCTCTGTGACGTCCTTGTGGCGAATTTTGCATAAAGACCTTGGCCTACATCCCTACAAAATCAAATTGACGTAAGAACTGAAGCCGCTTGACCACCAGAAGTGTCGTATGTTCGTGAATTGGGCTGAGCAACAACTTGAAAATGATTCGAATTTTCATCGAAAAATCATCTTCAGCGATGAGGCTCATTTCTGGCTGAATGGCTTCATCAATAAAAAAAATATGCGTTATTGGTCAGACAGCAATCCATACGTACTCCATGAGTCATCATTGCATCCCGAAAAAATTACGGTTTGGTGCGGTTTATGGGCCGGCGACGTCATTGGGCCGTACTTCTTCCGTGATGATCAAGACCGGCACGTTACTTTGAATGGGAATCGCTACCGTTCAATGATAACCGAATATTTTTGGCCCCAATTGGATGATATGGACTTGGAGGACATGTGGTTCCAACAGGACGGCGCCACAAGCCACACAGCGAATGCCACAATCAATTTATTGGAAACCAATTTGGAGAACGTGTTATCTCACGAAATGGTCCAGTCGATTGGCTGCCTCGGTCGTGCGATTTGACGCCGTTAGACTATTTCCTGTGGGGCTACGTCAAGTCTATGGTCTCTGCCAACGATTGATGAACTTCGTACGAATATCGAACGGGAAATTGCAGCAGTATCGGCCGATTTATGCTTGAAAACCGTCGAAAATTGGGTTCAGAAGTCCAGACGCTGAAGCGTGCCCGTAGTGGCCATGCAAAAGAAATCGAGTTCCATACATAACGGCATCGAACGTACTTTTACAGGAATATAATTTCATTGATATCCAAAACCTTTTGTAGCGCTCTTATTGAAAAACCCTTTAAAAAAATAACTTTAATATAATAACCGAAATCAAAACCGAAACCAGACCCCGTATGCCGACACCGTTTCATTATAAATATTTAAAACCGTTATTCGTTTTGGTTTCAATCCTTGATACTGATATTATGAAATTGATTAATAACAATTCAATTCAGTTAAAATCAAATCAACGCAAATAATTGAAATATCTTTCGAGTTCAGTTATGTTATTTGTTATTTGAATATTAACTCGAAATTACATTTAACAATTTCTATTAACAATGAATGCAAATCGCAATTAGTGTAACCAAAAAATAAAAAGAAAAAAACCTAAAGCAACACGTGATAAGAGACAACTTGTGATACTCTGAGCAAAAAGATACCGTAAGATAAGACCCAATAATTATAATATATAACTGATTTAAGCAGATATCTGATTAAATTAATATAAACTAAAATAAATGATACGAATCCGGCGCATGTTTGCCTTGCGTTGGTTGCTTCAACGACCTTTTGTTTAACGACGCTGATTTTGTCATTATTATTTTTACTATCACCAGAGATCGGCGATAAATTATCAGCTGCTTAACGACACCTAGTTCTTTCTGCCTTCGCGTGAGTATAGCTGGATCGGATCTCTGTATCTGTGTCGGTTTTAGTGCCGGTATCTGAATCTGTATCTGCGTTTGTGTCCGAGATGGTTTAAGCCATTTAAATATTTATAAAGTAACTTTTAGTGTTTTTTGCTTTCTTCTTCGACTGCTTTGGATTCGTTTGTTCGTTTGATCGTTGGTTGGTTTGTTTGTTTGTTGTTTTCATTATTAATTTCAAATGCAATTAATTAATATTTTATTGGAATTTTGATATTTTTACAAACGATGTTATTTATGTGCGCTCGGAGCACAACTCAGTTCAGTTGGGCTTTGGGTTGATGAGCAGCTTGTTTATGTTGGTTTTTTTTGTTGCTGTTGTTGTTGTCATCGTTTTTGGCTGCTGAGGATTTGTAGGAATTTCTGGTGATGATATCATCTGATAAGAGCGCTAAACGCAGCGAGCGGCGCACGTCACAGCAGGTGTCGTCGCTGGAAGGCATCCAAACTAACACAGCAACACACACACAGACAGACAGACACAGATTCATTCCATGGCATTCGTTCGTGTGTGTAAATTTTGATGTTGCGTTAATTTGATCGCAGCCGAACGATCAAAACTGATAACGAAATTGTTTTGTAAGAAGTCTGTGAGAAACTAAAAATTGTGCCAAGCATATTTTATATTTTCGGTTGCTTGTTGTACTAATAAACAACATACTTTATATATTATTTTCAACAAAAATCATTATGCTTTATAGCCAATTGGTTTGATGGCATCCGATAAGTTCAATAACCAAATAATTATGCAGCGCAAGAAAAATTCATCATTATGATGACCGACCGTTCATTTGTGAAAAACACTTCATAATACTGCATAAATTCAGTATGGTCCAATATATCTAATGAACTATTCTGGAATATTAGGAATTCATTCTGCTGATTATACGCAATTTTAGTGTATTGACGCAGTTCAAACGATTAAATAAATGTTTTAAAATAGTAAGCGTGCCCAGGTAGGAATTTCCAGGCTGCAACAATAGTGCCAGGTTTGTTACAGGCTTGACTACCAAGGCTTGGTATATCGGGCCAGACACAAGCCTGGCACAATCGTCACTCACAGACTCCGCACAGGCCTTGATATACCAAGTTAGACACAAGCCTGGCACATTTGTCATTCCCAGATTTCAAACAAGCCTCGTAAGTTTATGCTGGACACAAGCCTGGCACAATTTTCATTCTCGGACTCTACACAGGCCTCGGTATACCAATATTGACACAAGGCTGACACAATATTGAGCCACATATGAAAATTGTCAAATTATCCAAACCGCCATATGCGGTTCCGTCTCGACAACTATTCGTCCCATGCCTAGTTATGCGTGTGTACCGACTTTTACTTGAGTAAATTAAAGTTTACTACGGTGACATTTTTGTGTTGTTTCCATGTTAAAGAACACTTATCTGATGAAAAAAAGATTGTTGACGATTTTTTAAACGTCAAAAAATATATTGGAGAAACTCAACTCTTTGGAGTTGTCTGAACAATAAGTCTGCAAATTAACGTAAGTATTACTGTTGAAATGGTTGTTAACCTCTTACATATTTATTTATCTATAGATACAACTCACAAGTGTAATGACATGAATAATGAATGCAATGCCCATGACAAATTATGCCCAATAGCCTGAATCTTCAGGCGTATTAAAGGATAAGTCTTGGTACAAGCCTGGCACACAAGCCTTGGTACAATTCTAAATTACAGGCTTGTAACATAGTTATCAATCGAGCCTTGACACAGTCTTGGCACAGGCCTAAAACACAATGTTGGCAATAGACTGACATTTAAGTCTGGCACAACATTTTTTAACGAGCCTGGGACAAGCCTGGGATACAGGCTTGTAACATAGTTATCATTCCATTCTTGACACAGTCTTGGAACGAGCTTGGATAACAGCGTTGGCACAGACCTGAATAGCATTGGCACAAGCCTGACATCTAACTGTAGTTTTAATGTGAAATTAATATGTAGGGGAACCTGGGGTAAAGTGGGACACGTTTTGATTGAAAAGTAAATTTGAATATTTTTTACATTCTATTGAAGGGTTATTCAATAGACTGATTCATGATCTTACTTTTTGCATTAACAGAATACCATTTATTTGCATTTAAATGGATTTTGAAAAATGTTGGGATGAAGTGGGAAACTTCAAAATGTTTACCAAAATGATATTTTAGTATATTTTCATGTTTGTAAAGAAGACGCTTCTCGGCTTTCTTCTGAAATTTAGATCTTATCGCAGCTGAAGTCTATTAAATATATCATATAACACAATACTTTTACTAAAATTACAACAAATGTTGCATAAATTATGTTTCCCACTTTACCCCAGGAAGTGTTTCCCGCTTTACCACAATATCACAATTTGATCATAACCATTTTAGCAATGTTAAATCCGTTCATTTTTAACATACCTTCCTCGATAACAACGACAAAAAATCACACTTTTTGATAGCAATCATCAGCACTTTTAAAAAATTTCAAAAATAAAAAGGTATTAATTTGATAATAATGAAAAAGCAAAAACATGTCAAACAATTGCAATTTCCAACATTCCCCCATGTCCCACTTTACCCCAAGCTCCCCTACGTACAAATATAAAATATACATATGGAGCAATTTCCAGAAGTGTCCCACTCACATCTCAAATATTCTTCAAATTGTCGTTATGTGAGAACTAAACTACCCTGTGTTATTTGATCGACATCTATTAGAAATGGTCAAACGTAATTTAGAATAAAAAGTTTTATGTTAATTAGTCGTTAATAACATTGTTATCGATACAAAATTTTATAGAAAAAAAAGAATATCCTCTTTTCTGGAATAACTCATATCCAGATTTCAGGTTGTATATTTAGAAATAATAAAACTATTTTTGAGCCAAATTAAAATTGGTTTTCTTAGAACGTTTGGCAATCGTTCCGATATTGCGCTCGGAACTTTTGATTTTCGTTCGTTCCGTTGCCAACCTCTGGTTCAAACAGCTAAAATTGTCTGCACTAATAGCAAAAAAACAGTTTTCTGAAACAGCATACATCATTTGTTGTTTCAGAAAAATCCGGCGCTTTCCTCTTTTCAAGAAACATTTTTGCTATAGTCAAACTTTTTTGCTACTGTTACAGACTTTTTATTTTGAGTGTAGGTATATCGAAGATTGAATATTTTTACCTATTTCGTGCAGTACTTTGGATGTGCTACAATTTCCGTTTATAATGACTTTATATAAAATATTTTGATTTTGATCAAATATTTGAATCGTAACCATTTTTTACTATAAAATTTACATAAATAAAATATAAAATTTTACACAATTTTCAATATTCCATAAAATGTTTGCATATCAATATTTTTATACGCCATGAATGTAAATCTCGAAAAAACTCAGTTCAAGTTTTATTAAGAGTCGTACGTGACCTGGCCCAAATACACTAAACATTTTGAAAATGAAAAAATGGGTTGAATTTTGTACCACCTATGTATGTAGCGGCGGTAGCTCGTCTGGTTAGTGCGTTGAACTACGAGCCGAAAGGTCCCCGGTTTTTCTATGCGACGCTACCTCTTGGCAGTAAATGGCAAACCTACGAGAGTAAAACATTGCCTATGAAAAGCGCTCACTCGCCGTTCGGATTCGGCAATAAACTGTAGGTCCCACCAATTTGAGTACAAAGATAACACGCACAGCTCAAATGGTGAGAGATATCGGCCGAAGTTCTATACAGGACTGTGGCGCCAAACTATTATATTATTATCTATTTATCATATTATGCTACTTCAATTCATCATATTAAAAATTAATCCTTTGATCCTAAAGTGAATTTCTCGGAACATGAATAGAGAAAAAGTTAAAAAAACGTCGAGTGTTTCAATACACTTTATCAACTTCAAATTACCATTACAAAACTTGAGATTCTTATAATTTAAGGTATAATTGATCCAAATCTATTGATCAGTACCCTAAACTCGAAAAACTACGGAAGTTATTGACAAATTAAATTAATTTTAAAGGATTTAAAAAATAAAAATGTATGCCTATATGTATGATAGAAAATATAGCATTTTTTTTTCTCAAATTGACTAATAACTTTTCATTAAAAATCTTGCTTTATTACGAAGCATATATTCATTCTTATTAATATTTATCACTTGAATATATTTTAGAGCTTTTGAAATGAACATAAAAAATTGTATGTGAATTGATATGGGAAAATCTTTTCATGTTCATGCTAATAGAGATCTCAGTTATAAAATACATTCAAAATTTCATATAAGTTTTTAATATGAAAATGTGATATGTACTTTAATTTAAAATGGAATAAAAACCTTTGATTAAATGATCTAGAAAAACTAATAAATGTTCAGAATAATCCCTAGTTTCACTAATATGTCGATTTTTTCCAGTGTGCAAAATGCTTTCGTACTGTGTAATAATTCGTCTGTCGATAAATATAAATTATGACCCCATTATAACTTGTATAACAAATCAATTAAATAAAAAATAAAATAAAAATCCATAAAATTAAAGAAAACAATAAAATAAGAGCAGATAAGACTACCAAAAATAGTCAACTCAAAATCGGGGGCGAAACTCGTGGCCAACAAAAGCAACAATCAAACAAAGCCGAGGCGACATGTCAGCACAAGCGACGTTAAGCCTCTCAAGTGCTCAACACACACAAGCAACCATTTTATTTATGTAAAACTTAAAGCTAAAAATAAAAAATTCAAATTATACATTTCAAAAATAGGTGTGCTACAACAAATAACAAAAAATAAAAATAAAGATTCATTAAAAGCAGTTCAAGCATCAAGAATTTTTGCGTGCGTATTCAGTCGCTTTGGAGCCACAGCGATGACCGGCAGCGGCAACGTGTCTGCCAAATGAGCCAAGCAGTACAGAGTAAAACGCGCACGCATGCGCAGCGATACGCTTTCTATCAGCGACGCGCTACTGCGCGGCTGGTGAAAAGTTTCAGGGTCTGCGCCAGCACCAGCGAACAAAAACCGCGCCAGACACCGTGGCTCCAGAGAAGCGCAAAGCTTTATCCGAATTCGATGCGATTTTTGTATTTTAGCCACCAAAGCTTTGACTCTTTTTATTTAGCTGCTCTGCCAAAGCCACAGCCAAAGTTAAAACCTTGGCACACACACACATACAGACGCGTCTTTTGTTGCGATTGTTTAGCATAATTTATTGTTATTTTTTCTATTTTCTGTTTGAAAGTTTTTTTTATTAGTTTGCTTTTATATTCGTGATCATGGAATTTGTTCAATGTGGAGTATTATGTCAAAGCAGGGATTGAATCCGAAGCGGTAAACGGGTTAAATTACGCCATCGATTTTTGATAGTAATCTACATTACGAGCTGGCAAATTTTTTTTAATATATTCAAAAAAATGTAATATATATACACCAAAAATAAAAAGAAAAATGTTTTAAAAATAAATACGTTTGTATTTGTTTTTACTACATTGATGTAATTGTTTTTTGAATAAAAAACAACTACATAAAATTACTCCATTTCTGTACAAAATTTCAATACAATTATATTTCAAATAAATACATTTTGTATTTAAATAAACGTACCTAAAATGTCTCTACATTTATTTTTACTATATTATGTATTTATTTAATTTACAAAGAAACGTAGAAAAAACTACTACATCTGCATTTGTTTTAAATTAATTTTGTATTTACTTAAAACAAGGATTGAAACCGTAACCGAAATCGGTATCCGTTTAAAACCGATTTTGAAAACCGAAACTTATACAAACACTTATAAAAAAATCAGAAATAAACCGATATCCAAAACCGATATTAATAGTTTCGGTTTTAAAACCATTTTTAAAAAGTATAAAAATAGAAAAAAAAAAAATTATTTTATTTTATATGGGTCATTCCACACCAAATCGACCAGCGGTTGGAACTCACCTTCTTCGTTTTCAATAAAATTCGAACAGCTGATAAAGCTTATTGAGATATGTATTGACCAATTTTTTTATATATTTTTCGACATCTACTTTCAGAGATACAGTGCTTCAAAGTTACAAAAAAAGGGCCAAAATTCACTTTTGTATGGTTGTTTATATTTCAATATCTCTTAAAGTAGAAATGCTTCGTTTTATAGCTAATAGAACAAGGTTTTAGAGAAATTATGTTGTTACTTCTAAACTTGAACATGTGGCCCTTTTTAAAATTCTGAAAAAAATCACATATTTTGGTTGATTTAATATAAATGTTCATGCCAAATCTTAAGATGGTATTCTGATAGCATACTATTTGAAAAATTAATTTTCTAAATTTTTACAAATTATTGTATTGAAAATTAAAATATTTTTTCAAAAGTAAAATTAGTAATAATTTTTTAATGTATTAGTAACTCTGATTTCGAAAATGGCGGTCGTTTCATCAAACTATCCCTAGTTTTTGAGATATATACCATTTTTCGAAAAATGTAAAAAATATACCCCAAAATCAATATCTCAAAAACTATAGTTAATATGATGAAACTGGCACCATGTTCAAGTTTAAAGTAACAACTTAATTACTCTAAAACCTTGATCTATTAGCTATAAAACGAGCCATCAACGAAGCATTTCTACTTTAAGAGATATTGAAATATAAACAACCATACAAAAGTGAATTTTGGCCCTTTTTTTGTAACTTTGCAGCAAAAAAATTGATCAATTCATATCTCAATAAGCTTTATCAGCTGCCCAAATTTCATTGAAATAGAAAAGGTAAAATCTCAAAATTTACCTTTTTTGGTCGATTTGGTGTGGAATGGCCCATATACTAGAACCTTAAAGTATAAGTCATGATTAAATGTTTTTTTTAATAAAATCTGAGGCTCTCAAAATAAAAAGTTCTTTTTGTACAAAAATATTTACATATTGTTTTTTGAGAAAAAATATTTCCCAAAAATTTGTCTGAAATTGGTTATTCTTTATTCATTTGTGTAGCAGTAAATCGAATTAAACACAGGCAACTCCAAGCACAATATGTCAAAGCTATTTGGTTTTTTTTTTCTTCACCATTATAGTGTCCTTCTTCGTGCGATAATGCATGTGTTTTGTTATTGTTTTCTTCCATCACTTGTTTAGCGGTAAATCGTATACAACTACAAAAAACACACACAATTCTTAAGAAAACTCGATAAACGTGTGTTGCTTCTGTTGATAGGCTAGTATCTTATATTCTTCTTCTTTTTAATACGTAACAAAAAAAAAATGTGATCACAACAGCATCCACGCTTGTGATCGATTTTTTCGCGGGAAATAGTTTGTACAACAAACAAAATTCGTGTGTGTGTTGTGGAAGAGGTTTTTGTTGCTAGAAGGAACGCAATACTTGAATACAGTAATGTAATGTAGGGAAGCCCAACTCAGCCCGTACGTGCACGACGTCAGCCCGCAAGGTGCTATGTGATTGGAACAGCGGTGAAGCGTAAAGGGTGAGAGGATTGTTAGAGTTTGAGCGAGCACAACGAATATGAGTTTGTGTGAACTGCAAAAACTCTCTGTCGATCACGCTGCCACCGTTTCCCAAAAAAATGCACTGAAAAATTAAAATGTTTGAAGTAGAGTGGAAATATTAATTGTTGTTTGTTAATTTTATGGAGAAAACAAGAATACATGTACTTCGAAGAATGTACAATAGAGAAAGTTGGTTTTGTCTAGAAAGGCAGTATTATAAATTTAATAAACCATATATTAAGCAAATGCACTCATTTTAAAGATACATATTTTTGAACTATATATTTATCATATATTTATCATACAACATTATTCGTATAATGTTGTATGAATCATTATAATAAATTATATTATTAAATAAATCCCAACTATTTATCGTAAAAATAAATTTTATTCAGTGTAAATTCACAGTCATTTGTAGCAAATAACCCAGTAGAAATTGTGAAATAAAATTTTTGACTAATTTTTTTTTAAATCTGAAATAAAATTATTACACAATATGTATATATATTGTTAATTTATTTATTTTCCTGGGGAGTGCGTCAGTGTAGTTTTGCTTGAAAAAAAAATTGAGATGTTTACATTCACAATTGAAACGTACAGTTTAAATAGACATCCGTTAAAAATATAATGTTTATGTTGTTTTTTATTAGATACATGTAAATCATGAGTTTTTTAATTAAATGTTTAACAATAAAGTCAATTTAAGAAATGGTCAACTATTTATATTTCGTACTGGGTTTGCATGCGCAGAATTGAAGTCGACTGAACACAGTGGAACATAGTATTTTAAGTATGATTTAAATATTTATATTGTTATTTATTATTGTATACTTTATATACGAACGATTAATGTATAGTATAATAAATATTGTTAATTAAAAAACCTCAATTAATAATTTGGTTGACACTTTTGCAATATCATTTTTTATCCACTTGTCTTTTTTTATGAACTGAATAAGAATATATAACATTGGTATTATCAAAAATTATAAATTTTCACAAAAAACAGTATTCTTGGATGATTCTATGTACATTTTTTTTTCCAAAACCACGAATTATTTTTTTGTCAGGTTTTGTTTGACTTTGTTACACAGTACTCTCACCGTACTCTCACTCTCTTCAGTGTTGCATTACTTCTTATGTAAAATAGGGCAGAAATGTGAAATAAATAATTATTTTAGAATTTAGTTAAGTTTAAGATTTTAATCACTTTAGACACACATTTTATATCACAAAACATTTTACAAAATAATAACAAATAATTAAATTTTCTTTTTGCATGCGAAAATTATATAAATGTAATGAGAAAAATCCGGAGCCTCTTCCTGTAAAGATGAGAACGGGAATCTAGTGACAGATATCCAGAGCACACTGAAAATATGGAGGGATCACTTCTCTAAACTGCTGACCGGTGATGATGACCTCAATTCCACCGATAGAGAAGCAAACCCGGCAACCCCAGTACTTGATGACGACGTTGAGATTCCGCCACCCGACCATGACGAGGTCAGAACAGCCATTGCTCGGCTGAAAAACAACAAAGCCGCAGGTGCTGATGGCCTGCCTGCTGAATTGTTTAAGACCGGAGGCGAAGAGCTAATAGAGAGCATGCACGAGCTCGTAAGCAGAATATGGTCGGATGAAAGCATGCCAAGTGACTGGAACCTCAGTGTACTCTGCCCAATCCTTAAGAAAGGGGATCCCACTATCTGCGCCAACTACCGTGGGATCAGCCTACTCAATATCGCATACAAGGTTCTATCGAGCGTATTATGTGAAAGACTGAAGCCCATCGTCAACAGACTGATTGGACCTTATCAGTGCGGCTTCAGACCTGGAAAGTCCACCATAGACCAGATTTTCACATTGCGCCTAATCCAGGAAAAGACCCTAGAAAAACAGATCGACACCTACCACCTATTAGTCGACTATAAAGCCGCCTTCGACACTCCGATAAGGGAACGATTATACGCCGCAATGTCTGAGTTCGGTATACCTGCGAAACTTATAAGGCTTTGCAGGATGACCCTGAGCAACACACGTTGCTCAGTGAGAATAGGAAAAGACCTCTCCGAGCCATTTCATACCGAACGAGGTTTCAGACAGGGTGACTCCCTATCGTGCGACTTTTTTAACTTATTGATGGAGAAAATAGTTCGAGCTGCCGAACTCCGTCAAAGCGGCACTATCTTCAACAAAAGTGTCATGCTGCTCGCATATGCCGACGATATTGATATCATTGGCAGGAGCACACGAGCAGTCAGCGCAGCATTCTCCAGATTGGAGAAAGAGTCGCGTCGAATGGGTCTAGCGGTGAACGAGGACAAGACGAAGTTCCTTGTGTCAACAAGCAAAAAAGAGTCCGTGCGTCTTGGACAAAAAGCTGATTTTGACACCCACAAGTTCGACATTGTGAAGGACTTCGTCTATCTGGGATCCAGCGTAAACAGCAACAACGACGTCAGCCTGGAGATCAAACGGAGAATAACTCTTGCCAACAGGTGCTACTTTGGGCTCAGTAGGCAATTGAGAAGCAGAGCCCTCTCTCGCCGGACAAAAATAACGCTCTACAAGTCACTCATCATGCCCGTCCTACTTTATGGTGCAGAAACATGGACGCTGGCCACCACCGATGGGAGAGTACTGGGAGCGTTCGAGAGAAAGATTCTCCGTAAAATCTTTGGCCCTATCTGCTTTGCTAACGAGTATCGAATCAGGATGAACCACGAGCTGTATGAGTTATTCGACGACATTGACATAGTCAAGCGCATCAAGATCCAGCGGCTTCGCTGGCTAGGTCATGTCGAACGAATGGATGAAAACACTCCAGCCAAGAAGGTGCTTGAATCGAAACTCGAAGGTGGACAGCGTAGAAGAGGGCGTCCAAATCTGCGTTGGAAAGACCAAGTTGAGGACAACCTGGCAACGCTTGGTATTTCTAACTGGCGTCAGCGCGCGCAAAGCAGATCCGACTGGCGCGGCTTCATCTCAGCGGCCAAAACCGATCCACGGTTGTAAGGGCCATTTAAGTAAGTAAGTAAGTAAGTAATGAGAAAAAAATGTATAATTATTTAAAATGATAAAAATTTGTATATTTTAGTAATTCAAAATAATAAGCAATATAAAGGGGTCCGTTAAAACCAATCTCAAAGAATTAAACTCTTAAATAGACACTTAAATTTCCCGGAATTTCTAAAAATGCAACACTAATCCCCCGCTCATTTCTGTGTTGTAATCCCCGCTCACTTCTGCCCGTAGATACCCCGCGCCAAAACACTCGATTGCTCGTGCAGTCAGCCGCGGGCAGGCGAGTTGAGCATCCAAAGGGTAGCTTATATGCACCCAGAAAAAAATCATGGTAAATCGATAGTATTTCAATAGAAAAACAATAATATATACCATTAAAGTTGGTCAATAGTATGCGTCCCATTAGTTCAGTAATATTGATACTGTTAATACAATGTCTGGATGCACCATAAATTGTATAATGTGATATTTTAATTACAATAAGAAAGATCTATTCAAATTTAATGATACGTATTATTAATTTTATGGTAAAGTAGAATTACATTTTCCTAATAATTTATTAAAACAAAAATGTATTTTAGTTAATTTATTGTATAATCTATTTTATTTAAATGTCGAAATTGATATTCACTTTTACAACACACACATAGAAAGACTCTTCTTGCTGCAAAAGATTATTAAACATTTAATGTATGATGTGATTTCCAATAATTGATTGTAATACATGAGTCTGCAGTTATTTTTGAGTCCGTTGCCATAATAGAAGTTCGATGTATTATTTATTTTCTGTACTAAATAAAAATGTAAATATAAATAAATATTTAAATATAATTTATTTACATTAAATACATTGAGTCCTTACCAATGTCGCGTTTAATAATGTGGATTATTACAAAAAAATACATGCGACCATTTTGAGTAAACACGCAGAATGACGTACAAAATGGACATGTTTGTATTCGTTTTACGTTTTTTTAGACCACGTTTATTATTATAGGAGGAAACCATTAAAACAACAGTATTTATTCTATTTAAAATAATAAAATTGAAATATTTAAATTTATGGTAGTGATTTTTTCAAATACTATTGAAATAATTAGAAAACTTTTGATTTAAAACGAAAAAACTATGAACATGAACCATAAGGTTAACGGTCGTACCATAAAGTACTTAATGGTACATTTTCTTCTGAGTGTATGTACCTTTACAATATATAAGCACAATGTGAAATTTGTATGTTATTGATTAATAATAATAGTTTGGCGCTACAGTCCTGTATAGAACTTAGGCCGAGCTCTCTCACCATTATGAGCTGTGCGTGTTATATTTGTACTCAAAGTGATGGGATATACAGTTTAATGCCGAATCTGAACGGCGGGTGAGAGCTTTTCATAGGCAATGTTTTACTGTCGTAGTTGTGCCATTTACTGCCGAGAGGTAGTGCGATATAGTCCTGGCTTGAACATGCGACCTTTCGTCTCGCAGTCCAACGCACTAACCTCTGAGATACCGACGCTATTTTTCTGGTTATTGGTTCATGTGTAAGTATAATATTTTATTGTTTAAGACATTCAATAATATGGACACAAATTAGCATTAATACAAAAATCAAAATCGAAACCGTTATTCGTATAGATTTCAATATATGGTTAAATTTCTCATAATTTGTTATAAATACTTGTGAAATTGTGTATACCAAATATATTTTCCCGGCGATGAAGATGAAAGCATTACTAAATAAATCATCAAGCAGTTCGACAACACAAAAGCATCACAAGAATTTAAGTATCGCTTTTTACATGTACCAAATATGAATAATATGCGCATGAATAAATAAAATGCTCGCTCACAGAAAATTTTTTGACTTTATATTCAACTTGTTTCTTTCAGGTGTGCTTGGGTTTAGATTGAACATGCTCATATACTCAGAGAGTTTACTGTCTGCATACGGACTTCAAAAATTAAAGATTATACACCAGTGATGATTTCTTCAGTTTAATTGTACTTTTTTTAGTACAATTTCAATATCAAAAGTACACAAGTACTTCCCAGACCATTTTAGTACAATTCCATTGTAATAAATTCCAAAGCAATATATTAATATATCACTAGTTATTGGCGAATAACTATAGACAATTTAAATTTACAATGTACTACATTTCACAATTATTTTCATATAAAAACTTTCACAAAATTCGTTATTAAATTTTAGTTCTAGGTAAATTTTTAAAGGTGGAATATTTTAACTTTAAACTAAAATCAGATGGAACAACAAACGTTTATTTATCTATTTTTTTAATATTAAATAAAAATTATAATAACACTTTTGACGTAAATGAAATAAAATAAATCTTTTCTTTTTGCTATATATTATAAATTCGGACAAAAAGTAACATTTCTATAAGAACCGAATTCGAACTGGTATATTTCAATAAAAAGTAAGATTGAAAATAGAATACCTCTTTTTTTCAATAAAAAAAAATATATTTTTTTTTTGTTTTAAACCGACTTTCAGAATATGGAAAGAAAGACAGCATGAAATTATTAAAATTTGTGTTTTAAAATTTTGGATATTTCGAGTCCATATTTTTTGAAATAATATAATTTGAAAAATATAATTTGAACAATTAGTACAATTTTTTTACGATAAGTTACAATATGGATTTTTCAAATATCATCTCTGTTATACACGCGGATAAAAAAATTGGTTCTCCCAAACATTATTTGCAAGCATATCATTTATCTTTGGAGCTTCATGCAAACAAAATTATCATTGCAAAACATTATTATAGTGACAGACTGAATAATTTTAGATGTTTTGGTAACATATATATTATTATATGTAAAAAACATTGTGTTTACATTTAAATATATTTTTGTTTACATTTCATTTTAATGTAAAATTTGGTGCTAATATTTTTTTTACAATATTTACAATATTCGTAATTTTTTCATATACTTACGAAAGTTCTTTCGTGTATTTTACGAAATATTTCGTAGCTTAATTTTACGAGCTTTTTCGTAAAATACACGAACGCTTTTGTGTATTTTAAACAGATTTTATTTTGAGCTTATAAGCCTAAATTCAGTTGGAAACAAATACATTAAATAGTTTTCAACTAATCTTGCACGAAACATTAAACAGAGTTGGTGACATAAATTAGCAAAATCATTGAATACGGAAATAGCGTTTGTGCACTGATACTTCAATAATTTATAATTACCATTAGGTGCCACCTTGTATTTGGAGTGAATTATAGCTGAATAGCCGTAGTATTCACATCGTACTTATTACTATGACCCACGACGCGTGTGCGAATCCATTGTTGGAACCAATCGCGCGCAAGGTCCAGCGTGGGTGGAGAAATAAAGCAGCAGCAATAAGCGAGGCTTAATTGATATTAATGCATTGCATTAAAAGCCACACCCACTGCTGCCGTATAGCAATATTTTTATTGACGTTATTCCTTTGTAATGGTTGCAAAAGCGTAACAGCGCACAAATAGTGGGATTCATATTAAATACAGAGATAAATAAATGTGAACTGTTTATGTTTATTAAAATACACACTTTTAATTTAAATAATTAAAGACAATTTTAGGTGGAATACTTTTACTGAAAACTCAACAAATTTCAATTTATAATGTTTCGATTAAAATGTTTTTTATTCATGGGTCCGAAATAAAATGTTTGTTGAAAAAATAATCGACGTAAATATAGCAACCGATATTAATTAGCTAATATGATTAATTGTACGTCAATGCAGCAAATTAATTAGTCGGCGCTGTTTCATCAATTATATTTGCAAGACATTTGTCTTTCGTTTTGATACAGTATTTTTTCGGTGTGGGAACAATGTTTTGTCTATGTCTATAAATACTAATCGTGATAGACACAACACAAATTTAAATAAATTTTGTCAATATTTGTTAATCTATTTAACAGTATCGAACACTACTGTTTATTATAATAAAATATACATTAAAATAATTATATAAAAATGTTTATTACATTTCCAAGGCACGACTGTAAAACTTTCAATTGTCAAACGTTTCTAGAAAATAGTGTAAATAACGCGGTTTTGTGGTTTAAATGTGAAATGCATTTTACGAACTGTCAACGAAAGTGAGAAGATCGCACACTGAACGTGCAAGTGAAATTGATCGGTGGCGCCAAAGTGGCGTCTACAGGTTACATTATATGACTGGGTCACAAAATAGATAGACTTGGCAATTAAAAAATTCAATCGCAGACATTGTTCCACCCACCGTCGCTTGCAACACACACTAAGAACGACAATAACAACAGTAGCAGCAGCAACATTAATAAACTCCGTCCGCATGGCGCACGTTTTTGCAATATGTCAGCCAGCAATGATTGAATGTGGCAACTACCTTGGTAACAGCAACAAAAAAAAAACAATAAAACTACATAGTCAAACAGTAGCTGCGGCGCAACTAATGTTGTCAACTTGATGGGCACAGCAATTAAATGTGCAAAATGGCAGCAACAGCAGCAGACAATAACCATAAAACAGCAACAACAACAATAATAATAATAGCACTACTACCGAAAACAACAAAAACAACCACATAAACAATAAGTCGCCAACAGATTTTTAATTTATACGTTGGCGATGAGTGTTGAATGCAATTAATAGTTGTTTGATTGGGTGACAGCAATAAAATTTGCTACCGCAACTCACAACAAGCAATAATCATTTTCCTATAAACAAAATACTTAGCATTCCATTGTAATCGTTAGTGATGCGCACGATTAACGACATTTCTATTTTACGATTTTTAAAAATTCTTATGAGATAAATAAAGTTAAACGTGATATTTGTATTGCGAATTTCTCTAAACAACACTGAATCTCAAAGAAAATGAGAAGCAAATTAGGCTACTCCACACGATTTTACACTTAAAATATAAACTGCTAAAAATACACGAAATCTTTCGTTTATTTTTCGAAAAATTCGTGAAATTTATACACGAAATATTTCGTAAAATAAACGAAATAACTTTTGTAAATTTATGTTAAAATTACGAATATTATTTGCGAATTTTATGAAACTATTCGTATATTTTATCTACACCCAGAAAAAAATACTAAATAAATAATAGTTTTTTTACTATTAAATATAGTCAAAAGGATAAATTATTATTTTAATCGGAAAATACCATTAAATACTAGAAAATATCATGACATTGCCATTGAGTTTATATGAAAAGATTTATTTTTTGTATACTATTAAATCAATAATTGTCATATTGACCAATTTTAATGGGATTTGAGAGAATTTTTTTTTTGGGTGTACGAAACCATTCGTACATTATACGAAAGATATGTAATTTATTGAATATGTTTATACCTTTTTACGAATATATTCGTACATTTTACAAAATTTACATACTTTTGACGATAGCATTCGTACATTTTAAGAAACATACCGTGAAAAAATGGTTATATATAATAATATATGATTTGATCTGACCTCAGATATGAACAGATCCGTAATTTGTCTCTATCCAATTATATATGACTATATATAATTGAATATGAACACATATATGAACCCATATATAGCAACAAAGTTCATACTTTATAAAATATATTAATTAAAATATGATTTCTACATATGTGGTAATCATGAAGGGTTAGTAATAATAATAATAATTTGGCACTACAGTCCTATAAGAACTTAGGCCGAGATATCTCTCCATTTTTAGATGTGCGTGTTATATTTGTACTCAAAGTGGTGGGACCTACAGTTTACTGCCGAATCCGCACGGCGAGTGAGAGCTTTTTCTTTGTCAGAAAATACAAAAAAAAATAATATTTGGTTTTTAAACTAAGTGCTTTTAGCAATAAATATACAAGAAATACTCGTTAACCTTTTTTTTTTAGTAAGTGTCTGCTGGAAACAATTTGTCTATGGTACTTTTAATTTCGTCTACTTGAATATGTTAGTTTTACCGGTCAAGATAATACCTATAACAGTTCTTTAACCGCCTCAGTTGACTAGAAGTACTCACGCTGGACTTACATTCTAAATGTATCGGGTTATCATCCCGTCTTAGAACATGGGCGGTATTAATCACAAAACGTAGAGAATAGATCCACAGAAAAATGGATATAATATATCTAAGTGTTGTGGGCCTTAGTAAATATTCACCGTTCTTCTAAACAAAATCACCTTTTTCAGCCACAATTACAACAAAAATGAATTAAGTCACACACCCTTTACCAGAACGACAAAGGTTGACCAACTTGCAGCGATACCATCGGCAATCCGTCTTGATAATCTCCTTGTCGTAAAGCAACAGACACAGATATTGTTTATTGTATTTCAGCGAATATTCGTTCACGAGCTTCGAGGATGTGTTGTTGGATTCGCATATGTTGGTTGTTGCACTTGTAAAAGTATTCGATTTATCGAAAGACAAGTGGTCGAAGAAATTTATAACAAAATATGCATTATTCGGTCCAAAGAAACGAAAGTCCGTCGTTCTGCAAGCTATTGTTAAAAAAAAATAACTGGTTCTTGTACAACAATAAATTCTTGTGGTGGGAACAAAGGAGCCACTGGCTGGGCATCCCATAATGAGATCACATTCGCCACACAGAACAACAGCTTATCATATATTAATTCAAATCTATTTATATATGATATAATATCTTATTATATATGACTTCATATTTGTCGTATATGATTATACATGTTTTGATCTGATTATATATGGCACCATATATCTTATATGATATCATATAACTTATATATAATAAGATATGATCATATATGTGTCCATATATCTCACGATATCCAATCAGATCAGATTCCATATCTACAATATATGATCAGATATGATTATAAATGAAATCATATCAAATTTGATATGATCATATATGAAACTATATATATTTATACATGATTTCATATAATTATATATAACCATTTTTTCACGAGACATGAAACATTTTAATAATCTTTCGTAAAATATACGAATACTTGGTGAAAATGACGATTCATTCATAAAAATATGAAATATTATGCACTGATTTGATACTTTTGCACTTTTGACACAAACCGAACTCACACAGAACACATTTTAAAACTGTTTGCATTTTATAAATATCTGATCAATTTAAAATAAAATGCAGCTCTTAGTTGCTATTTGACGCAACGGATTTTTGATTATACTAATTATTCTTAAAAAAAAGAATGTTTCGTAAAATTCTACATATAACCACAAAATTTATGAAAGTTTAGTAATTTACAGTAAAAATCATTCGTCATTAAATGAAATATTCATAATTTTGTAGTTGTTTTAATTTATCGAATATTGATTCGTAATAAATACGAATCGTTCGTAAAAAATATTTTGGAAAAAAATAAAAATTACAAATGTTTCATGTGTTTTATGAATTATTCGTGTATTTTACGAATTTAAAAATTACGAAAATATATTTCGTAAAATGTCCTAGAAATTATTTCGCGTGTTCTATCTACATTTCAAACATCAATTTTATATAATTCACGGGTGCTGATTTTGACTGCATACTTTGTTTGTATTATTACTTTACATTAAAAAAAAAATCGATAGTTTTCTTCAGTTAAAAAAAACAGTACATCACAAAAATATTATTTAATTTAACTTTTAATAGTCAATTCTAATTTTAGTATTTTAATTAATGCTTATAACACTATATATTATTTTAGATATACACTTAAAATAAAAATCTGCCTAAAATACATGAAATCTTTCATGTATTTGATGAAAAATTTCGTGAAATTTATCTACGAAATATTTTGTAAAATTCACAAAAGAACTTTCGTAAATTCATGACCAAAATTACGAAAATACTATACGAAACTATTCGTAGATTTTATCATGAGAGTCATTCGTACATAATACGAAAGAATTTTATTTTTATCGCAATTTATTGAAATTGTTTGTAGGTTTTGTAGGAATTTTACGAATATACGAAAAATACATGAATGCTGTGTTTAAAAAATAAAATTTTATCCACTGATTTGATACTTTTGCACCTTTGACACAAACAGTTGTTACACAGAACACATTTTAAAACTCTTTGCATTTTATAACTATCTGCTTGCGATCTCGTGCTATTTCACGCACATGTATTTCTCTTTTTTTTACTAATTATTCGTAAAAAACATTGTTTCGTAAAATTCTACATATCGACTTCTTACGAAAACAAGCTCCTTTCCTAATTTTTTTATGAAAATTTCCATACATAAATTTGAAACGTGCATGTTTTCGTAAGATGCGTCGATAGAGCTGCACAATTTACGAAAGTTTAGTAATTTATTCGTAAACCCCATTCGCAAAATATGTTATTAATTCGAATAAAAATTATATTAAAAACTAATATAACGAAAGTTTCATAATTATAACGAAATATTTGTAATTTTTTTTTGATATATACCAATTGTTCTTAAAAAATATTCTGGAAAAATAAATTAGAAGTTACATATGTTTGGTTTATTCTACTTATTTGTATATTTTACAAAATAAAAAGTTACGAAAAATATTTCGTTAAATGTCCCAGAAATTATTTTTAGTGTAGGAATTAAACCCACAATTTTTTATTTCAGTAGACCAGTTTAGATCAATTTTTAGTATTAAGTATCTAATGATAAATATGAAAATGATTTCTGATTATCCAGAATATAGTTCAAACTAACAAATAAGAATTTTTTTTTAATAAAAAAACAATTTTCTATACCTCTCGGCCACGTTCTATACCCGCCACGTTCGAATTCAGCTGTAGGTCCCACCACTTTAAATACAAATGTAACCTCCAAATGGTGAAAGAGCTCGTCCCAAGTTCTTCAGCACAGTAGCGCCAACCAATTATTAAAACGATTACCGTATTCAATGTATTCTACTTTTTAAAATATTCCCTATCAACTAATGTCCATCTTAAAATGTAAAAATATCTACATTTTTAAAATATTTGTATTTTGTACAACGATTTTTAAAAATTCGACTCCTAAGGTAAACAAACTGAACTTTTAACACTCTAGGAACGTCAGAAATATTTGTGACCGAATTCTTTCACTGGAATTTTTCACATATTTTGAAAACTCCCGAGTGGAAATTGGTTAATGTTAGCCTTATTTCGCATTCGTCCCTGTTAGGAATACTATAAAGCATCATTACCAAATTTTACCTGAAATGACACTGAATCAGAGTTTGGTATTTAAAAAAACAGATTAGACAATGATTGCAACCTGAACTACAATACCGCTTGGTTTGTTCTACTTTTCAACTAATCCGAATTCAATGAGATTTTGACGAGAAATTTCGAGAAGATTACGAGATTAATCATTCTCGTCACCATTCCCATCACCACCCATCGTTCACCATTTATTCTGACAACGTGTTGCTATCTATTGCCGCTGCTTAGAGGTGGGTCTCCGACAATTGTCGTCGTCGCTGGTGGTCCACAAAAAAAGGAAAATCTAAATGCAAAAAAGTTTGTGCGATTTTGCAATAAAAACCAAATCACAAAATCGTGCCTAGTAAAACGTAGCTCGTTATGATTTATTTGAATTGTTTATTATATAGAAAAACAACATTAACAAAAACCAAAAAAAAAAAAAAAAAAAATCGCACAAAAATGTTGAATGCTGAATAATATAATTTATAAATGATGTTGTTTTTGTGAAGTTTCTTTCGGTTGGTGTTGTTTTGCAATTGCCCATTAAATACATTCCGCATTTTGAACGCTCTGCCAGACAAGTTGTCTCCAACCGCTACGCCGTTCACCGCCAACCACCGTCGTCAGCACCATGTTTTCTGCGCTGTTTTTTCCGCATTTTAAAAGCGCGCGTAAAGTTTTCCATTACGGCACTACAGCGCATTTTAATGCATTTAATGTTTATATTATTTCTTGTTAGATATTCGAATTCATTTGAACTGTTGCACAGCTTAATAATATTTTTGAAACATATACAAAAGACTGAGGTTAATCGAACCAACGCTTCAGTGTTGCAACCGCTATACATTTGTTGTAATCTCATGTCATTAAAATTAACGAATACACAGAAAACTGATTTGTTGCGGCAACCAACTTAATTGCCCTACCGAATTATACGGTTAGGGCAACTTGCAGACTAGGTGGTTGTGTCAGCAATAATGAGGTTATGCCGCTCTTCTAGTCAGCAAGCATGAGGTTGTGTCAACCTCCTAGTCAGCAAGCATGAGGTTGTTTAATCCTCCAAGTCAGCAAGCATGCCTCCAATTGAAATTTTATTTTAATTTTTTTTTTTATTATAAAATTTGTTTATGTAAAACTTATATGCGGAAATAAGTCACGCACATAATTTCAAAAAGTATACTTACTGATTCCTAATCCCCGAAAAACAAAAACAGTATGAAAAGACACACATATTATTTTATTGCACTATAATTCAACAAAAAAAGAAAACTATTTCTATCTATATATGGTCACATTTTTTTATTTATATTATCTTTCACTAGTTAAAAAATTCATTAAATTAATTCATTATTTTATTAATATTTATGTATTTATTTGGAATGTCTTATTTAATTAATGAATTTCCTATTGTTTGCGACTTGTTAATATTATTGACGTTTCATAATAGTTAGCTAGAATCTGGCAACCGATCTGAAGGTAGGCATGAGGTTGCCGTAACAGAATGAAAAATGCAATAAAGAGGTTGCGGCAACCACATGTGCAGTTGCGCGGGCTAAAATTTCGGTTAAAGTATGTTAATTTCAATGATATGACGTTGGTTCAATTAACCTTGTCATGAGGATTTTTCTGTGTTTACCTTATTTTACTATAATCTAAATGTTAGTGTGCGTAACTACACATTCGGTTACCGTAAATAACTTTTTTAAAACAAAATTTCAATTGGCAGATGCTAACCTCATGCTCACCAACTTGAAAGAAGTCACAACCCTATGATCACCGAATTGGAGATGACCACAACCTCATGCTCAAAGACAAGGTTACCACGACCGAATTAAGAGTGTTTGGAAAATACTTTGCCAGTTGATGCAGCAATCAAAAAATTCTGCATGTCATTTAATTGGGATCTGATATCGGTTTCAAACATTACATTGTCGTTGCTATAATCAAGATCAATTTTAAAATAATGAATTCAATACGAAAACTCTTAAATAGTATATTTAATAATAATAATGAATTGATTAAAGTAAATTAATTTTAAAAACTAATTAAGTAAAGTTATCATATTTTTATACCCTACTCTAAGAGTGAAAGGGTATATTCAGTTTGGTACGCCGTTTGTAACACCCAGAAGGAAGCATCTCCGGTATGGAAAAGTATATATATTCTTGATCAGAATGACCTCCTGAGTCGATCTGTCCGTCTGTCTGTCTGTCTGTTGAAATCCCTACTACTTTTAAAATTGAAGAGCTAGATAAATGAAACTTTTAACTTAGATTACTAATATACCTACGCTGTATGTGCGAAAATTGGCGAGATCGGTCCATTGTGACCTATGATCCGACCACTTATGTTCAAATACCTCATATAAAATGTACATATAAAGATCAATTTTTATGTATACGTGCTTAGGTAAACTTTTTTGGTCAAATATATATTGAATATATGATAATAATGTTTTCCGGCGAAAAGACTTGTGGTTCACAAAAAAAAAAATCGAAATTCGGTACACCTACCCATTTGTAATTATGGGTATCAAATGAATGGAAATTCTTCAGCGATTGAATGTTTGTAGTTATTTTTAGGATTCGTATACCCTGGTGACCTATATATCACTTTGAATGGTAACCACACATATGTGCAGGGTATTTATAGTCGGCTTAGACCGACTATAATTTTGATAATCCTAACTATCATAATTACACCTACTTTAAAATTTCCCATGTGATCTAACCTTCCCAACTGATTTTAATGTCATTTTGTATACTTCTCTGGTTTTTAAAATAAATAAATTTAAAAAACCATTGCGCAGCTCGGTTACAAAATACTTAAACAATAAATATTCTTTCTATTTGTCATTGTTCATATATTTAATCTACTAAGTTTTTTTTCATGTGGGAAAAGTATTTATTTGAATCATCTTTTGCGCCCAACTCCAAAGTTCAGGGTCGACAACGCGTTGATATTTCAGTTTGTTTTTCTATTTCTACAATTCAAATGACATTTTGTATTCATTTCAAGTAAGTTTTAATTAATATTCTACTTAATTTGAATTGAAATTATGAAATTATTTAAATTAAATGCGCTTTTTTCTCAATTGCAGTCAACTCTTGATCGAAAACACGTTGCAAGCACGATGTGACAATCGTTCAATAAATTTGATATTTTATACTTTTCTTTGAAAAACAAATAAATTACATTGAAATAGGCTATATTTTACGCTTTTGATTATGGAAAATTTAATTACTTAATTAAATATATTCGCAGTAATTTAAAGAGTGGTTCATCTGGTATCAGCAGATCTGCTTAGTCAGTAATTAGTAATTAGCAACCATTGAGCTCGGACCTATCAGCCTCGAAGTTCAGCTTTAAACTTGAGATTTGGTATAAGTATTTTGAAAAAAAAACAACAAAAATTAACTACAAACTGGCGACAAGTTGGCTGCTATGTTGCTTTCATTCGCGTGACCAATTAATTGCGCGATTGTGAGACTCGCTCATTATGCACGGATTTATTATAAGAACAGCAGCAACTTTATGTTTTGGCTCTATGCAAAAATAAAAAACTTAAAATTAACAAATTCAGTCGAAGCAACAAAAAAATGCAAAGCGCACCGAAATGAAAAGTTGTAACCAAGTGGCAACACGGCGCACAAGCGCACCTGTGTGCCATGATGGCTGACAAGTTTGAGCTGCACGAAATGTTGTAAAGCATATTCAGCGCATGCACTGCAAGAAGTAAGGGAAGGTTTGAAATCCAAATCCTAAATCTCTTATATTACGGATCGGTAACCCGGTTCCGAGTTACGGTTTCTATTTTTTATTATTCTTAGTTTCTTAACATACCCAGTATAGTTTAGAAATACATTTGGGAATTTTTAAAGTTTATTAGGAGTCGATCCAAGCATGGTTCCAGAAGTCGTTTTTGGCCCAGGTGATGACTGCACATACTAGTCATTTTCCGTCTTTTTCTAAGAGAAATGAAGAGAGAATTAGAGGAAAGAAAATTTATATATTGGAAAAAATACCCCACCACAATCACACCCCACCCTAAGGGCCGTTTTTATAATGTTCGGTTATGTTAAAATTTATTTTTAGGTTTGTTAACTGGCAGATAGCCTAACTTTCAGAATAAAGTTTCCGGTTAGAACGACATTGTAATACATTTTGTGTCATATCTGGCAACTAATTGACATAAATAAATTGATTCAAATTTAATTTTTCTAATTTAAAATTTCATGAAATTGTGAATTTGTTTCTCGTCATATTTGAACGACAGATTTGCGACGACAGATTTGCAATGGCAATAGGCCGTTTTGCTAATATTTCTTTTGCCATTTACCTTATGATATGTTGGTATTTTGGGAACAATTTTATGTACAAATTGCAGCATAATATTTTCAATGGATTGTCAAAATCTGTCGGTTATAAATATAACGGAAATGACAAACAGATTTAACAAATGATTGTGAAAACGAATTTTGCGCAAACTGTCGGTTAAAGTGAAAGTTAATATTTAACTAGATATTGTGAATGGCCTAAAAGTAATAAACTAACTTTCTATAAAACTGTAGAATTCTATGACCGTCTTCAATATAAAAAGCAAGACCCCTTATAACCCAACAGAAATCCAAAGGAGCATGACAATACTTTCCGGGATAATTGAAGCTTTGGGTTGCAAGTTTTGATTTTGAAATATCTCTATCTCATAAATTAATAAACCGAATTCAATATTTCCTTTTTTCATTAATATTTACAATTTTGGCTTTACTGTGTCATTTACATTTACCAAAATATTCCATTTATTTATCAATCTGGCGGCAATATTCCCGAAAATTCAAGAAAGTTTGTATCGGGTATTTAAATATAAAATAATTAACTTAAAATTTTTAACTCAAAATTTGTTTTTCGCATAACTCCCTTATTGCAACCAACGGTCCAATTCTTCGTCGTGACTACACAGCGGTAAAAGTCACCATGATATCATTTATGATCACTCGATGATTTTGTATCGCGAGTCACCTCGATTCTACATACACCTTCCGCATTATATTAACCCAGGAGTGTCATAGGCAGGTTTATGACTTACTAGATGCATTACAAAGTAATCTAAGGCGAATGAGGCTCCATGATTGCTTGATTACATTAATATGTTGACATTGGAACACGGATCATCCATTATCTGACTTACAAAGAAGGTTAGGAGTAGGATATACTCTACTCATATTCCAATGAAGCAATCATGGAGCCTCATTCGCCTTTCGCTTGCTCTATAATGAAAGGCGAATGATAATTGTAAATTTATTTAATCCCTGAAATTATGCTACAATTTTTTTTTATAGAAAATATATCTTTTTTTCGAAAATATCTGCTTTTGTAATTTATAAATATCGTTCTCAGTGCATCCTTCTGTTTTATAGCTTATGTAAAAAAAATACTACAAAATTATGTAAAATTGCTATATTAAAAAAATCATTAAAATGAGTTTTATTTCTGACAATCTGAATAAAATAAATAAAAAGATGATAGGTACAAATTAAAGTTAGTAGTAATATGAGCTTTACACTTTTTTAAATAAAATAATTATTTTACTTACCAAATACGTCCAATTTTTACAACGTTCAAAACAAAATTTAGATGATTTCAAGGTTGATCCCATTCTTTCGTCATGGCATTGTAGTGAAATTCTGGACGATTTAGAACGATATCAAATGAAACGAAAGCATTGTTCGGGTCTACATCGCACCACATTACGCCGTAAGGTGCAATATGTAATTACTTTTTCATATTACGGCCAATTTACATTTAAAGTACTTTGATATATCCCAAAATATCATCATGAGCTCATTCATGATTTCCGAAGTTCTTTGAATATTTTACCGCTGGAGCAGTAGAACATGGGACCTTTTTGCTCGCAGTTCAACGCACTAACCTCGGAGCTACAGACGCTATATATGTTTATAATTAACTTGTATTTCCTTTTTGAAGATTAATAACCATTTTCTGTAGATCGATAGGATATACAATTTACGATATACATTTTAAACTAAAGCATGGAATTCAAACAATATTGACGTCGTTATTATGACAGTTGTTCAAATTTCCGGGTAAGGACTGCTAGGGGAAGAACAGTATGGAAAGGAATTAAACCGGGAAGAAATGTTTCGGAGGAGAATTGTCCATACTGGGATGAATTGTCTAGCAATAAGTAAAAGGTACACATTAAAGAATTGTCAGTAACTCGTGGAAGGCAACGGTCGAATCGCTGGCCAATTGTACTCTACCATCAGAATTGGAGTAGGGTCGGGTACGCAGGCGGACTATTGAGATGACACCTCTGCAATACTATTCAATACAATACAATTTTTTTCTGGCATTTATTGCTCGTCATTCTGATAGAATCAATAATTGTATTTAATTTTTTTTAAACATTCGAATACACATAAAAATATGTTCTTTCCCTCCTGGTTTTAATACTCAGAAATCAAACGATATCGCAACGATGTGGTTCTCGGGTTTCTTGTAATGACTTCCAATTACACTAGACAACAAATGGAGCATTTTTAATTATCAAAAATCTAAGTATGATTTTTCGATGAATTTCAAGATCCTAATTACGAACTCATACTCATTTTTTTCTGTTATATTCCGTTGGAAATACTTCAGATAATATATTAAAATAAACTAGAGCAATCCTTAAATTATGGATCTTGTTTCACATATTATAATAAAATATTATTGAATTATCAAAACTTTATATGTTATGCAATAAGTAATAGGTACACATTAAAATCATTATTTTTTGTGTTTGACTGGTCATAACTTCGGTCAGATTAATACAAATTTCATGTAGCTTATATGTAGCTTTTAACTCAAGTATTCTCAATGGAATATAGAAGAAATTGGATCGATAACTCAAATCTAAATGTTAAAAAATGACAAAAAGGTTAAAGGCTAAAATATGTAGAAAAAAAAATTTGTATTCGTAATAACTCAAAAACTTAAGGAAATCTGAAAAAACTAAGTATGAGGTCGTGATATCAATCTTGAAAACCATCGGAAAATCATACTAAGATCGCGAATAATTTTTATACCCTACACTAAGAGTGAAAGGGTGTATTCAGTTTGGTACGCCGTTTGTAACACCCAGAAGGAATCATCTCCGGTATGGAAAAGTATATATATTTTTGATCAGCATGATCTCCTGAGTCGATTTAGCGATGCCCGTCTGTCTTTCTGTCCGTCTGTCTGTCCCTCTGTCTGTCTGTTGAAATCACGATTACAGAAAAAGTAGAAAAGCTGGAGCAATGAAACTTTAGATTTAGATTACCTTTATATCTAAGCTGTCTGAAGAAGAAAATTGGCATGATCGGTCTATTGTGACCTGAGAACCGACCACTTATGTTCAAATACCTCATATAAAATGTATATCTACAGATCAATTTTACTGTATACGTGCTTAGGTAAACTTTTTTTAGTAAAATATATATTGACTCATGCTCAAATACATGAAAAATAATGGTTTCCGGCGAAACAAAAAAAAATCGAAATTCAGTACACCTACCTATTTGTAAATATGGGTATCAAATGAATGGAAATACTTCAGCGATTGAAAGTTTGCAGTTATTTTTAGGATTTGTATATCCTGGTGACCTATATACCACTTTTAATGGTAACCACACATATGTGTATGGTATTTATAGTCGGCTTAGACCGACTATAATTTTGATAATCTTAACTATCATAATAACAACTACTTTAAAATTTCCCATGTGATCTAACCTTCTCAACTGGTTTATTTTTTTGTTTTGCTGTGTTATTAACGGCAATATAAAATAAATCTATAAGAAATCATTAAATGTTGTCCTGTTTTTTGCGAGAGTAATATTCCTAAAACTGCGTATTTACTACAGTGTAATATTTATTTGTTTCTTTCAATAAACAAATATTTTCGCTGCAAGTATTGGCCATTTAAAACTCAAATGTTGACGATTTTGATGGTACCTAAATTGCAGATAAAATATATTTTGCATGTAAAAAGAAGCAAGACGTGTACCAATGATGCATATAAATTTTAATTGCATTCGATTTAGTTAAAATTCGAATTTATGAAATGCATAAATGTGCAAATAAAAAAAATCGTATTAAATGAAAATTAAATCGAAATTGAAATCCGCAGCCACACGTTGAATTTTGTCATTGCCGTCACTATGCAAAACATTCTCACGTAAATATCGTGTAATTTAATTATTTTATTTTTTCATTTATTTCTTCTTTTTTTTCCACAAATCGTGCAAATATTTTCTTTGCTCGCAGTAGTGAAGGCGACAACTGGAAAAATTCCGTGGAAAGAGCTTTGTAAACGAGGCACGCGCGCTCGAGCTACGACCACGTGATCGAACAGCGTTGCAAATGCAAATTACGCAATCGAATGCAACCACCACATAATGATCATGATGAAGCCTACCTGGCGCCAGTCGCAACGCCAATAAATATGCAATAATCGCAACGCCTTCGGGTGGGCAAAACGATCGAATCGTAGTGATCGTTAAATAGAACGATCCGATTTGCATTAATTGCATATTGGGTATTAAATATTTAACTACCACATATATGTTTGGAAATCTCACGCTCTTAAACTTATTTAACCCGATCCCCGATCGCCGATCGCAGCAACCCATACAAAGGCATTCCTTCGATACAGTTCGTCCACGGATATCCATGCAGAACCCGAACTCACAAACAATACTCTTCAAAACTCAAACGAGCCGTAAATAATTTTGAATTTGCCGATTGATCATTCCGCGGACGCCGCCAACAATATCAACAGTTTGAGCTTAAAACAAAAGATCAGCGCAGATCACTTTAGCGCACTCCGGACGAACCCCTTGCGATACAAAGAATTTTGCGCCACGATTCGACTTCTGCGGCGGTAACAAGGTCCATCGCGATCTGTCATGTGCGATGGTCTGAGCGACACGATGTCTACATGGTCGTGGTAGAGCTAATCTGCACTTCTTATTCTTCTTCTTCAACGCTGGGACATGTCGTCGCATACCTTTCAGTCACTCGACCCATGAGTTCAGCCGATTGTCAGGATGCAATCCTCGAAGGGCAGCTTAAAAAGATCATCGTTTGACGGTAGGTCGACCGATTGGTCGGTCGGTCGGTATTTTGTTTGCCATTCTGAACAACTGACATGTAAAGTAATTTGAATAAAGCGACGTTTATTAGACATGCCGTCAACAACAAGAACAACAACAATGTAGATGATAATTTGATCTCGGAGTTTTTCATGTGAAGCTATCCGCAGGATGCCTTGACATTGATAAAAATTCAGTCATGTGAGAGAAACTTTAAACGCGAAAGCTGCCGAAAATATTAACTTCCCAAGAAGTATGTACTTGTTTTAGAGAACGGAACAACGGATAAAAGCTTGAAGACAAATATTTTTGTAATATAGAGTAAAATATTAAAATTTTATTTTTATCGACCTTGAATTGTTTTAAAATATTTAGTTTTTTTCAGGCTCTAGGTCCGATTTTATTTTAATATAAAACTCTTTAGTATTTTATTAAAACATTTATTGTTTTATTTTTCTTTTGATATTTCGAATACCTTCGGTATTCGTCTTCAGGAAAATTACAATTGAGTAACAACGTCCACTTGCAATGGGTGTCATTTAATTACTAATAGAGTAAAATGTCTATACAAAATTCTATAGATATAAAAAAATAAATGTTTTGGAAATAAATTTTGACACTAGAAAAATGTTTTCGAAGAGCAAAGAAGTATAGAAAAGTAATGACACAGTTATCGAGAATAGTTAATTTTGTAAAATCATGAACAATCTTTTTAATTGAGATTGAAACCCAAAAGTCGATTTTGATTACAAGTTTCAGTTTTATTGCGAAACGGTTTCTGAATGTCGCTTTGAAAGTACGTTGTCGATATCGATTTTTTTACTTATTAATGTTACATTTTTATCATATTTTTAATATCGTATTCAATACAGTCTATCTACAAAAACACGAATTTCAGGAGAGCCAAAAAACTAGATCACATTTGAATAGGAATAATCTCTATCTTCCATAGCACGACCAATAGCGCAAAATTGCTGAATATTTTTTAATTGAATTATTTAAAGACCATTTTTATTTAATATTGTAGAAGAAATATTGATCGCCACTTTCACGGTTTGCGATTTAATCAGTTTAATCATAATATTGTAGTGGAGATCGATCAGAAAATATTCTTGGAATCAACGATTTTTTAATTTTTGTATATCCTGGTGTAACCTAAACCAAATTCACCGACTATTTTTGTCCTACCATTTTCGGTTCACGATGTATATGATGGTTAAAAGTCTTAATATTCCGTAATCTAACCCGACGTTTTTTAAAGATTAAAATAAAAATAAAAACAGTTAATTTTTTTCCTACCTACCATTTTTGTGCTAAAATTTTCGGTTCACGAGGTATATGATGGTTAACTCTTGTATCGCTATTTTAAAATCATTAATGTTATCCTAAATATTTAAACTAATATCCTATTTTGGAGGATTTATGTATTGACCCCGTAAATATCTTACGAATCCTTAACATATCTGAGAACTTTCTTTAAAAATAGCACCAAACATCATGTCTGGAAATACACAAGTTATATTTTCTCAGTACAGACAAAATTCAAATTTTGCCTTTAAGGCTTTATATTAGGATAAAACAAATCTTTGAAAAGTTAGTTTTACGCATACGAACAAATCTTAACTCCTGTGACTTTTATGATATTGTATATTCATTGAGAAAATGAGGCGTCATCCTTCGTTAACCGATTTCTTGTGAGTTGTGATGGACCAGACCGACGGATGGACATGACGAAATTGACTCATAAAATTACGCTTAAGAAGAATATATATACTACTTTTCCATACCTACACCGCTTATTTAAAGTCATTATAAACTTTGATTTTGCTGTTGTGCCGTGCTTTCAAAATCAGACACACGCCCATTAAAGATTTTATAGTCTCTACCCCAATTTAAAAAAATCTTACTTCCAGCTTCAGAAAAGAAAAATAGTCTGTTTATAGTTTTACTTATGGATTTAAGAGAATAAAACAATATCAAAATTAATTTTTGAATTATTTATTACAGGAACTAAAATTCTTTGGAATATCGGTTCCGGTTCGGGTTCCAAGAATTTTAAAATTGGGGTTCCAGTTCCGATTGCGGTTCCAAATAAAAAAAATAAATGGGTTTCATTTCCGGTTCTACACGTATTTTAATAACGGTTCCGATTCCGGTTCGTTGCGTTCCCTGAAAGAGACTATAATATCTGTTCCGGTCCTGGTGCCAAGATTTTTAAAATAGCGGTTCTGATTCCAACCATAACCAGTTGGGAAGGTTGGATCACATGGGAAATTTTAAAGTAGGGACATTTTATAATAATCAATAATAGTTTGGCGCTACAGTCCTGTATAGAACTTCGGCCGAGCTCTCTCACCATTTTGAGCTGTGCGTGTTATAAATTTACTTAAATTGGTGGGACCTACAGTTTAATGCCAAATCTGAACGGCGTATGAGAGCTTTTCATAGGCAATGGTTTTACTCTCGTAGGTTTGCCATTTACGAGAGGTAGCGCGGTATAGAAAATGTTTCTATGAAAAGATGTTGTTAGCCCCAGTCCAGGCTTGAACCGGGGACCTTTTGACTCGCAGTTAAAAGCACTAACCACTGAGCTACCGCGGCACGCATTTATAGTAAGTGTTATTATGATAGTTAGGATTATCAAAATTATAGTCGGTCTATGCCGATTTTAGTACGGATTTCAACAGACAGACAGACGGACATACGGACATCGCTAAATCGACTCAAGAGGTTATGCTGATCAAGAATACATGTACTTTTCCATAACGGAGATGCTTCCTTCTGGGTGTTACAAACGGCGTACCAAACTGAATATACCCTTTCACTCTTAGTGTAGGGTATAAAAAATATATGGTTTCCGATTCCATTTCCGGTTCCATACATTTTTAATAACGATTCCAGTTCCAAAAATCTAAACGGTTCTGGTATTATTTTTCATGTTTCGCCTGCTTTTTCATGTTTTTCCGTGATTCTTCGTGGCTTTTCAAATCCCGTGCTTCACGTACGTGCATGTAAATTTAGTTGTCGGGCTCGTGCGTGTAGCCTATCGGCGTGCCCGTGCGTGTCCGTGGCATTAAAAACAGACACGCGCCCATTTCTACTTTAAGCTAAACAAATGTGGGAATTTGGACAAACACTGCTTTTTTCTGCTATAGTGTAAAACGAAATTGGTATAAAATGACAGGCAACACTAGTAGAAACAAAATGGTAGACAAAACTAGGGGACTGTAGGCAAAGATAGGTACAATAAACACATAAGAGTGGTAAGTAATCAATGCACAGTTTTCTAGAATGATTGTTGAACCATTTTATTTAATTAACTTCCCCTTTTCAAATTGTATGTATTTCGAATCGGAGATGCGAATATTTACACTGTACAGTACCAAATAAAGACTACTTGAGTCATGGAAAATTAAGCCGTTTAACACTTTTAAGAATCATACTAAACCCTTGTTATGCTTTTGTCATCTTCATTCTGAAATGTTAGCATCAGTATTATAAACGAGATATACCATATTGAAATAGAACTCACACGATCAACACATTGAGATCATCCTACCAGAAGGTCAAAAGGACGCGTTTCCCTGACACATTGAAGCGCTACCAAAGCAGTTACACGTAACACCGCTGCTTTGCGATCTTGGCCCGGTCGTGGTGAATCTTTGCCAAGTTGACTAAGCAGACTCATTAGGTGGTCAGCAGCAGCAACATTAATTCGCAAAATTACTAACATGCCGAGCACATTTTTGTGGTCAGTCAGACAGGCCGAAAAAAAAACCGAAATTCTTTGATTAAGTTATGTTGGCCCAAATGCAAATACCCGCCCGGACTATAAACCGTAATTTTGTAGTCGTTGTTTCTGCTTTGTGCCACATCGTGTTCGGAGCCAATTTAAACTGTGCGCTCAGTTGTGCAAATGCCGAAATTATGATAAAGTGACCTCTCTTTGGTTATTATTTATGGCCTATTGGTGTGCGGCTCATCTGAGCCAGAATGAAGACAGCAGGACCGCACAGGCATCAAGCCATGTAGGTAGTTTCGCTGTTTGAACGGTAGGTAGCCTAAGGCCAGAAACCCCAAAAAAAAAACATACATAAAATATTTTTAAAAATTGGATAACAACAGCACTGCGTAAAACAAATGGTTTTCAACGAGTTGATGAGTTAATAGGAATCGTGTTACCAACCACCGCTAAATGACTCTATATATCCGCTGATTTGGCTTTAGTTGTTCTACCCTCATGGATTGGTTCATCAAATGTGTTTATTTCTTTGGTGTTTTTTGACATCATCTAAAAATCGCGCAGACATGTTGTATCCGCTGCGGTTCGGTTGATCGTTCTTGCGGTGCATCCGGTGTTTCGTTGTTTAGTGATTTCATTTTTGACAAGTTCATGACAACATCTATCGTCGAGCTAAGAATGGCATGATTTACACTTAACATCGAGAGCGAATAGACGCCCCTCATAAAGATTAGTCTTTGAAACAAAAAGCTATTTCATTATTCCAACATGGTATGTCCCAATAATTAATGGGACAGCCATGGTTATCAAGCTTTCTAGTAAATCAGATCGTTGTGCCACACATAAATAAAATGCCATTACAACATATATAGACACATTCTTCGGTGTTTATAATCACTTGGTCGATATCGCCACGACTATTTTGTTTCTACATGTCATTACCACTGATCACCGATCAGCGCGCGATAAGGGCACTAACTAACTGCGTCCCGGACGCGGCAGTTGCCGTGAGTCCAGCAGCCCCTTGTCATTTGGCATTTATTTACGAGCACAGGGTCCATGCTAAACGAGCCCTAATTTACATTTATTAAGCTGTTATAAGAGTTGGCTCGTCCCGTAATGGGATCCTGTGCCTCACACACAAAACGGGCCGATTTACGTTCATTTAATACGGCTGCTACTCTGCCTCGGCAACGGCAACAGCCACTTCGATGAACATGGCTGATAAGATCACTTTCAACAACAACAGCAAAACAAACAAGTGAATACATTACGATAACAAACACATGAAAGAACCCTTTAATGTGTAGTTGCGGAGTAATAAAGTAGCCACGGCATACGAATCATCGCAGAAATCAGGAGCAGATTCAAAGATATGGCACAAACAGACCAACAAACGAAATCTTAGTGTTTGAAGAAAACATGCACAAAACCTCTGGCATTCTGTCCAATCAATTAAGTGTGTGTGTTGGTGCTTTCGAGGGGGTACCACTGGATCTCTTCGGTGCGGTCCAAATGGCTGATCGGCGGCAATTCGTAGAAATTAACTATTGTACGCAAATTCGCAGTATTTACGACGGTCAGTGTTTTCGGACACAAAGAGTTCGTCTTTGATGGGGTATCTTTTGCAAAAAACACAAGAAATGAGGGGCGAAGTCGGATGGTCTAAAGTCGAATGGTCATCTAATGAAGTCGTCGTAAAGAAACGCCGTTTCTTTGTTATTTGGTTTTAAGAAACTGTCATATTTTAAATGTTGATAACTAAATAACCATAACAAAAAATCAGAATGGCAACATTAAAGAAATGCAATTCGAGAAAAAAATATATAAGAATTAAAAACAAACAATAAAGAATACAAGAAAGACGGCACAGAAGACTGCAAAAAGCACCAAACGATCAAAAAGAGGAGAGATCGATTGAAAGATAGAAAGATAGAAAAATAGAAAGATAGAAAGATAGAAAGATATAAAGATAGAAAGATAGAAAGATAGAAAGATAGAAAGATAGAAAGATAGAAAGATAGAAAGATAGAAAGATAGAAAGATAGAAAGATAGAAAGATAGAAAGATAGAAAGATAGAAAGATAGAAAGATAGAAAGATAGAAAGATAGAAAGATAGAAAGATAGAAAGATAGAAAGATAGAAAGATAGAAAGATAGAAAGATAGAAAGATAGAAAGATAGAAAGATGGAAAGATAGAAAGATAGAAAGATAGAAAGATAGAAAGATAGAAAGATAGAAAGATAGAAAGATAGAAAGATAGAAAGATAGAAAGATAGAAAGATAGAAAGATAGAAAGATAGAAAGATAGAAAGATAGAAAGATAGAAAGATAGAAAGATAGAAAGATAGAAAGATAGAAAGATAGAAAGATAGAAAGATAGAAAGATAGAAAGATAGAAAGATAGAAAGATAGAAAGATAGAAAGATAGAAAGATAGAAAGATAGAAAGATAGAAAGATCGAAATATAGAAAGATAGAAAGATAGAAAGATAGAAAGATAGAAAGATAGAAAGATAGAAAGATAGAAAGATAGAAAGATAGAAAGATAGAAAGATAGAAAGATAGAAAGATAGAAAGATAGAAAGATAGAAAAATAGAAAGATAGAAAGATAGAAAGATAGAAAGATAGAAAGATAGAAAGATAGAAAGATAGAAGGATAGAAAGATAGAAAGATAGAAAGATAGAAAGATAGAAAGATAGAAAGATTGAAAGATAGAAAGATAGAAAGATAGAAAGATAGAAAGATAGAAAGATAGAAAGATAGAAAGATAGAAAGATAGAAAGATAGAAAGATAGAAAGATAGAAAGATAGAAAGATAGAAAGATAGAAAGATAGAAAGATAGAAAGATAGAAAGATAGAAAGATAGAAAGATAGAAAGATAGAAAGATAGAAAGATAGAAAGATAGAAAGATAGAAAGATAGAAAGATAGAAAGATAGAAAGATAGAAAGATAGAAAGATAGAAAGAAAGAAAGATATAAAGATAGAAAGATAGAAAGATAGAAAGATAGAAAGATAGAAAGATAGAAAGATAGAAAGATAGAAAGATAGAAAGATAGAAAGATAGAAAGATAGAAAGATAGAAAGATAGAAAGATAGAAAGATAGAAAGATATAAACCATTTTTTTCCATCACTCAATTTATATCCCTTACTAAAATCATTATACCCTACACCTATAAGGTACAGGGTATCCTATAAAAGTCCGTCCCATGTGACCGAACTTACCCATGTGACGAAACTTTCCCAACTCGTTTTTTTTACCTTTTATTCATCAGCAATGATGGTGTTTTTCTGAGGAATATAAATTGATAAATATCTTTGAGGGATATTTTACGAACTCTGTTCTTTTGTGTAATTTTTCGGAACGTTTTTTTTTTGCATGTAGGTGTACCGAATCTTTATTTTATTTGTATGGTACCACAAGTTGGTTCGCGAAAAAACCGTATTTCTTATCTATTTAGTCATAAATTCAAGGGATTTTTACACAAAAAAGTTCACTTCGTCCAGTTATATGGGATATTTAAACATAATTGATCTGTTTACAGATCACAATGAAACAATTATGCCAATATTTTCAATACCATAGGTGCAATCTAAATTTGTAAATCCAATCATTGATCTATCTCTAAAGTCATTGATCTAGCTTTTTGTTTTCTTTGTAATCATGATTTAAACAGACATACGGTATCGTTGAATCACCTCAGAATGTATTTACTTTTTCATACCGGATACGCCTTCTTTTATGTTGTACAACTAAATATATGACCAAACTATATATACCATTTGACTTTTAGTGTATAGTATAAAAAGAGGAATAGCTAGAACAAAGTAAAGAACGAAAAGACACCAAGGATTGTTTAATTATGGTACATTCACTTCCCCCTGGGAAAAGGAGAACAAGTCTAAAAAATTCTAGTTCCAGAACTAGTCAAAAGTGAAAAAAAAAGTGAACAAAAATTACCAGTTCTGGAACTAGTTCAGAACTAAAGAAAAGTAATACAGAATACAGTTAACTGACTCCCCGCGGTTCCACGAAAAGAACTGGTCCTCGTTTTTAAGAAGTAGTTCGGTACTAGTTTTGATTTACTCGTATGATCAAACCCTGTGGGATGATGTAACATCCAGAAGGCGTGGTCGGTAGAGAAAGTTTATATATTCTTGATCAGCGTCACTTCTACGTCAATTTAGCGCTGCATATTTGTCTGTTCTACTGACTGTCTTTAAGTCTTTTTGCTGAAGTCACGATTACAAGAGCTCATAACTTAGATTGCCTGTATACGTAAGCAGTATGGTGCTCAAAATCAGAGTGATCGGTCAACATATGACCTGTTATCCTACAGGACATATGACCTGTACCTCTCAAAATACTTTACGGCCAAAGTGACATTATTTTATAAACATCTTTACTTTATGGTAAAACATTTGAATATAATTCGTAACTCACGAACCGACTTACGTTGGGCTACAAACTTATCGATAGACCATATGGGGACACAAATTAATATTAATTCTTTCTCGATTACAAATGTGTAGTTAAGATGCTTAATCCCGATGAGCTTTTGAGTACAAAGTACTTAGGTCCACTATTTTCAGAACAAATATAACAGGTTTTTCAGAGCAGTAGGGTCAAACTATTATTATTATTAGACCCAATTCATACAAACTTCATTACACCATCTATCAAAATGTCACTTCTTCAAAATTTTCTGTGTCTAAACATTCCTTAATGATTTAACTTACTATACCTCGCGTATATATTACAATACATAATGAGTCTTTCTGTAAATATGTTACAAAATAGCGCCTCCAGATGGCTGCGCATTCCGAACCTGTCCATTGTTATCTAACAAACATGTTGTCAAAAACAACAAAAAGATAGAGTCATGAAGCTCCGAGAGACGTACTACGTATGGCTGGTACTTACCACTGACAACTGCCGAACAGCAGACCTTGAGATGCAGCCTCCAGCATCCTTAGAAGAAATGCCGGTCTAAGAAGCCATAGTACAAGTCCAAGTCCTATGCTGCAGTGGACAAGTGCTGTGTATCACAAAACAACTCATGTTACTGCAGCATCATTGCAGAGAGGAAATTTCAATTAATTTCTGTAACAAGCAAATCGTGCAGCTTGGCGTCCGTATGTCTCTCAGTTTATTTTGTCGACAAAACGGAGACCTCGACGACTTGAATGCAATTTCCATTTAGTTCGCTCGATACGCGGTTTTAGAATTTATTTATTTATGCCATGGCAGAACATCTTCCAATAGCCACAGACATATAGTCGCTTTGGAAAAATCCAGCTCAATTGAAATAATCTGCCTTAAACAAGATTTTCAATTAACCCTATTTAAAGGTAACATTTTGTACTTCAACAATGCGGTGGTATTATCGTCGATAGTTGCTATTATAATTTTGAACTATAACAAAAAAGAAGAGTTTAAAGAAAAGTTCAAATGAATTAAAAAATATTTCCAAATCTGAGAATGTCTACCAACTCAATTCATCCAATTTTTAGATTCCAACAATTCCAAAAATATTTTGTTTTCAGAAAGTTATAAAGATTTCGATTTTCTGCCTCCGTTACAGTTTTACGTTACGGCTTTAACTTTTGTATCAAAAGGGTTTCGGTATGCCTGTTCTGTGTTAAGGTCAATTTTAATTTTTGTATTAAAGTATTATTTTTTCGATATTTCAATCGGATTTAGATTTCTGATTTTTGTATTGATTGCGATTTCGATCAGGTGTTAAGACGATTTTCGAATTTCTAATCAACCAACTATCGATCTATAATCTCGTCTGAATATTAAAGCATATCATCATTATCAACCATTATATCGAAGGGTGTCGATGTTTCATTTAATCTCAGCCCAAAAAACATGTCCTAATGGGTTAAATCGTAGCAGCAGCTGCACCTATGCGATGACGTCCATGCAATTTTATAACATGTAAGTGGTTGTTGTTTTTGTCTAGGGGAACCTGCGTTCTTTTAAAATAAAACATAAAAACGACTACAATAACATATGAAACCATGAGCCCGAACAACAACAACAACACACAAGAGCTCCAATGCACTTGAAGGATACTCTAAACGTTTGCGGTGGTCTTGCGGTCGAACGAGAGGGTCTGAAGCTGAAGCAACATCAACAGCAGCAGCGACAGAAACCGCAACAACTTTAACAACAAACAGCAGCATACCAAATCAATACAAACTGCAGCAACAACAAAAACAATTTAACAATAAAGAAAATGTTGCTTGTACAACATCAGCAATAGCAATAGCAACAGCAACAACTTACGTCAAACTTAATGATGCTTTTAAAAAAGATTTTCACTTCCATGCATTCTCATCGCCCTCTGTCGCTTCATCAAATCCAACAACCATTCAATTGATCGTCGTCAGATCAGTCGCAATGTAACGAGCAGTGCGACGATCGCCAGCAACAATTGTTGTCCCATCGTCGCATTCTCCACCATTCGACTGGCACTGCCGCATAGCGCCTTCCCCTGTCCAACAACAGGGATTTAATGGATCAGTCAGTTTAAGATACACTGAGGAATAAAAGTACTTTTTGTCTTTTTCTGGCCTTTCAAATTTCTACAACCTTGCGTAGATATTAGAGAGGCTATGGTCGAGTCTGACAAAACTAATTCTGTATAGTATCGGCAATTCTTTTACACGATGGATACCGACTGTTTGCCTTGCAATACGAGTTACGATGGATGGTGTTCTCTCAAAACGCCATTCCATTAATTTTGGAGTTCCCTCCTATCCCGTTTCTATTTTTAGTTTCATAAATGACATTTCTTCATTAACTCAGAACTCAAATCGTACCTTTGCAGATGACAGCAACATTTTCAATCATAACTCTTTATAGATTGAGTTTAATGACCTCAACCAACACTACTCTTCTTTCCTCCCACCCTATACCTGTCATCCTTTTTTTACAAATTAACCAACGATTGCCCTTATTTGTGCAATACACAGTTTTGATAGTAGGAAGGTATGATAGGATAGAGAGACGAAGTACTGGAATAGTACCGGTGAATGTTTGTTTGAACTTGCCAATATCAAAACTGTCGGAGGAAAGCTGATGCAGGGAAATTGTTCCACAAACGTATCGTGAAGAACGAATTTTCTCTGTAATTCGTAATTCCGCTGAAATTAACTACGAAGGGGTGGCCTTGATTCAATGGTGGACTCAGACCATATACCGTTGTAATACCTTTAAAAAGGCTTACAAACCCAAATATTCCTTGATACTCAAGAGAACCGATAGAGTATGAAATATTTTCATACTCTATTAAATATATTGCACGTTTTAGGAATGGGGTTTTAAAGCCCCTGCCAAATGTACAAATTGTTTTCCATCTTAGGCCGTATATAAATAGGAAATGTGGACAATGTTTATGTCAGCAGGTGTGAAGTATGTCTTATTCCGTGGAACTTGGCCGCTTCTTTCTACACATCAATTATGTGATCTTTCCAACGGAGGTTGCATTGAATTGATATTCCCAAAACGTCAAGGGAGCTGACTCCGTAATATCTATTAATCGGAGGGTCGGTTTTATCTTAACGAATCATCAAAATCCCGTTTGTTAGTGAGAGATTTTAACACATCAAATACTGCTCTCGCCCACCGTAACTAATACGTCGGAATTCATCGCTCAACCGTCAAGTGATTGTAAGTCAAGTTATCCCTACGTCCTGCATTTCTCAAACGTGCGCGCTCAATATCTGCACGGATAAAAAAGATTTGTTTGAATATGTTTAAATGTAATTAAAAAGTAATACGAAATTACCATACATGTATTAGGAATGAAGTGTAATTAAATTATAATCGAAATTGAATTTATTTTTGCTCACGTGTAAACATTATTATATTGTCCAGCAGAATCTGTCAAATTTACCATAAAAATGTTGCAATACCAACATACAATTTTAATTGCATTTGAATAACCTATTTCGTTGCGCAGCATTTTCTACCTACGCCATCTTTTGAACATATTGATGTTTAAAAACAAACAAAAAAGAAATTGGATTTAAATAAGTGTATTCTTGCAACATTCTTCTTGTATACGAAGTTGGCAATCGTTGAGCAGAATTTTATACCTACGTTTCTCTTGTCGTCGTTTGAAGTATATGTAGGGTCATTTTAAACATACTGATGTTTGAAAACAAACAAAAAATGAATTCAAATAAAGGTATTCTTGTATCTCTCTTCTTGTATACAAAGTGACACTCGGTGATCGGCATTTTCTGCGTATGTGTCTTTTGTTCGTTGAGAAAACGTGCTCTCGTCGGTAATAATTTTGTTATTTGTAAATTAAATAAATAAATATATAAATTGTGTTAGAAAAAGGACAAATAGTAACAGAGTATAATATAGTGTAGTATATAATTTCTGAAACTAATGTGAAAAAACCACACTGTAACTGTACCAAATATAAAGCGAGCCTGGATCGTCTGGTTTAGCTTCTGCTGGAGCAATTGTGCATTCATTGATCCTGTCACTTGTACTTGCAGTTTTAAACGAATTATTTATTTATGCATTTAAAAATTTGTATATGAATTCAATTATTATAAATTCCCACTGTGCAATTAATAAAAAAACATTTCATTTTTATTTTATTTTCAGGATTTTTATCCAAAAATATTTAAATATGTTTTTATGTAAACATACTACTTTTTGTACTGAAACAACTGATATGTTTCACTGGAAACATATTTATATTCAGGTCGTTCAAAATAATGTTTTATTTATGTTTCGGTTCAAGTATTTATTTTATTTGGATGTAGAAATTATTATGTTTCCATTAAAACATACTCCATGTTAAGGGGCAACATTAAAATGTTTCCGGGATATTATAATGTAAGTCAGAGCTCATTACAACAATGTTCAAGTCTCAATACAACCCTGTTTACAAATGATTTATCAGTCAATTATATATTATGTTTACATAAAATTCCAAACATACATGTTAATGCCTGCAAAATTATGTTTGGGAGCCATTTTTTTTGCAGCATGTATGTGCTGCTTAAAGCAGCCATGTCCGCTGAGCAACTGCGTCAAGTGGAAAGAGGAGGGAGGAGTGAAACCATTATTTTTTAAGAAAACAGACAACATTGGGTCTTGCTTGCATTAAAAATAAATCTTTTTGCCAGACCCCACTTGGAGATTATTTAAGATGGCAAATGTCACTGTCATTTGCAAAGGAAAGGATTGGATTATGATTCAATTACAAAAGTTAATTGATAAATACCAGAAATAGGAACCGGAATATGATGGGGATATGCTGGGGATATGATGGGTATAGGACGGAACCTTGCGGAACTTCAGAACCGATGGAATGTTGGTCTGAAAGAACACGATACATCGCAACTTGTATTGGAACGACCATGGAGAAAACTCGATACCATCGAGTATTATTTAATAATTAAAACCAACAAATTTCTCTCCATGTACCATCTAAAGAGTGACCAGGATTGCGGACGATCACGATCGAACGCAAAGCCTGTGGATAATCTTTTGTTGGTATTTTAATGCGTACAACTGTTGCAACAACATTTGCTGCCGACGGGTTGTAGTTGTCAGTTGTTGTAAGATTGTTAAATTCAAATTACGTGGCTGCGCAAAGAAATTAATGATGGTATCGGGTAACATGTTATCAGGACCCTTTATTAAACACTCTTTTGTATTTGTTGCATTTTGTTGGTTTATCATTTTGTTACAAAACAGACGTTAGTTCAATTAAAACTCGTTTTAGGAAAACATAATGTGAACATATTGATGTTTAAAAACAAACATAAAAGAAATTGGATTTAAATAAGTGTATTCTTGCAACATTCTTCTTGTATACGAAGTTGGCACGCGTTGAGCAGAATTTTCTACCTACGTTTCTTAATAGTTAGAGATTGTTTAAATTTTAAAGTTAAACATAAAGCATTATTTAATTTCATCTTCGGGAATTTTAATTTTGAACATATGTAACATCAGACTTACTTACAGACTATAATGAAATGCTCCTTACGAAAATGTGGAAGGGTATATTAAATTTGGTCACCCATTTGTAACACCTAGAAGGAGCCGTGGCAGTAAGTGAAAATATATAGATATTCTTGTCTATTGGACTGGTAAAAATCACGATTAAAAAAAACGAGAAGAGCTAATTCAATGAAATCATATTACAAGGACGTCGCACATTGAAAATGGGCGGGATTGATTTATTGTGACCTGCGATCCGCTCACCTTTGTAAATATATATCATACTATTATTAGGTCTTCGATACGTCACAATTGCATTTTTACTCCTTTTTACTTTATGGCCATTTCATAAGAAAATTAAATTCAGTTAACCTAAGTAAATCAGTGTATTCAAATAAAAAGTGTTTTCTATTACCATTATCAAACTTACAGATATTTTCAGAAATTGTAAACCCTGGCGATCTCTGGATCTCCTTTACATGTAACCACGTGTAAATTTCTTTTCATTAGACATTAACATATATCATACACGCTGCAACTAATGCTTCTATAATTCGTAGACTGTTTTTCGATACTATATTGATTTAAATACTGTACTATATTGATTTAAATACTGTACTGCAAAATCGCCTAACTGCATGTGAAAATTACGCCTAATTTTGTGTTATAATCGGGTTTTTAATGATATGTTGATCGGATAAATTAAAAAAATGCCATTTAAAGTTATGACATACGTAATTTTGTATGAATTAAGTGCAAAATTGAGACTGAAAATAGTTTTGATTCTTCTGTAAGATTCATTTTGTAAGAGGTATTCGAAAATATAGATAGGCGGTTTTGCAGTATCACCGACGGTATATCTTTCAAGTAATTATAATGCACGTATGCAAGGGTTGATTCATTAGTGAAATGTGAGTGCATGAAGGATAAGGTCAAATAAAATATAATCATAATAATGAAAAAATATTAATTTTTTTACTGAATACTGATAATGGTCACAAAACAGGATTTTCTGTGATAGATCTACCCTAGTGGGAATTTTCCCGATGCGATGGTCATGCTCACCATAGCTGGTTTATATTATCTAAACAGATAAATAATAAATACATTAGTCGTCCCTCCTAAGGAAATTTCAATGGGGCAATGATCGGGATTTATTGATGAAATCCCTTAATATATTTTTTGTTGAATTGTAAACTATCGGAAATATCTTTTTATATTACTAAAAGACACCAACTACAGTTGAAATACCAATTGTTCATTTACAAAAATCTTTATATGTATATCTTTCAATTTTTGATCGATGAGCTACATATTTTGAGCTGTATATTTCAGTACCTATACACGTTGAATACTGCATTTTATTTCATAGGGTATTTGTACGATTTTTATAATGAAAATATTTTTATGCTCGGACTCTGACATGGCAATGGTTGGGTAAATAATGAAATGGGGAATTACCCGATCAGTGCATGATCATGGCCTGAGGTGATTACATGATCGGGGCACTGCGTTACAAAGACATCGTGCCCATGATTTGTACCTCGTTTGGGCCTCGTCATAACCCGATCATCTCAAATAATGTCATGATCAGTTCATGAGCATGGCCCTAACCAAGGTACCGCCCGCAGAACACGATATTGAAGACCAGTGTTGATCTAAAATCTGCAGGAGGTGTTAATTGACCCCTGCCTAGGACAACACCATGTTAAAGTTGGCGGTTGTTTTCATATAAAAGAGCCAGAAGTAGAATCCGTTAACTATCTGAATCGAAAAGGCACTAGGTGGCGCCATATTTACGTGACTTATTTACACTCTAAACCAAATGCTTCTATAATTCGTAGACTGTTTTTGATACTTTGATTAAATACACTATGTCTTCCAAGTAATTATAATATAATTATAATGGGTGGAATCATTAGTGAAATGTAAGTGCTTGAAGAAAGAGATAAAATAACATATATTGTAAATGTAAATTAAAATAAAATAACTAAAATTTAAAATATATAAAAAAGTAACAATAAAAAAGAAATTAAAAAAAATATATTTTTCTAAAAGTACCGGTCACGATTTTGTAGTCCAGTTCTGTGATAGGTCAAAAGGTCCTATTATTCCTGAAATATAAGAAAACAATCATAAGAAAAACAGACAACGGACAATGCGGCGACGACAAACAGAGCGTGGACGGACAGTTCAAAAAAATACAACTCTCGTATTTGAGGAAATTATCTAAAGTAAGTTTAGACAACCAACTTAAGATGTTTATACTAATATTAAACGACGAATGAAAGTCATGTTTAACTGGGTTCTTAGCTTAAGGTTACTAAAAATTAAATAGTTGTACAAATTGTACAAAAATGGTAAAAAAAATTGTAATAATTCATATGGACTATTCTATACAGAACCAAATGGTGACGTAAATACAACCAACTTGTACATCAATCCGACAAACGAATTAATCAAATGTCAACCGATGATCGCATTCGTCAATATTATGTAATGCGTTAATCAATCGAGATTAACTACACATTGACAGATATTTAAGTATGGTGTAAGTTAATATTACGAATGCGTTTATCAAATTTCTTTAATCAATTGATGTACAACGTACGTAGTATTGACAATGTTTTTAATCAAAAAGTAATTAATGAAACACATTTAATCAAATTTATAGCCATATTAATCCACATAGTATTGAATTCAATTTGACTATGTATTTGGGAATTACATTTTTTGTTCACTTGTTTATTTATTTAAATATAATAAAATAAAATAATAAATCCATTCAATTTAACATATTTAAATTAAAAATTAAATTACATTAAGTATATTTAGTATATTTATCGGACTATACCCTTTTTTGCAAATAAAACAACGCATTTTTTACATTTTATTGCTTTGTATTTATTTTTCAATTGACTGAATTATTGGCGGCCCCACGGCTTGCTTGTTTGTTTTCCACCATTACACAATGCTCATATGTGTTAGAATATAACCTGTGTATATGAAGATCGCGATACGTAATATTGATAAACGACGACATCTAAACATGTATGCGTGTACGTTATATTGATTAACTTGTTCGTCAATATTACGAAAACAATTTGATGTACGTCGTTTGTCAATATACCGAGCTATACTTCTTTCTGTGTAAGATCAATATTGTAATTTTTATTTGAGCATCAGAAATTCAATATTATTATTTATACCATACATGAACCCAGTCTGCCATGTCTCGGAGACCTTCGATACCTCGAAGCTTTCTCGAATAACTTCGATAAAAAAATTCGATATCGTTGCTTTCTCGATTCTAATTTTTAAAAATGTTCGTACATTCAAATTCTTTAACAAGATACGATATTTAAACATTTATCAAATCGATATCGAAATATTTTTCGCAGCAATCTCGAACTTTTATTGTTTTTTTCTTCGATATCGTTCCGATCTCGAACATTTTTTCGTATCGAGAAAACTCCGACAGAACGTTCCGATATCTACCTTCCATCTAGATCCAATTTGACACTCGATATCGTTACGAGAACGGGTCCGATATAGTGTGATTTCTCCATCTACTCGCAATGATCTCGTAACGATATCGATACGAATGGCATACTGGGAACAAATCAATTTATGTTAAATATGTTCAAAACTAACAATGTTAAAGAAGTCACGAACAATTTTAAATCTCCAAATAACCAAGATTAAAACACTTCTTAAAGTACATATGCCACAGTACTCAAAAGAGCACTTAGAACTCCTGAACCTCAACTGACAGCAAATGCACGTAGTGAAATATTTCTCAAGTTGAAAATAATCGCTTCACAAGAACATACCGGGGCATAATTAGCTGCCGATCTGGCTGATAACACATGCAGCTAAATGTAGCCTTTCTTTCTTTCCTTCCATAATAACCGGATGTGCCTAGCGTGAAGGCGATAGGCCTAAATGCCTAAATTAATAAATTCCCAAAGAGAGTGTAATATGTTCTTTTATTCATTGTTCATCGTTATTTGTTTTCTTTTATAAAGTTATTAAGTAAGAAAAGGGCCCTCGAAAATGCCATCCAACCCCTAAAACAAAAACCGTCGGCCGTCGGCAAACAGGGCCTAAAACTTGATAAATTGTGTTCACTAAAAGCAGAAGAAAAGTGATTAATTATAAACACTGACAAACAGAAAATTCTTTCACATCCTAAGAAATGCCCATTAGCAGCAGATAATTTCACTTTGCAACTAATTGGTGCTGCGCAAGCGAGGAATTTGTTTTTTTTTTTTTTTTTGATACAATCATCAACCAAAAGGCGCACAGCACAACAAATGGTCAAAAGGAAACGCACTCAAACGCATCTCTTTCCATCATTATTTTTCCGCTAACAGGCCGTAACAAATATATATGGACAATTTGTAAAACAGAATGGGAAAAATTTAAATTAATAACAAAACCAATGGAAAACATGTGGTAGCCAAGAAAAACAAATAATGCGGCAACACTGGCGCAGGCGCTAACGCTCTGATGCGTGGACAAGTCAGTGGGCATTCGTGGCCATAACAAACAATCAGAAATGTTACTTCATTGGCCGCACATGTGCATTGTAATGCGTGCCGGGAGATCGAGCCTCATGGCTTCTATGTTCACAGAAAATACAAATTGTGATGGTGAAGCTAATGATATTAAAAACTGCAGGTTATCACAATTCCCAGCTAAATTCGGTTACTGTTCCCCGGCTAATATGGGTTGAAATCAATGCTTTTATAAGAAGTACTGAGCATTAGCAAAAAATATTTTGTTCATGTTTCGAAATTTTTCATTTTTAAATGTTTTTCCATCATTTAAAAATGGTTTATTTTTATGTAAATTGAAATAGCACGGTCCTTTTCGTTCGATTTTTGTTAATAAAGTTGGCATAACCAATTTTTCGATATACGAATAGAATAAAGCCATTTTATTAATTTTCGACTATCAATTTTCATATATGTTGGGGTAAAAGAATTGTCGTGATTAAACAGTCATGAAAAATTAAAAGATATTGATTGTGACAAGTAAGTGGATACAGCCGATAAAGCCGGCCTCAGCAGTCCAGAGGTAGCGCGCTGGACTTGCATTCTGAAGGTCTCGGGTTCGAATCCCGGCTTGGGCATGGGCGCTCGTGGTGATATTAACCACAAAATTGTAGGGAATAGATTTCACAGTACAATGGATATAGTCTGTCTGAGTGCTGTGGATCTTAGTAGATATTCCAAAAAAAAAAAAAAAAAAAAAAAGTGGATACAACCAACAAATTATTTTTTGTTCCCAAACTGCAAATTTCTCTTTGGACAAACAGCATTTTCAATAAAAAAAATTGGTCTTCGATTTTTAAATATAACCAGGATTACTTTCGGCCAAATTTTTGCATGTATTCACTTTAAAATTCAATAGATGATGGACCCTAAGGGCCAGTTTTTCAGAGCTAATTTAAACGTAGTTTAAACTCCGTTTAATTAATCTTCTCTTTAAATTAAACGACGTTTAATGTTGTTAGCAGTGATTAAACTGCCCTATAAAATTCAAATTTTGATATGCTGCAGTAAAAGTTGAAGCAAATATTGGAAACATTTGTTGGGCTGATTCCGAAAATGGCATCAGTTTGGTCAAATTGGCTATAGTGATTGAGATATAGCTCATTTTTTAATTTACCATTATTTTGGACTTTCTTTATTTTTAAAATTCAAATAAAAGAAAAGTATGAAATTATCTTTTCAATATTAGATTATTAAAATAAATAAATAACATTTTTGTCCACTAAGTAATAACATATTATATTAATAAAATTTTCAACCTTTTGAGCAATTTGAATATCTTTTGCATATATTTCGCGACAAATTTTTTCACGCATTAAATAAATTTGTTCTATTATAGCACGTTATTTTCTGGTTCTAATATCGATTTCTTTTCTTGTTGGAATTTTAAAAACAAAATAAGACCCAAATATTGGAAAATTAAAAATGGGCTTATATCTCAGAAACTAGAGCCAATTTGACAAAACTGATGCCATTTTCGGAATCAGCGCCACAATGCATCCAATATTTATTGCAACTTTTACTGCATCATAATGAGCGTAGGGCAGTGTAATTTAAAATGAACACATACCAAGACAATACATATGGCACCACAGACTAACCTATATATATATGGGCGGGATTGGACAAAGGAGCACCTCTTATACAACCTAAACTTCAAAACGATATAACTCGACACTTACACCAGCTACGAACATGAAACAAAAAACTCAAATACAAAAAAAATATTACAAAATCAAAAACACAAATACAAAAGTAAAAGCAAAAATACAAAAACCACAGCAAACTAATAAAAACAAAATTAAATACACAAAAACAAATGCAAAATCACAAAAAAGCAAAAACAAAAACAAAATAAAAAACAATAATAAAAATATAATATAATATAAAAATAAAAACACAAACAAATGAAAAGTAAAAACACAAAAACAAAATCAAAACATGAAAACACAAAAATAAAAGCAAAGACTCAAAACAAAAGCAAAAACACAAAATCAAAAAAAAAAGCAAAATGCAAAAACAAAAACAAAAAACGGTTAAAACAAAAAAAAAAATTAAAAAAAACGAGAAAAACAAATATGAAAAAACATAAAAAAAAAAAACTAAAATTTCAAAAACTACCCTTGCGCAGCCCTGGTTTGAAATACTAGTGCATATAATTCTCTCGTTTTTGACTTCTGATAAATGTCATTCAAAATTAAATAAATACAAAAAATTGTTTCAGAAAAATAAAATTAATGTAAATTTAAATTTTAGCAGCATATCGAGCAACTAAAGTGCACGAGAAAGTTTATTTTAATGTATAGTGTGCAAAAAAGGTAAAAATTAATAATAATTTGTGAAGCAGCGACAGAAAATAGTGAAAAGTGTTGTGAGAAAATTTCATGTCAAAAAAGTTTAAACGTAGTTTAATCCTTTAGCATCGGTAAGTAACTAAGTTTAAACGACAGTTGAAATTCACTGAAAAAATCGATTCTGATTTTAAACAAAGTTTAAACCACAAACTAAGTTCAACTAGATCTGAAAAACTGGCCCTTAGTGTAGGGTATAATAATAATGAACATTCATTGGCCTTTCAATAATTATTTTTTATGTGAATATAGACCATTTCATGTTTCTGTAAATAGATTTTTTATTTGAGATTTATGTACAAAACATAATCTTGATATGAATTCTCTTTAAATAAAGTAATCAACTTTTTAAATAATTTATTGTTTATATGTTCAATTAATGAATTTATTAACTCAAAATACACACATTTTTGAATTGTTTTCGTCACATTCCAAATATATGTTATTAACGATGTGTAGCCAATTTTACTGAATTAATTAAGGCAATTCGAAATGCGAAACAATTAAAACTATTTAGTAAAAAAAACATATTCCAGGTTGACATTTCAATTTTAACATCGTACATGGCTTCGATGGCTCATGCCACACACGTTAATGGATACAAATACACAAAGATACAAATTCAGAAAAGCAACACAGAAACAGTCTATAAAACCACACACTCACTGCGGGCGGCTTCCTTTTGAACGAAACAAAAATCATTCTCTACTTTAGTTGCTGATGACTTCGTTAACTTTTGTTCGCATTTTGTGTATTTTTAGTATAAATGTCTGCCCCTCTTCGGGCTTATCAACGAGACACATCTTTTAAGGTATTTTTTTTGTTTTTTGTTTTTTTTTGTCCATTTATAATTATGTCCCTTCATTTTAGTCACCAATTTACTAATTTGCTTTGAATTGCTTGTTGATGAGAATTAATTGTTATGACTGGTTATAGACATTCCTGAACCTTTAAAACAGGAATTTAAGAAAACATTGGAAACAAATCAAAATATGGCTGTTCAGAAGTTAATGCAAACAAACTCCTTTAGTTCTGGAGACTAGATTTAAGCATTAAATTCAGTAAAAATTACTTTAATTCGATTGCAAAATGTCGAATTTAGAACCGGAATCTTTGGTTTAATTTGTTTTAAAAACTTTAACAGACAACTTGTTAAACAAACCAACTGGGATCAATACATCAAAGGACGAAGTTGTTCTTTCCACATCAACTAAGTTAGGTTGTGTACAAGCAACAAAATAACAATAAAAACTGTTTTAGGTTTATAGTACCTGAACCGGAACTGGATTCAAAACTTCTGTAATTTTCGTCATATGACTTTTTTTTATAGTTTGGTATTCGAAAAGTCCTAAAGTATCCAATTTTTCCAAAAAAAAAATATCCAATGACACACATAGTTGCATTTTTATGTGATCAATATACTTAATGATTTCCTTTTCCCATTATACAATTTATATAAAAGATTTTCTAAATTTTAAATTCATGAGAATATACCATTCTATTTTATAACATGCAAATTCAACTTAGAGTGCCTTAATGTTATTCCATGTTTGGATTCTGTGTAAGCTTTCAATATCCCAAGTTATAATCAAAAATGTCTGCAAACATCTGCAAAGATTTATAGAATTCTATACGGTATATCAAAAGATATAAATAAAATAGTGGGCGTTCCGGACTGGACAAAAACGGAAGTAAATATTGAGGTTCATATGGATATTCCAAAAAGTCAGCGAATTTTGCGTACAAATGAATTTCTGATATATTTTAAAAAATATTTGAATTCATGTACTATATTTGTATATTTACACTTTGTTCCTAAAATGTATAGTTTTTTAAAAATAAATCACAGAAAAATTCCGGACGGGACAAAAAATTCCGAATTGAAATTATCAGTACGATTTTTATTCTAAAAATACTTTTTGCGTACAATATATTTTATTTTGAATTATCTCTGAACATAGCTGAGACAATTTACTTTATTTTTATATATGTACACTTTGTTTCTATAGTTTACAGTTATTTCGTAATAAATCGCAGAATAATTCCGGATGCTCCGTATAGAAATTTGCACTACGATGTTTTGCTAAAAATAATTGTGTATATGACAATATCAATAATCATTATTACGAAATGAAAAGTGGTGTACTATTCAAATTTCCAGATGTCTCTTTAAGTTTTTTAATTTTTTTTTTTTAATTTTTTTTGTTATTTTTATACTGTAGTTTTACACTTACGGTACTCAAGTTCCGGACGGACCAGATTTGAATTAGCTGTCAATAATTTTCTAGAATTACTAGGATGTTTACATTTTTGGAAATGCCGAGGAAATTCTGCATTAGAAACAGTGGACATCTTTGTATCTTTTTGGTTCCGGACGGGACATCGAAAACCCTTATTGCAAAAATCGAAATTTTTCAGCTATTTTGATTTAGATCATTATTATTAAGCTTTAAAAATAATAATTGATGTTACCTAAAAAAATAGAAAATAATATTTTGTATCTGTATGTCTTAAAAGTTAATTAATTTGGTTACTCAAAAACATGAAAATTTGGTATATTTACATATTACATAGTAACGTAACTTTATGATTATTTTTGTATACGTTACCGTTAACGGAATAGAAATTTCTTTTCAGATATTTCGATTCAGATATTTAAGCTTCCAAATCCATCGCTATTTCAAAGATTTGAGCATTTTGAATTTTTCGATTGTAGTTGACGTTTTTTCTGGAAAAGCCAATATTGGACTTAGTATATTTAGCAAATTTTTACATGGAATTTTTTAGAATTTTGTAATTTATTAAGTATACCTACCAAATTTTTATAATGGAAGCGAATTGTTATAATATATTTGAAGAAAGAAGTTTACCTTTCATTTTAGTTATTCGTTAAAATATTGAAAGTAATTTTTTCGGCCGGGAATATTCCCAAATGAATTTATGATTTGAAAATACATAATCTGAATTAATAAAAATTAAAAAAAAATAATGTTTATACGCGAATGTATTTTTAGAAACTCTCTCTTAAAAATAATACATCTTTTTCAAAGCAAATCTAATTAGTGGAACTGCGCTGACTAAATGATTTGATGCATTGACTTACATATCATATTAGCAAACGTAATTGCTGATTTAACGACGAATAGCAAATATTTCCATTAAATAACTGAATTTCATTGCTGGACTAATTAATATCGATTGCTATATTTACGTCGATTATTTTTTTTCTATGAGAGCTCGCCCTATATTCTTTAGATTATACTGAAAATTCGAGATCAATTTTATTAAAAACGTTTCGCACTAGAAAAAAACTGAGTATGTAGAATTAAACATGAAATAGGAAAACAGTCCTTATAATAAAAGTTCCTTACATTTAAATACTTATGTAAAATTGAACTTGAACACTATTTGAAGTAAGTTTTTCTTAACTTTAGCAAAGTTTTTTCCTATTGTATGTAATGTTTAGTGAATACTCAATCCAAGCCTTCGATAAACTTGAAAGTTTCAAAAATATATTTGAAATATTGAATTTATTACAAAAATTCCATTCAGTACGATTCATTCTGAGCACGGAAAACGTTTGTAGCTGTACGAAAAATTATATTTATTTGGAATTTTTTTTTTTCAAAAATAGTTATTTGTCATACTATGCAATGATATCATACAAAATTCCATTCACTAAGTCATTCCAATTTACACGGTTGTCATGCACATCGTTAACAAATAAATGTGTAGCATGATCACAAATTGAAACCGCAACAAACCTGCACCCATATTTTGAGTTGGCAAGATGCATCACTCACCTGGTATGTGGATGATGTCCTGCCAGCATTCCTTGAATGGTTCTCAGCTTAATTATGGACATAGAACAAAATATCAAAGTATAATAAAACATAAATACAACTACAGCAAGAGACCTACAAGATCACCTACAACAACAACAACCACACCACCACCATAAAAAAACTAAGTAAGAAACTTGACTTCAGGGCTACGTCGTTATGTGATTCACAAAAATAAAAGTATCTGAAAAAAACACACAAAAAGATGAAGAACTTTTATCGCTTCATTTTCCATGTTTTATGTTCACTTCATAAATTCCCCGCCACCATCAACCCCTGCACATGATGCCATTATCCCCTAACCCAACCCAACCTAACCTCATTCTGCCATCGATCGCATGCCATGGACCCTGCACCATACCATAGCATACATCGATCCATCCAATGTGTCCAAACAGTCTGCCATGGTCAGAGCACTGCCAGACTGAGCGACAGACAGCAGCAAACGTTGCAACTACAACAATTTTCGTTGTTGGCCAAATCATGCACAAAAGCTAAAACAAAACGTTCATCGAATCATCAACTTCATCATCATCAGCAGCAGCATCATCATCATCAGTTATTTGGTTGGTTGGTTGCTTGGTTCAGTGAGGTGCGTTCCTGCGTTATGTCGGTTGCTTGTATCTTCAGATTCTTCTTGGTTCACGGTGCCCGATTCTGCTGCTAAGTTCGTGCATAATAAAGTTGGTTAACATGCCCGATGCCCCTTGGGGGCGAATGTGAATGAAATGGACCTACCAGAAGCAAAATACCGGCTGTTCTTTCGTTCGGTTTTTTTTTTTCATTATTCCCTTTTTTCATGTATATTTGCTATCTGGCTGACTGGCCCCTTCGGTGCGCAGAATTGAACTGAATCACTTAATTTTTAGTTTTGTTCTTATTCATGGATCATGCGAGATTTGTTTGTGGTCGTCTTTTATTATCAGCATTTAGGGAAGTGCTCAGAAATTGAGTAGATACACTCCGAAGATATGATGTTACTCCAAAAAAACTTCTTAAAAAATGTATATTCAGTTTCGTCGTTGTTGAAATAAACTAACCAAAGATATTTTTTAATATAAAGACAATGGGTACGACAAATGTTCATTAGTTGATACAAATATTGGTTTTATTCTAATAGACGGTATGCCTATTAGAATCGACATTCCCTAGAAGATATTCAGAACATATTATACCCAGACTAGTTATAAAATGTGTAATGGATAAAATGTAATGATCAGTTCCCTATCACGATTGAAGTATAATTTCTACTAGGTATTATGTAGGTTATGTAACTGGTCTGGTAAATAGGTAAAACTGGTAAATATTCAATATTCAGATCCCGATCATGGCCCTAGTATAATTTCTGTTAGGGTACTGATTTATAGTTGTCAAATATTTGTATTTCTAGAAAACCATACCGAGGTTTACGTTCTAAACACGCAAAGTAAAAATTCGTTCCTCACAAACGAAAAGTTAGACAAACGGGAATTTTTAGTTTGCTTTTTTAAGTATAAACTTAAAAATTTTGTATTTGCTCCCTGATCATGTCCCTACGGGAAAACCAGCTGGTGATAGACTATAACCGTGACTGGTTCCTTGGAGATAGTTAACCGATCATAGTGCTGGCTATTTTATATGAAACAAACCGGCAACTTTAACATGTCGTTGTCCAAGGGAGGTGTCAATTAACACCTCCTGCAGACCTTTAGACTTATCACAGAACTGGTCTTCAAGATCCAGTCCTCAGTCGGTACCAATAGTACCGGTCGCTGAACATGTATAATTACTATGAATTGTCTCCTTCCTGCATACCTTTGGACTCGAACAGTGACAAGTCATCTTTTCACCAGTCACGTGATAGGTAATTATAGAGCAATTGACACTTTTTTCCCGCAGTGGTATATCCCGGTGAAAATTATATCGGCTACAACTCGTTTAAATATCGGTTGAAAATAGTGTGACTACAATTTTTATTTATTTAATTTATTTAATGAGAAAATGAGATGTCTTCTTATGCCTTATTATATGTTATTTTGGTACGCCACTCGTTTGTAATAACGTAAACATTTTATTTTATTTTTTTTTTATTAATTATTTTAATTATTTGTTATTAATTTTTATATATCATGAATTTTTTATTATTATTTTGTTTTATTTATTTTTTTTTATAATTCATTTTTTATATTTCATATATTATTTTTCGTCCGTTCTCTGCTTGGGATCCTCTTATGTACCTGACCAATCAATAACCCTTTTCTTCAAATAACCATGAGGTTTCAAAATTACTTTTTAATTTTTTTAATGAATTTTAACAGCACGCTTTGACTTCAACGCTTTCAATTCGTTTTGATAATAATAAATTCAAAATCGTTTGTTTGGAATTTTGCAGCTAAAATCGGATTCGATTGCAAACTGGAACATATTCTATATTCCAATCATGTATTCCAATGTATTCCAATATTCCAATCAAAGATCATAATTTGGCTTCTAATAAACACAATCTGTTAAACATGATTTCCAGATCTAGATAAATTCCTTTAACATTTTTTAAGGTATCTGATGTTATACTTAATGTAAGACCTGCAAATTTGACATGCCCCTTAATACGTTAAAAAAATATTGTTTTCAGTATTTTAAAGAAAGCGATTATTGGAAATTTAAGAAAAAAATTAATAAACTAAAAAAAATCGAAAATAATATATATTTACAATTGCACATTTCTTTATACAGGTCTTTAATAGTTAAATTTAATTTTCGAAATAGGTTGCTCTTATTCAAAATATTTTTGTCTGCATAAGTTGCCCATTTTCAATACTATTTTAAACCAAGTTAATGATTTTTTTTTTCAGTACTAATTGTCTATCTATCTGTAATGTTTAAAGAAATTCGGACATTTTGATTTGGAACTATAGACTTTTAAAATATTTATTTAAGCTAAGTTTAAACATTCACTGAACATAAATGTAGCACCACTTGGTAATAACAAATAATTTTTCTCAGTTGATAATGGCTGATAAATGTCATTCGAAAAATAAGAAATCAAGAAATAAAAAAAATATTAAATGAATAACTTATTGCGTAATATTTGTTGTATGGATTATTTACTCTCAGTGTATTTAAATACATTTGTGCGGGAAATTTTATAGTCAAGTCATAGTCAATTTTGCTAAGAATATCGGGGAAAATGCAAATATGAGTTGGCATCACTGTATGAAATATACCCGACACTTAAAACAAGCCCCAAGTAACAATTCCTACCAGATTTACTAGTCACTTGTCGAAAAATTTGAAAGCGATGCACGGTGATTGTCTAGAGTATGCTAGGTGGACAAAATTGATTGTTTCATTCCCATGAAACATAAATCACATTTAATAATTAATATTTCAAAAGCCACGAAAATACAATTTTTATGTGTGTAACATTCGCATGGTTCGAAAACAACGTATGACAACAAAGCTCTTCAAATACAAAAAAATTAAAAACATTTTTAATTTAATCGAGTATTTTCTTTTCAAATTCAATGCAAAGAAATTCTGTCACTGGAATTTCTGATTTTTTTTTTTTGACGAATCACTTTTCGTATCGTTTTACAAAATATTCGAGTATTTTCTTTTCAAATTCAATGCAAAGAAATTCTGTCACTGGAATTTCTGATTTTTTTTTTGACGAATCACTTTTCGTATCGTTTTACAAAATATGATGGTTGATTTGAGTAGTAAGCATAGCAATTTTCATATGAAACAGAAATAAAACTTAAAAGAGTTGGGAAAGTTAGGTCACATGGGTAAGTTCGGTCACATGGGTAAGTTCGGTCACATGGGTAAGTTCGGTCACATGGGGTGGATTGTTATAGTCGGTCGGGCCCGACTATGGAATACCCTACAACTTTGGTGGGGATATTAATGTGGGATATTTAATTGTATACCTTAATTTTAAAGTTTTGAATTATGCTGAACCTCCCCATCCTCAGAATATTATTCACATATCAGAAATTTACGTCTTATATCCCCATAAATTAAAAAAATTTATATAAAAGTATAAAAAACTAATACAAAAAATTAAAAAAATGTAATTGGGCGGACCACGCCTATATTTAAAATTTTGAAAGGCTAATATTTCATAGATTTGAGTTTAATAATATACGGTTCAACTTTCCACAGTGAAAACCCGGGAAATAATGAAAAAAATGTGGGCGGATCACGCCCATCTTTGCACCACATATTTCTATAACAATATTTTTTATATTTTATAACTATATCTTGAATACTTTTCGAGTTATTAGTTCCTCAAGAGTTATATAGAAATGACTTGTATGGGAGATGGGCGTGTCCGTTGGCCGATTTGGTTCATTTTCACACTAATTTCCTAGTTTTTGCTAAAAAATATTCTGACAAAATTTCATCGAATTCTGATATTTTTCAAGTTTTCTCGTATACGGACAGCAAGACAGACAGACGGACAGACGGACAGACAGACGGACATAGCTAAACGGACTCAGGTAGTGATGCTGATGAAGAATATATATACTTTTCCATATAGGACACGCCTCCTAGGAGGCGTTACAATATATGCACAAACTTAATATACCCTGTACTTCATATAAATATGATGAAAGATCGAGCTCTTTAATATTCCAGGATTGATTTCAGTACTTAGTTAATTAGATATTAGTTAATGAGTTGTTTCTAGAATTTCGAGGGACTGAAAGCCCTAGTGGAGATTATTCCTAGTAGAAAATATTCTAAGGCCATTATCGGAGAGTAAACATTGTTTTTTTTATACCCTACACTAAAAGTGAAAGGGTATATTCAGTTTGGTATGCCGTTTGTAATACCCATAAGGAAGAATCTCCGGTATGGAAAAGTATATATATTCTTGATCAGCATGACCTCGTGAGTCGATTTAGCGATGTCCTTCTGTCCGTATGTCTGTCTGTCTGTCCGTCTGTCTGTTGAAATCACGATTACAGAAAAAATAGAAGTGCTAGAGCAATGAAACTTGAGATTTAGATTACTTATATATCTAAGCTGTCTGAACAAGAAAATTGGCATGATCGGTCTATTGTGACCAGAGAACCGACCACTTATGTTCAAATACCTCGTAAAAATTTATATCTACAGATCAATTTTGCTGTATACGTGCTTAGATGCTTTTAATGGTAACCTTTTAATGGTAACCACACATATGTGTGTTGATAATCCTAACTATCATACTAAAACCTACTTTAAAATTTCCCATGTGATCTAACCTTCCCAACTGGTTTTTAGTTATAACCCGACCATGGTCTATACTATAATTCAATACAATTCAAATTCAATCAGATTATGTCTTCCCAAATATGTCTTCCCAATCATATATACTTAATAGATGGAGCAACAGCACTAAAGAACCTTAGTCCCTCTCATCGTTTGATTGACTTAAAATGGTAGGACCAAGTTTTGCAATTGTCTGGCCATTAGGGCCATATAGTAACACAATTATTTGATGTTGAACCCGCAACCTTTTCGCTATCAGTTCAATGCACTAACATACGGAAATTACGTGGATTAGATAAATTTTAGTTTATTTTGAAAAAAAAAAGAATCAGCCCTCTTTTTCTGTCAGTGCGCCTTAAATCCACAACGTCTTGTAGTCTACGGCTGATCTGCTCTAATAACAATAATGATGCTGATGATTCCTTTAACTGCTCTTTGTTTTCGATTCTACTGTATGGGCGCTTCTTTAATGGCCTTCTTGTAGTTTGTTCTCTGCCCGCTGTGATGATGACCGGCCCGGCCTGCTGTTGAGTGGGGGACGTATGGAAGAGGTATTCAGTTTTCTTGTGAGTCGGAAGGAATGACTGCACCAAACCAACAGTCACAGCAGCCTACAATAGCAGCAACAATGATAAGCGCCTCAGGATGCAGCATGTCATGGAAAATGACTTCGAATGCGGCCGCCGCGCCGCGACGAACTACGTTGCCAAATCGTAGAAATTCCACATGTCGTAAAATGAAACGGAACGTACATTGAAATCTGGCTAAAATGTTGGTGCCCAATGCAAACAACGAACCTCGCTGCGTGCCTGCCTCTCTTCCTTACCTCACAGGCAACCGCGTCGGCGCTTCGTTGTTTTCGTGATTCTCATAGTCGTCGTCGTCGTTTGCGTCTGCGCCTGTGTCTGCACATGCGAGCCAGCCTGGACCCACACTGAGTGCCTGGCCAGCCATAATGTCAGCCCGATGTTTCATCCTTTCTCGTTGTTGCCGGTTGTTGTCGTCGTCGTCTTTGTGTTTGTATTTTTGACTTTATGTGAGACTTTGGGCCAGATTTATTTACTGCCAATTTTATTATGAGTTTGGGAAACTTTAAGCATTCCCGCAGAAGGCGAGTGAGCGACTGCACGGCACTGCACTGAGGCCCGAGGGCGCGGGGGCGGACTCGGAATTGTTTTATTTCGTTGCATATCCACTCATCACGCAGCTCCAACTCCAGGGTGGGCCTTTGTGTGGTGTGTTTGTTGTGGGGCTTTTTCAACATTTTCTCTTAAGTTTATTTGTGTTTTTTTCTTCTTTTATTTTTATTATTATTGTTGTTGGCTTTTGTATTTGTTTAAAGGATGGATGTTGATGGTTTTATTGTTTTTGTATTTGATTGTGTGTCTTAATCTACGCGATTATAACGCTGCGCTGAGGTCCGTTGAGACCTGTGCCTTGTGTTGCCTTCTGGCCGCAATTAATGTAGGCTGTAGTATTTTCCGACTGTTGGTCAAACTGTTTTGTCTACATTCTCGGGTTTGGTTGGTTTCTTAATTGCACACAGAGTCTACGGCACAACACCATCGGTTAGTAGTAGAAATATGTTAACATTTTTATTGATCATTAAAGTTGGAATCTGATCCTTGACATGATGCACTGTATTTGTGTGGGACACTACAACCATTAATGGCTTATTTTGGAGAAACTAATACACTCTAATGTATTATGTATTGCTAAAGCGGGCATGGGAAGTTATATTGTTGTGGCAAATAATAATGATTAGTATAACCTCTAATAAAGAAAAGATATATCAAAAATTTGTTGACAATATATTACTTAAATATAGCGACAGGTCAAAATGAAATTTTCATGGATTTCCGAAAAACCGATTAAATCCAAAATTCTGAACTTTCTTTAATAAAAAAAATCTTTACAACAAAACTTTGATTTGCTTATTATAATTAGCTGTATCATGTAAATCCAAATTAATTTTATAGCGCTGCGAAATTATACCTCAATGAAAAAAGACCCAATTTAAAAATTAAAAAAAGGCCCAAAAAATTTGATGGGAAAAATTACAACATTTTTGGGGTATAATTTCATTTATTTGGGGTATAATTTCATTTTTTGTTGGGGCTTGTTTTCATAACGAAATAAGGCCACAAAGTGAAGATAAAAAAATCCTCAAATATTTAGTTTGGGGCCTAATTTCATTTAGCTCATTTTGCTGTTTTCTCGGATTAACGAAATTTTGTTAATACTGTTGTCTACTGTTTCTAAAATACAATAACCTTTTGTTACTTTGTCAAAGTAGTCAGTATTTGCCAACTTTTAACTTGGAAAATGTCTGGAACAATTTTGGCATATCTAAAGAGTCCATAATTGAAGAATTTAGATTATTTTCTTCGCTCAAGACTGGATATGGTGCGTCAGCAGATCCCTCGTAAAAGAGCGATATTGATGGATGGAACTTTTTGTGTTGAATGCTTCAGGCAATTTTTGGTAATATTTTTCAAAATTACAAGCGCAACGCATTACTGATGGTGTTGAAAATTACCAATGTCTAGTTTATAGAAATAATGTTCAAGATACAATCCAGATAAGAAAAATGCATTCAGTCAAATATTAATGCTAGCAATAATAAAGTTACTGACTACATTCAATTAATTATTTTGGTATTTATTTCATAATTTATGGTTGTATATTATTAACATACTTATTTTAAGAAATTCATTCAAAAATTCAAAAAATATTGTTGCAAACATATTATGTTGCCTGCTAAATAATAATTTTTTTTCCTAAGTGCACATTCAACATTTGGGGTGTATTTTCATTTTATAAAATACTACCTGGACCCGTGCACGACTCGTGTCCCCAAAATTCTTCCCCTTAGTGTTTTTCCAGTAGAAGTTTTAATGTGGTGAATTTGAGTGTGTTTAGTTTTAGTGTGATGAATTTAGTATGGTGAGTTTTAGTGTGGTGAGTTTAGGTGTGGTGAGTTTATGTGTGGTAAGTTTATGTGTGGTGAGTTTTTGTGTGGTGAGATTAAGTAAGATGAGTAACATCCAATTTTAAAGTTTAGATGATATCGTTATTTCTTTTTTATTTGGGGCTTTTTCCAAAGTAGTGAGGTATTTTTTCTATGAAAAATTGGGTCTTATTTCATTACGAAAATATACCCCAATTCTGGGGCTTAATTTCGTTTTTAGTTTTAGGGCCTTTTTTCATTGGGGTCTAGTTTCGGGCAGCCAATTTTATCAATTTCGTATTCATTTTTGAATCATGGTTAAATATATACTGTTACTAGCTGGACCCTAGGCCGGGTCGAAGAAAAAATGTTTGAAAGTCCGACACTAAAATGAAAGCTCACCTCGTAAAAGTGTAAGATATATACCACCAACATTTTTTGTCATAGTGGGTTTATTTGATTTCCGGTCATCAAGTTTTATACATAGTTGGAAAGGTTTCCAGGATTAATAAATTTGACTTCTAAAAAAAGTTACAAATATCTCGTTTTACAGTGAGAAATGGCAAAAACTAAAAAAAAACTTCTATCTATATATGAGCCATTCCACACCAAATTGAACAGCGGTTAGAACTCATTTTCTTCGATTTTTGCACGAAAGATAAAGGGTATCGAGATCAATTTTTGTTTTATTTATTCGCCCACTACTTCCAGAGATACAGTGGTTCAAATTTACAAAAAATGGGCCAAAAATCCCTTGTTCATATTTCAATTTCTCTTAAAGTTGAAATACCAGGAACTCCGTTGATGGCTCGTTTTAAAACTAATATAACAAGCTTTTATACGAATTAAGTTGTAACTTCTAAACTTGAACATGTGGCTCGTGGTAATAATCCATGCATTTCAAATTGGATGGAAAACCGTATGTGCCACAAAAAAAATATAATTTTTATACCCTACACCTATGAGGTACAGGCAAGGTTGCCAACCGAAAAATCACACGAAAAATCGCTAAATCACACAGAAATCACTCGTACGACTTTTTCATGAAAAAGACTCATATTGAGAAAAATCACACAGTGCGATAAATTACACAAAAATCTCATATCGTGATAAAACACACGAAAATCACCCACATATACTAGAATATAAAATTCATAATAATAGTAGTAATTTTATTATTTGCAAATAGTTTTCTTCCTATTATTCCAATTTATTAATTAACTTATTTATTTTTCTTACCTATAGGTACGTAAAAAATATTTAATTATAGGATAAAATATATACAAAATAATATTTGTAATATATTATTTAATCATTTAATGCTTCATTTTCTATCTTTTTAATTTCTTCAAAGCACTTGCAATTTTCAGTTAGTCGTTTGGCATGTTGTATGCTCGAAAGCATATCTGTAAAAAGGCGGTTTCTACCTTTAGAACTGTTTGCGAGAAAAAATTCCTTGTAATCGGATTTTCGATATTTTTATAATTTTATACAGAAATAAAAACATATACATCTTAGGACTATTTTTATATATAAATACAATATACAGGTACAACATGTTGTATACCTAAAATATATTTATTTAATCGTCAAGATTTTTCTTCTTTTCAATGCAGAATATTCTAGTTCGATGCGGAGTGTTGATAATTTTCTAAAATATTTGGTCCTAATAAACAATCCTAGGGGTGATAAAACTCAAAAATGTGTTAAATAGGTGTCACCCGAATATTCATCATTTACATTAATTATACAATACTCAAATTAAATAAATAATAGAAAAAATAAACCAATATCACACCCTGTGAAAAATCACATAAAATCACACGGAGTGAAAAATCACACAGAAATCACACAAAATCACTCGGTGTGAAAAATCTCACAAATCACGAATTCACGCAAATATGAGAGACTCAAAATCACGCGAGACAACTTTGAGATTTATCTCCCAAAGTTGGCAACGATGGGTACAGGGTATATTAAGTTTGTGCAGATATTGTAACGCCCCTTAGTAGCCGTGGCCGGTATGGAAAAGTATAGATATTCTTGATCAGCATCAGTACCCAAGTTCGTTTAGCTATGTCCGTCTGTCTGTCTTGCTGTCCGTATACGATAAAACTTGAGAAATACTGGTCAGAATGAGATGAAATTTGGTCACAATATTTTTTAGCGAAAAGTAGCAATTGAGTTTGGAAATGAGCCAAATCGGTCAAGGGACACGCCCACCTCCCATACAAGTCTCTTTTATATAACTCGTTAGAAATCAATAACTCGAAAACTATTCAAGATATACTTATCAAATTTAAAACGTATTGTTAGAATTCACCTAGAAATATGTGGTTAAAAAATGGGCGTGATACGCCAACATTTTTTTTTCATAATTTCCCGGGTTTTCACAGTGAAAATTTTAGCCGTAAATTATTAAAATCAAATCTATGAAATATTTGCCTTACAAAATTTTAAACATACCACGTCTGCCCACTTTTATTTTTAAAATTTTTTTATTAGTTATTTTATACTTTTATATCAATTTTTTAAATTATGGGAATATAAGACACATTTCTGATATATGAATAATATTCTAAGGGTGATGGGGTTTAGCATAATTAAGAACTTTAAAATTAAGGAATACAATTAAATATCCCACCCAAAGGTTTAGGGTATTCCATAGTCTGAGGGTGATGGGGTTTAGCATAATTTTGAACTTCTGAAAATTTTTAAAAAGTGAAAATTTGTGAATAGGTTTTTTCACTTTGATTTCTAATATCTAGACTTTTAGCCGTATTCTGACATTTTCAACACAAAGTTTAGTCATTGAAATGTTGTCATTCACCGTGTCATGCTTTTGTTAAAAATAATTGTTACTGTATTCTACTTTAAACGTGACAAATTGAAACTTAACTCAGTGGTGAACAGCTTTTTTCATTATTAACTGTCAAAATATTAAAATTCAAATGTAAACAATTTTTAAATTTAAATATTCGATCATATTTCACATGATATTTCCGCACTATTTGCAAACAAAAATGATTTACGCGACGTGCATTATGTTAGTAGTGAGTTTCGGTCGTTTCTGCAAGTCGAAAATGTAATTACAATAGGGTAAAACAAATTTGAATTCCAAATACATCAGACTGAGTTTTACATCTGAAAGTCGTAGAAAATCGAACCGAGACAAAAATCTGTTGATATATTTGCATCTCAAAGTGAAGATTTAGTGTAATTCAATAAACTGCATAACTAAAAACTAGCAAAAAACAGATATTTTTAAGAATAAACTCCTTGTCATCTCCTCTTTAGGTGGTGACAAATTTCATAACAATTGTCATTGATTAAATTGTCACTTTTCTGCTAGAATACCATTTCGTGACAATTGTCACTCACATCATTTTAGTCATTGCTTTATCATTGTTATTGCTCGTTAGAATAGGGCTATTAAATCAACTTTAAAGCATCTAGCGACCAGGTTTGGAAAGATTTTGCAATATGATTTGGTATCGTCTGAATGGGTATTCATTAAGCAAGAAGTTCAAATAAATTTCATCTTAAAAACTAATAAAGGTTTTGAGTTAGGAACGTTCAAATTCAAAAATTGGACTAAATTCAGCTACAACGCCTCCAGCGGCCAGGGTCGGAACGTCCCGGCAGTAAGAGTGGGTACGGGGTGAAAGTGTATTAATTCAGCTGAAACTTTAAGTAAATTTTTGGCTTAACAGCTTTTAACTGACAGAAGTTATGAACGTTCAAAATCAAAAATTTTAAAAAATAGACTTTTCTAATTCACAACATCAAAAGAACTGCGACGGGAGAGACGCGTGAGAACAATGTTTTACTTTCGTAGGTTTACCATTAGCGCGTATAGAAAAATGTTTTTATTGAAAATATGTTCTTAGCCCCAGTCCAGGCTGAACATGGGACCTTTCGGCTTGTCGTCCAACGTACTAACCACTGAACTATCGCGGCTACTATGTTCCCATTAAAATTAGGTTCACATTAAAAATGAGTTGGGGTGCTTAAAAACAAAATGACCTTAGATAAATCTATTAAATAGAGTAATAAGAAAGCAAAAATGTATTTTTTTATTACGTACTTCAGATTCGAGATGAGCGATCTAATATTATCCTAAAACCGATATCAATTCGAAAGATGGAATATTTTGTAGCACTATGTAATATTGATTACATACACTAAATAAGTTTTTAAATAAATGTTAATTCTATTTAAACCGCGATACTTTTGACCTCATTACAATTCCCTAGAATAACTTTTTCTAGAGCCATAATCGGGAACTGATCATTATATTTTTACCCTGCTATAGACATACAAAAAAAAAATAATCAACATAAATATAGCAACCTACCTCTTCGTTAATTCAGCAATTCCGTTTGCTAATATGAATATTAGTACGTCAATTCAGCAAATAATTTAGTAGCAATATATAATTGCTGAAACTGCGCCGACTAATTAATTTGCTGCATTGAGGTACTAATATTAATATTAGCAAACGGAAATGCTGAATTAACGAAGATTAGCAAATGTTTTCATTAAATTTGTGGATTTCATTGCTCGATTGATTAATGAATGCAATTAATGTAGGATGCTATATTTATATTGATTATTTTTTCTTTGTATGTCTATAGCAGGGTAAAAATACAATGATCAGTTCCCGATTATGCCTCTAGAAAAAGTTATTCTAGGGAATTATAATGAGGTCAAAAGTAACGCGGCTTACATAGAATTTACATTTATTTATAAGGTATGTTATTAGGTAGTAAATTAATTTAAAATAAATTTTATATCAGAGTTCCAAAATGTTATATTTTAAACTCACATAAATTATGACTTTCGCTTGTCACAACTCACCACTACTCAACAAAACACATAAGCCTTTTTTGTATCCTCTCATAATTGGGTATTTCCTGAAGCCAATCCTCTTAGCTCGCATGCAAAAATGCGCCAATAATATTTTATGGGTTCAGGATATGAGACGCAGCCATAAAGGCTCTTTTAAGCAAACAAGACAACATGGTTAACAAGCTGCTAACAACATGGATGCATCGACGACGACGACAACAACAACAACAACAACGATTGCAATAAATTCCACAGCAGCAAAAAGCGCGGAGTGGCCGACAAAAAGGCTGTTGAAAGCGACTAATAAAACACAATTTCAACGCATATTATTTGCCTGATTAATTAACAATGTTAATTGGTATTTGTGTGTCCGTGTATGATTGTATTAGTGTCCGTCCGTCTGTCAGTTCATACGTCTCCGATGACTGAGCCACACGGACCACCGGAGAGTTAACAGCAACAGCAAAGGACATGAGAAACAAAAACAGCAATCGACCCATCGAAGTCGGTGGCAAAATATGATGTCCAAACTTCACAAAAAGACGGCCAAATAGTTCAGCACCGATCCAATGATGGCCACTAAACACCACAGCGAAATCTGAGCATTTCAAGGAATGAAAATAATGAAGACAAATCGTGAAGTCATCATCAACAACACCGCATTTCCGCACCGCCGCATGCGCAACCGCAGCCCGACTATGGCCCGACTGTGGCAACAAATTACCTGAAATTGTTACCAATTGAGCCGACAGTAACCGAAAATCGAAACCATTCTGACCACCATCGGCGATGTTGCTTCTGCTTTGGCTACTTCCCACCGGCCATGCTTAGCGAGCACATCTAATTTAAACGCCACGACGAGCAAACAAGTCGCAATATGGCGCTTCATTTGGGCCACAATGGATTCCAGAAAAACCATCAAAAATACCAGAAGAAATGAATGCGGTTCGCTGCATAAAGCGAAGCACGAATTAATCAATGGAAATACAAATAAAAATTCATAAAACTTTGAAATCAATAGCGGCTCGATTGACCGTTTTTTTTTTCTTCGATATCGTTCCGATTTCGAAAAATATCTCGTATCGAGAAAACTCCGACATATCGTTTCGATATCTACCTACCATCTAGGTCCATTTGACGAACGATATCTTTACGAGAACGGATCTGAATCGTGTGATTTCTCCATGTACTCGCAATGATCTAGTAACGATATCGATACACGCTGCAAAAAAAGGGCTCTCCCAAACATAATTTTGCAGGCATTAACATGTTTGGAATTTTATGTAAACATAATATATAATTGACTGATAAATCATTTGTAAACAGGGTTGCATTGAGACTTAAACATTGTTGTAATGAGCTCAGACTTACATTATAATGTCTCGGAAACATTTTAATGTTGCCCCTTAAAATGGAGTATGGTTAAATGGAATCATAATAATTACTACACGCTGCAAAAAAAAAGGGCTCTCCCAAACATAATTTTGCATTAATATGTATGTTTGGAATTTTATGTAAACATAATATATAATTGACTGATAAATCATTTGTAAACAGGGTTGTATTGAGACTTGAACATTGTTGTAATGAGCTCTGACTTACATTATAATGTCCCGGAAACATTTTAATGTTGCCCCTTAAAATGGAGTATGGTTAAATGGAATCATAATAATTACTACATCCAAATAAAATAAATATTTGAACCGAAACATAAATATGTTCAAAATAAAACATGTTTTTGAACGACCTGAATATAAATATGTTTCCAGTGAAACATATCAGTTGTTTCAGTACAAAAAGTAGTATGTATGCATAAAAACATATTTAAATATAATCCTGAAAATAAAATTAAAATAAATGTTTTTTTTTTATTAATTTTTATTAAATATCTTTAAACATGCACAGTGTGAATTTATAATAATTGAATTCATATACAAATTTTTAAATGCATAAATAAATAATTGGTTTAAAACTGCAAGTACAAGTGACAGCATCAATGAATGCACAATTGCACAATTGCAGACGCTAAACCAGACGATCCAGGCTCGCTTTATATTTGGTACAGTTACAGTTGATCTCAGTACAGCACATAGTGTAGGCAAGGAATTCACGGAGGCTTTTGTAAAAAAACATGCCAAATTCTGTTTGAAAATCGAATCACAGATTTTTATTTGTGGTTTTTTCACATTAGTTTCAGAAATTATATACTTCACTATATTATACACTGTTACTATTTGTACTTTTTGTAACACAATTTATATATTTATTTAATTTACAAATAACAAAATTATTACCGACGCGAACACGTTTTCTCAACGAACAACAAAAGACACGTACGCAGAAAATGCCGATCACCGAGTACTCAACGAGTGCCAACTTCGTATACAAGAAGAATGTTGCAAGAATACATTTATTTAAATCTAATTTCTTTTTTGTTTGTTTTTAAACATCAATATGTTCAAACGATGGCAAAAGATGGCGTAGGTAGAAAATACTGCGCAACGTTGCCAACTTCGTCAGTCGAAAAATTATCGAATTAAGACGAGCGTTGCCAACATACGTTGTATTTAGATTTGATTAGCATTTTCTGTGTTTCGAAACATAGTTTTAACCAAGTAAATTGCCAAGAAATAGTTAATTCAATTAAAATTTTATGTTGGTATTGTAACATATTTATGGTAAATTTGACAGATTCTGCTGGACAATATAATAATGTTCACACGTGTACAAAAATAAATTCAATTTCGATTATAATTTAATTACACTTCATTCCTAATACATGTATGGTAATTTCGTATTACTTTTTAATTACATTCAAACATATTCAAACAAATCTTTTCTATCCGTGTACGAACGGCATTCTGAGTCAACATATAATTAAAAATTTTAACACAAAATATGCGTAATTTTCACATGCAAGTAGGCGGATTTACAGTATTACCGACTATATACATACGCTCTAAGAAAAATGTGCATGCAGGCAGCATATTAATGTTTATAATCATAAATTTTCTAACTTTGATTTGTTGTTACTTTTATATTAATTTTTTTAAATATGCTTTTGATATATATTGCATAACTAATGGTTATATATTATTATAAACATATTTTATATGTCTAGAAATTCAAAATATATTGTTGCAAACATAATATGTTGCCTGCAAAATGGATTTGTCCATGTATGTATGTATGTAAAGTAATATTGATAGATAGTTTGGTAATCATAAATCATTTTCTTGTTTATCGTTAGATCATAAATACTAAATAAATAATTAAAAATTGTCCGAAAACCTCAGAGTTCATATCTTAAAAACGGATATGTATATTAACATTCATTAGTATATTAAAATTAGTCGTAACAATGGTAAGAATAATTATGTTTTAGGTTTTTTTGTAAAATTATGGTTTCTTAAATTTCTCAAGTTTTAATATATTAATGAAATCAATATTCTCAAAGGTTTTTTAATATTGAAGATAAACTCGAAAATTTTTATTTTGTTTTAAACCATTTTTTATTACTTAATTAGAATTTAGGATCAAAGAAAAACAAGAAAATTATACATGGTTATAAAAATATCAAAAGTATTGTACAATTTAAATAGTTTCGTATTAATATAAAAATATTTTTATTTAAGAATTACTAAAAAAAATATGCTCGTTCCTATTATTTGTGCCACCACTGTTTATCGTGCTGATAGCGGAAAGTTATTCCCATAAATTGTTACAACCAGAAAAAATCATGGTAAATTAATAATATTTCAATTGAAACTATTAAACTATTAAAATGTTAGGAATGAAAATCTTTTTTATATAATGGACAAAAATGTTAAAGTTGATTTTTATGCCATGTTATATAGCGCCAGTTAAGAGAATAAATTACATCTTTTAGTTAAAAAATTATAATTACTAGATTAAATAAAGACAACTTTTTTTGAATTGTTAAATTAAAATGTTGAGATTTTGTAAATTTTGCAGATTTAAATTTATCAAGTAAAAAATGTATGTCTATATTTAAAATAGTATTTATAACTTTTTAACCAAGAGTCGTAATATATTTTGTTAGATGTGACTTTAAAAAGGATACTTGGATCCACATAAAAGTTCATAAAAATAATTTAAAACATTTTTGTCCACTAAGTAATAACGTTTTTTATTACCAAAATTTTCAACTCTTTGAACAAATTTGAATTTCTTTAGCTTATTTATCGTAAACAAATTTGTTCACGCATTCAATCAAATGTTTGTATTGTAGCGCGATATTTTCTGCGTCTAATATCGAAAAAATAATTTCATATTTTCTTTTGTTGGAATTTTAAAAATACAAGAAGACCAAAATAATGGGAAATATAAAATTGGGCTATATCTCAAAAACTAGAGCCAATTTGACAAATGCGCCATAAATGCATCCAATATTTACTGCAACTTTTACTGCACCATAATGAGCGCAGGGCAGTGTTATTAATACATGTTGTTGAACTATAAATTTTATCATGTACCCCAGACAAAAAATATGCAAAGAAACTGGTATTATAGTAGTAGTTTTGAGGAAAACTCACAGGAATATGGTAGAAAATACACATAGAAAATACACATAGAAAATACACATAGTTTCAACCGTCATGACGCCCGAAACAAAAACTTCTTGCTGTACAAAAACAAACACATGTTGTTTTTAATATACACGTGATTTGTTATTGCTTTCTGCAATCACTTTTTTGGCAAAATTGCAAACACAATAACAAACAATTCGGAGTTCCTTCAGAAAACATATGCGAATCCAGCAATAGAGAATCGAAGCGTTTGAGGTTTTCGCGAAAATTTAACAAACAAAATTCGTCGGTGTTATTGTACAACAAGACGTTTTTGGTACTGTGGGATGGATGGGAACTGATGAATTATGTTAAATGTTTATGCTCCCTACCTTTCCCTACCATTTTGCTTCCAGCACATTGCCTACTTTACCCTGCCTACCATTTTGCTTACACCTGTTTGGCTACCATACCCTACCTATGCCTGTCAGTTCCCTACCAATTTTGTTTTCATGCATGCAGGGAACTAGCAGCTTTTGTCCACATTCCCACCTTTGCCTAACTCAAAACTTCATATAAAATGTGCCTGTCTGAGCCTACCATTTTGCTTATACTTGTTTGGCTACCATACCCTACCTATGCCTGCTATTTCCCTAGCAATTTTGTTTTCATGCTATAGCAGGGAACTAGCAGCTTTTGTCCACATTCCCACCTTTGCCTACCTCAAAGCTTCATATAAAATGTGATTTCAATGCGTACAGGTAGCATGTTTGCCTGCGTGTTTCGAACCACTTGCCTGCTTAAAATTTTGTCTGGGGTACTCTTTTATTACAATAAGGAATACGTATACATATTTATTGATTCGTATTAATAATTTTATGGAATAGTCGATTACATTTTCCTAATAATTTATTAAAACCAAAATGGATTTTAGTTATTTTATAGTATAATTTATTTAATTTATATGTCGATATTGAAATTCACATAGAAAAAATCACACACATCTAAAAAGACATGTCTCGTTCCAAAAGGTTATAACACTTTTAATAATCGCTTGAGTCTGATACTTGAGTCTGCATTTATTTTTGAGTCCGTTACCATAACAGAAGTTGGATGTATTATTTATAAATAAAAATATATATAAAAGAAAAGGTTAAATAAAATGAATTTATATTCATTAAATTTTGTCCTTACTAAAGACGACACATAGTGTGATGTTTATTGTTATAGGAGAAAAAAAAACATTAAAACAATTGTGCTTGTACCTTATATTCAGTTATATTGAATTAATTAAATTAATGGCACTTTTCAAATACTATTAAATTCTTTAGAAAACTACATTATAAATTTTGAATTAATATGAAAAAAATGAACCATTAATTCAATGGTCGTACCATTATGGACTTAGTGGGACATTTTCATCTGAGTGTAAGAACACACAATCAAATATTTTCAGTTTTTTTTCACGAAAATGTATTTTTATTATATCGAATTTAAAAATAAAACCCTAACTATATTGCACTTACGTCAGTTTAAGTAGCCAAACGTAATTTTACGCGTACATACTATTTGAATGCTGATGCCTAAAATGATTTCTTTACTCAGCCTCGTCAAGTTTCGTTCACTTATGCTCACTTAACTAAAGAGCGATTTCAATCGCACACAACGTACGGAAATTTGAAAACACTATTTAATTTATTTAATTTTTCTCAAAAATTTAACAAAATGTTGAACTAAATATTCATGGTTGCTTATGTTTTTTATATTCCACAATTTTTATTAATATAAAAATACTGACAGTTTATAAGTTTCTTAAGAGTTCACTTAAGCGCGATATAGTTAGCTTTTAATAGTTAAATGGTTTGTTGGTAAATTACCCAATTAACACTCAGAGTCATGTTAGTCGTAGAAAATTAGATTTCCTGGATTTGAATGGGATTTGAATGCGAAATATTAAAACTATCAAAATGGTATTATTCCAAGAAATGTTGACGATTTTTAAATCAGAAGGATCACTTTATAGACTAAATGAAATATCATTTTTTAAGCAGTTAGAGGTCTCAACGAAACAATGGAACATATAACACTTGTATATTTAACCAGTTTGGAGAAATGTGCGTAATCAGTTGATCATTAATTAAACAAAAACTCATACTACTCACCGCCATAGCCAACTTTGAAGTGAGATAGAGTGAAAATGCCAGTAAGTGAGAATTATATGGTTGTAAATAATAAATTACTCTATTATGATTAGTCAATATCATGGTATGATTGGTATTGACCATATTTTGTTCGTGGAAGTCTTTGTCGTAATCATAACATGGTTCTTATCAACCATATTTTGGTTTTTCAGAAATACAATCATATTATGATAAATTGTCTACTATAATATGATTATAGCGACCTTATTATTGTTGAAATAAATTTGAAAATACTATACTTTGATTGTGACATCCTTCTATGATTGTAAAGAGTATAGTGTGGTTGTCGCGATCATGTCGCTACCATATTAATTCTCTGCGTGCATCTTCTTCTCAAGTTGTCTATACCCATAGTAATATAATAACAATAATAATCAGGGCTCGTTTTTATATGGATTTACATATTCAATATTTAAATACATATTATAAGAATTTTTCGGTATAAATCCATATTGTTGATAAAAAGAGACTCAATTTCGTTAAATTTCTACTACAATTTTGACCCTTTCAAACATATTTTAAGTGCAATACATAAAATAATAAAATCTTACTGCAGGAATCTATATCTGGATATCAAGTACAGGACACAATAAATTATGATTTGTAGCATATTTGATATCGAACGTTTACATACGAAAAATATGATTCAATCAACTTAGTCATGAATAATTTTTCCACCTTAGTTGAGCAGTGCGTGTTATATTTTTTATTGTTTAATTCCGAATCCGAACGGCTTGTGAGAGCTTTACATAGGCTTTTCACGTAAGTTTGCCATTGACTGCCGAGAGGTAGCGTCGCATATAAAAATGTTTTCTAGGAAAAAGATTTTGGCAGTCGCTGGGGATAGAACCGGGGACCTTTCGGCTCGTAGTCGAACGCACCAGCGACTTTTCGTTCGTAGTTCAATGCATTAACCAGACGAGCTACCAACGCTACTTGTCCATACTTATACTGCGAAATAAAAGATCCCAACTTATGTAACTGCCAGCACGAATGGCGGGTCGTTATGCCCACCATCAATACCGTCAACTTTAGTGCTGTGAAGTGTTTAAGTTACCTACAAAGGCGAAAAAGCTACAGATACAGCTGGCGCTACCTACGATGGCCTCCGCGCAGATAATTGGATCCTCTTGTTATTTTTTAATAATTGGTTGTAATGGGAATTTGTACTGGCTTGTTAGGACCATTAACTAAACAGAACCGCAAGAAACAGCAAACGAAATATATTCATCAAAGAATACTGCAGAAATGTATCCCTGTATTTCTGTGTCGGAATATTTTCATACGTATTCTACATGCAGAATACAAAATGGTTTTTGAATTATGACCATTCGTATTGGTAGCTCTTGAAGTTAGCCATGCTGTTCTCGTTAGGTGTCCCATGATTCGTTGATTTTTCTCGGCGATGTTCTTATGATTTGTTAGAATTCTTTTTAACATTTTTGTTTTTTTAATTTAAGATTTTTGTGTTTGGGTGTTTTTTTTATATTATTTATTTTTGTTTTACTTATGTTTTATTTTTTGGTAAATATTGTTTCTCAGCGCTTCTTCATGGACCACCCGAACAGCACATTTTACCATTTATAACTGACCAACTACTGCTTGTTGGTTGTTGTTGTTGTATTTCGATGGTCGATACCATATTTGTATCTTTTTTGCCTCGTTGTTTGTTATTATATGGTCCACTTAACTTCAATCTAGACACAACGGGAAGTCTCCATATACACGAACAAATCATGATTTCATCGCGATGATTATACGCATAACTATTTTTTTTATTTTGTTGCTGGGAAGTGTTAATTAATTTATTATAGTAGCTCAATTTCCAGGAATACATTAAACTGTTGAAACAGTCCCGATTGTGGTTGTATAGACCAATATAATGATGTAGACCAATGTAATGATATGGACCAATTCTCGTACTCTAAAAAAGTCACGAACAAAATTTCTACATTACACATTTGTGGGATAAAAATTGTACGTAAAAAAAGTTATTTATTTTGGATTATGGTCTGAATAATTAGAAACCAATTTATTTTTTATTATTATATGATAAATATTAAAAAAAATCTAAAAATTGTCTGAAAAAAAAATGTATATCCAATTTTGGAAAAAATATATTAATTTTTAAAAGAGAGTTCCAGAAAATTTTATTTTACAAAATTATTTTGGAATATTCCCGGCCGAAAAAAATGCCTCAATATTTTTACAAAAACTAAAAAGGAAAGAAAACGTTTTACTTCAAATATATGAATGATACCCTCCCAAAAAAACAAAATTGGCTAAGTCTACTTCGGATATCATAAAATTCAAAAACTTTCAGAGGATATGGATTGTAACTTTTCAAAATTTCATTTCATCTATGCTAAGAACATTTTTGGTTATATTTTGGGGTAGGATCGACCGATTCGCACCAACATTTGACAGGATATAAAGAATCCAAAAATTGAATAACATTAAAAATAGTCCTAATCGAATTAGCATGTTATGGAATAGGGTGGCATATAGCTCATGAGCTCATTGGCATATAATTTCATAACTCAAAAATGCGATTTTGGAGTTAATGGTGCAGCATTATTCGTTATATCATATTTCATCTTGTATAAATAATTCGTATTTTATATGTCCGATACATTTTATATGCAAAGTGAAAATCAATTGAAAACTTTAAACGTGTTTTCTACAAAAAAATTCATTTAAAATTTACAAAATATTAATTTATATTTTTTTTATAACTTTTATAGAGGAAAAAGAAATTTATTGCGCATATTGATCACTTTAAAGTTCAACTAGTATCTACGTCATTGGATTTTTTGTTGTCAAATCGGATCCTTTTGAGACTTTTCGAATACTCAACTACAATAAAAGTCCAATGACGTAGTTGGTTTCTGAGAACATTTAAGTCTCATTCTATGAAATGGTGGTTCGAAAATAAAGGTCGAATCAATTTATTTTTTTAAATAGAGTTTTTGAAAACTTGAAAAAAAGAACAAAATCCTTATTTAGGATTTTGTAAAAATTTGATAGAAACAGGGATCACGAAGAACAGAAATCGGATTTTTGGGACCGGAATATGTGAAACCGGAATCGGAACCCATTTAATTTGATTGGTTGAAACCGGAACCGCTAGTTAAAAATTTTTTTAAACCAGATCCGGAAGAGCTTTAGTCCATGGATAGAAGTATTTTTTTTTAAGTATTCTGATTTTATTTTTCTTGTAATTCTTACAATTTATGTCGAGATTAACGATATAAAAAAAAATGTCCAATGATAGTTAGACAATTCCCAATGTAAGAAATCAGATATATTTCAAAGTAATATTTGTTTTAAACGAATTTTATTGAGAAACATGTTTTATATATTTTAATTTGTCAACATTATTTGTGTTTGTATTACGAATTGTAAATTTATAAACATATTAAACTACATTAAAAAAATTATTTGGACATTTTAGGGGCTGTAGTTGTCAGAACATCTACAACGCCCACCTACAACCTCCCCTACGGGCTCGTGAAGCTCATAGGAAAAATATTCTTGGGGGAGTCTTATGAATAAAAAGAAATTTTTAAATATACTGATTTTCGTATCCTATTTTTCCTCATTAGGCAGTATTTATCCGATTTGTCATGGTCTGCAAAAACATCTCCAAAGATTCAATATAACCCCCAGACAAAATTTTTGGCGGGGTCGAGGCAGCTTACATATATTTTGTCGACATATTTCAAACAGACAAAGGCGGAGTTTGTATCACAAGCTGACTGTTTTCCGTCAGTTCCCAAAATATGCTGTGAATCTGCAATTAAAATTCAAGAAAAATACCAAAAATTTTGTCTCGGGACAATAATGTTGTTGGGTTTTATACCCTACACTAAGAGTGAAAGGGTATATTCAGTTTGGTACGCCGTTTGTAACACCCAGAAGGAAGCATCTCCGGTATGGAAAAGTATAGATATTCTTATATTATATATGTTAATACATGATTTGTTCACAACTACATACCATGTAAGAATATCACATTAATATAATAATGTATTTTGTTTTACTTGACAAACATAATCTGGCCATGAATATGTATTTCTTAACCTTCTGCACAAATTGGGTCAAAATAACCCATTTTTTTTTTTTTGGAAAAATAACGATTTTAGCTATTTAAAAACATTTTTATGGAGTGTATAAAATATATATTTTTTTGTTATTTTATATATTAATTTTTATATTGAAAGAAAATTAATTTAATAAAAGATAGATGGTTTTTCATCGAATTTTATTTGCATTTATATTTAACTAGGAACTTAGTTTAACAATTAAAAAAATAAAGAACAATAAAATTATTCAGACAAAACTGACTTCAGTCTACCATGTCTGGAAGCTCATAGAAATCTCGAATAATTCTTAAACTCAATCCGTGCAAAGAAATCTTATTCATTGTGGCATAGGTTTAAGTTTTTTCTGTTTCTCGATTATTCTTAATTTAATTCGAACATATCGTCATGGTAGAGGTAGAAGTTACAGAATTAAACGATTAGAAAACATAACAAAATGCACTAAATCCTGAAATGGATTAGGCCTGAATTCTTCTTTATACAATTGAACCATTAGCAACTTCGATCCAAAAACCTACAATCACCTCTGTGTTGTTGTTCAAGGAAATGTTATATAATATAAAAAGTATAATTTAATTAAATTTAATAAAAAAAAACGCTAAATTATAAAAACACTCTGTGTCGAAACTAAAAACCCACCAAAAAAAACCCACTATCCACCGTACAATTTTTTTCCGCTTTTTATTTTTTAAAACCCACCAGATTTAGCGGGAAACCCACCAAGTTGGCATCACTGTATGCAACTATTGCCATCATCATCATTTTCAACGACACCAATAGAGTATGATCAAACTCTATAAGCGTTTCTTTTGACATGAACCAAATGTGAACTGATATGCGCGTCAACCACCAACTATAAATTCCAATTCAAAGCGAATTTGACCTATTCCACTAAATACACCAGCGCTGTAAGCGAGTGCACACACACCACGCACTGTTATAGCGACCACGCACTGCTCCAGCTACCACTCACTGCTATAGCGACCACGCACATCAACGCGGTATGCGAATACACATAGCTGTTGCCAGCAAATGCGATTGCTAATATGAAGAATCTGTACGCTAATACAATTAATAATTTAGTCGGCGCAGTTTTAGCAATAATTTGATTGTGTTGATGTACCTTTTTGGCTATATTTATTTACGATTTTTTTTTCTGTGTACTACTTAAAACATTGAAGAGTTAGATGAATGAAACTCATAATTTAGATTACTTATATACCTACGCTGTATGTGCGATATCGGTCCATTGTGACCTGTGATCTGACCATTTATATTCAAATAACTCACATAAAATTTACATCTAAAGTTCAATTTTACTGTATACGTGCTTAGGTAAACTTTTTTGGTCAAATATATATTGACTTTATCCTCAAATACATGAAAATAATGTTTTCCCGCAAAACGACTTGCGGTTCCCAAAAAAAAAAATAGAAATTCGGTACACCTACCCATTTGTAAATATGGGTATCAAATGAATGGAAATTCTTCAGCGATTGAAAGTTTGTAGTTATTTTCAGGATTCGTATACTCTGATGACCCATATACCACTTCGAATGGTAACCACATATATGTGTAGGTTATTTATAGTCGGCTTAGACCAACTATAATTTTGATAATCATAATAACACCTACTATAAAATGTCCCTACTTTAAAATTTCCCAGGTTATCTAACCTTCCAAACTGGTTTATTTTATTTTTCGATCAAAAAACATAATACATCCTCAAAATAATTTTCAATCCAAGAATGAATATATGGCGCGTGATTTCGGTAAATTTTTAGACTGTTGCGCTGTTATTTTCAACAAAGTTAAAAAGGAAAAATTTTAACAAAAAATCGCGAGATTTTTTCATGCTTTCAGCAGTGATCATGACCGTTTGGGAAGGGGTCCTATTCCCTATTTTCGAATTGTGAATAAATGGGGATAAAGACCCTTTCGTCAGACATAATCCCCATTTTAGAAATGGGGATTATGTCCGTGGACACTTCGTCATGGCATCGTTTACGCCTTATAGTTCATCATATTGATCTTTTTGCACTACCAGAACAAAACATATAAGGATTAAAAGCGCTGTGGTTTTTACAAGTTTTCTATCTTTGACTCCATCTAGCATAAAATATATGAAAGAAATACAAGTTGTAGACTAATCCATACCAAAACCCATCAACTGCAGCCAAGTTCACCATAATTAACATCAAGTTTAGCGACGTCAGAAAACGTCATGGAGAGGCAACGCATACCAATAGATGCTGACAATTTCTCGCCGAGCAATCGTCAAGGAATCACCTTGGAATGAGGTGTCAAATACTTGCTTGAACCCGTGTAGAAACGCTGTTAACCATGTAAGCGACAAGCAACGGCTTTTACACGATTGCAACGATCACAAAAAACAAGTAGCTGCAGCAGCGACTCAAATTGGCCTCAATTAAATTTCTGCAATTGATTGCAACAGTTGCAACCGCGCACAAGAAGGTGACAATAAAAACAACACAGTGGAAACTATTACAAAGGATGAATTCCTTAGGGAATGCGTCAAAGAACAGAGCTGTAATGAATTAAAGTTCCAAAGTGCAGCAAATAACGCTGCAAAAGGAGTTCAAGTGCCTCAGACCAGAGGCACAGAACAGGCATGCTCTAAAGGTTATTGAGCCTTGTTGAAAATAGAAGATTCTTAATGCGCTTCAATAAAATAAGTAGCATAAAATAGATATCCTTTATAATGAACTGAAAATTCTCAAAAAATTGTTGCGACCATTTTACTAATTTCTCCCAAATTTCTCACATATAAAAGAGGCATTCGTAAACAAAGATATGGTGAATTTTGTTTGTCCATTACGAAAAATCGAAGGAATTTGAAAAGTATAAATTATATTGACAATTATTTAATCAATTGTGGAGAATCAAAACCAGAATCGTATGATTATGAAATCAATACGAGATGCATAACAATACAAACGGTATCGTTTTCGTGTCAAATTGGATCCACATGGTCGATAGATATTGGAGTTTTATCGGTACGCGATATTTTACAAAATTGAATAGATATAAAAAAGAAACATAATAAAACATAATAAAAAAAATCGTGGTTTACTTTAAATATTATTACGATAACGATGTGATAAATGTGATGTCATAATATTTAAATTTACAATTACAAAATATGCAGAATTATAATTGATAAAGCTTCGAGATCAATCTTTTTATCGAAGTTAGTTTGAGAAATGGTAGACTCGGAAATCACAAAAATACAAATAGTAATTATCCAAAACACTACATTTGTTTTTAAATGACAATACTAATTGTAGCACGAATGAATACTTATATGCCGAAATTTTTTTTATATATAATATATATACTCGACATTTTTGATTTTTTTAAACCTATTTTTGTATTATTTTTAACATTTAGGAATTAATAATAAAAAAATGAAAACGATTTATGTCTCATCATATGGTCACAGTCCAAAGTAACGACCAAAATTATTAACACGTTTCCATCTGTTCAACTAAACTTTTCAAACCATAATTTTTTTATTATTGCATCAAAAAAAATTCCCTCAAATCCCATTAAAATTATCGACCAAATCCCATTAAAATATCGACAATTATTGATTTAATAGTATACAAAAAATAAATCTTTTCATATAAACTCAATGGCAATGTCATGGTATTTTCTAGTATTTAATGGTATTTTCCGATTAAATTTAAGGCTGTTCATTTTACCAGAAATTCTGATTAATCGCAATTACGATTATTCGATTAATAGTATTTTTCAATTAACTGAAAATACAATTAATCGAATAATTATAACGTTTAATTAATCAAAATTCAAATAATTTTTATTTGAGAACATGGAAATTGATGTCTACAAAAATTTACATACAAAAATATTGTTTTTCCATTAAAAAATATTTAGTTTAATATACAAATGACAAATTTGATGCGTAGCAATTAAAATGTCGTTATTTATACTCATGCCAAAAACTCATGCCAAAAATCGTATTTCAATTAATCATATTTCATATTAACCGATTAATTTTGATTAATCAAAAAATCTGATTAACCGATTAATCGTATTTTCGGTTAATCAAAAAATACAATTAATCGAACAATTGATTGATCGTGATTACGATTAATTAGACTTTCCAGTAAAACGATTAATCGCACAGACCTAATTAAAATAATAATTTATCCTATTGAGCCTAACCAATAAACGAAATAAAGTCGAATTTAAAGATAGTATCAGCTTTTCTGACAATTTTCTCAAATATTTATTTGTCAAAAAGCCGATACTTTCTTTAAAGTCGACATTATTTCGTTTATTGGTTAGGCTGATTGACTATTTTTAATAGTAAAAAACTATTATTTATATAGTATTTTTTTCTGGGTGTGGTACTGATCATTGATTATTTTTCTTGTCATATCCCACAGAATGAAAAATTTGACAGAGAAAATGTCTACTTGGGAAAGAACGAACATTAAGTTTAAATTGTTTATTTCAAAAAATTGAACAGATATCAGAAAATTAAAGGGTTTAGAAATAGTTTGACATTTAATATTTAAATATGTAGTTAAGAAGTTTAAAAAATCAATAACACAGCACAACAAAAAAATTATCCACTATCTAAGTATGATTATCCGATGGACGCCAAGATTTTAATCACTACCTCGTACTCAGTTTTTTCAGATGTCCTCAAGTTTTTGAGTTATTACGTAAAACAAATATATGGCAATTCTCGTGTTTTTCAACATATTTTGGTTTGTAACATTTTACAGATTGAGTTTTCGATCATATTTCTCTTAAATTCCATTGAAAATACTTCAGCTAATATTTTGAAAAAAACCACATGACATTCGGATTGATCGGACCAAAGTTATGACTAAGGAGCGGATTTATATGCAAATGCATATTTTAACGAAGCCTCAAATTAAAGTCGGCAAACACAGAATTAATTATCGTTAAAAACTAATTCAATGGATGGTCAATCTGTTTTGCATATTTGCATATTTTGAGTATTTTGCATATTTTTTGCATATAATTTGAATATTTTGCATATAGTTTGCATATTTATTGCATATTTGTTGCATAATTTTTACATGAATCATCCAAATGTCTCGTATATATATGCGTTTAATGAATTTATGTAGATTACTAGAGTAATTTAAAGTAAAAAAGCAATATTCCGACATTTCTTGACTATTTCTTTTTGTTGTTCTGATGTGTTTTGTCGCATCTTTAACATAGTATAGACCAAGTCCTTCGATAAATTTTAGTTGGAGTTACTAATTTTAATATTGATATGATTTCATTGATAAAAACATTATATCAGACAATTTTCTTCATATACCTACATTTTTAGTAGACGATATATGGAACAAAATTGAAAATGTTTACGCTGTTTGTAACACCCAAAAGGAAGCATCTCCGGTATGGAAAAGTATATATATTCTTGATCAGCATGATCTCCTGAGTCGATTTAGCGATGTCTGTCTGTCCGTCTGTCTGTTGAAATCACGATTACAGAAAAAGTAGAAAAGCTGGAGCAATGAAACTTTAGATTTAGATTACCTTTATATCTAAGCTGTCTGAACAAGAAAATTGGTATGATCGGTCTATTGTGACCTGAGAACCGACCACTTATGTTCAAATACCTCATATAAAATATATATCTACAGATCAATTTTACTGTATACGTGCTTAGGTAAACTTTTTTGGTCAAATATATATTAACTCATGCTCAAATACATGAAAATAATGGTTTCCGGAAAAACGACTTGTGGTTCAAAAAAAAAATCGAAATTCGGTACACCTACACATTTGTAAATATGGGTATCAAATGAATGGAAATTCTTCAGAGATTGAAAGTTTGTAGTTATTATCAGGATTCGTATACCCTGGTGACCTTTTTACCACTTTTAATGGTAACCACACATATGTGTAGGGTATTTATAGTCGGCTTAGACCGACTATAATTTTGAATATCCTAACTATCATAATAACACCTACTTTAAAATTTCCCATGTGATCTAACCTTCCCAACTGGTTCATATTGATTTTCTTATCCAATATAACATTTTTAGTAGTTGTCAATTGCAATCAAATTTTATGAATATTGTTTGATACAAAGCCATTGTCAGTCTAATATAATAATGTTTATTCTAATTTTTAAATAGTTTCGATATGGAACTTATACACATTTAATATCGGAGTGAGAACTGACAATATCAGTGTAAGAACTGGAACTGAATCTGGTAATATTTTCGTTCCGATACCCTAGTAGAAATTTACCCGATGCGCCATCGGGAAATGATCAGGTTTTCGTTGGGTAAGCCCTATTAGAGAAAATATGATCATTGCTTTGCATGCCCTTATCATGCTTACCATAGCAGGGTTTACATAATCTAAACAGTCAATGTTCCCGATCATATCTACATTATTTGTTCCTCATAACGAAATTAGCATCAGACAATGATCGAGATTTAATGAGAGAAACCTATTATGTTCGGGCTCTGACAAGGCAATTGTCGGGTAAATAATAAAATGGGGAATTGCCCGATCGGTCAGTACATGATCAGGACACTGCGTTACAAGGACATTATGGGCCTCGTCATATCCCGATCATCTCAAATAATGACATGATCACTTCATGACCATGGCCCTACCAAAATTTCTACAAGAGTAATAAAACAAATGTCATAATTGCTTCCTTGAATCCATCATTTCGTGCCTATAATGTCTTGTGATGTTGACCGATCGTTTTTTGCACATATAATCATATGAAGGATAGAACCCAATGGTTTACAGTCGAAAATTTAGAAAATACACTGATTATGAGTGTAAAAATAAATATTGTTTATTTTATTAGGATCTTTTTCATTTATAATATGGAAAGTAATACGCTAATGCAAAGCTGATTTCTACTGGTTTAAGATTTGGTTGAAATTTGTATGAATAATTGATGGACAAAAAAATTATATTGATTAAAAGTAGCACCGCAAAAGAAAATTTTAATCAAAAATCGTAAGCGTTACTTTGTATTTAATCTGAATACTTAAAGAATGATTTGCAAAAACAAAGTAAGAGGAATCATAGACTTATGGATCTAGTTTCACATATAATTTATAATTTTACTGAATTATGAAAACTTTATATGTTATGCAATAAATAATAGGTACACCATAAAATCAATATTTTTTTGTTTCAGTGGTCATAACTTCGCTCAGATTAAGCCGAATTTCATGAAGTTTATTTCAAAATATTAGCTGAAGTATTCTCAAAGGAATATAAAAGAAATTGGATCGATAACAATAAATGTTTAAGTCTTTAAAATGTTAAAGTCCAAAATATGTAACAAAACACGAAAATTGCCATATATTCGTAGTACGTAATAACTCAAAAACTTGAGGTAATCTGCAAAAATTGAGTATGAGGTAAGTATTAAAATCGTGAAATCTATCGGAAAATCATACTAAGATCGTGGTTAATTAAAAAAGATCTTCATTTGTTGTCTAGTGTAATTTTCGAGATTAGAACTAAATATTCAGCCCCATCGAGAAACACGCCGGGAGTCATTTCCGATGGAATTTATAAAAAGCAATAGAGTAACTCACAGTTATCTGACGTATATTCGAAAATTTTCATCGGAATTTGCTCACATTTTATTTTTATGTGAAAATATGAAATTTTGCATTTTTAATTGATAGTTCAAACTGTCCAAATAGTTAAAAAATAATTTATTTCGACTGATTGGATGTTGGAGACTTACTTAAATTGATATGCAAATTTTAATATTTGAGTACCTACTGTCCCAAGAGTATAAAAAATTAACTAAAAAATACAATTATTTACATTATTTTTGTATTTATTTGCAGTCAATTTAAAGTGAAGTACGTTTAATAAAAAAAATTGAAAACATATTTAATTTTTCGAAATATGGCATTTAATATCGTAATTGAGACAAAAACAATGTTGCGTTGTTTTATTAATGTTTCCCGTTCCTCGGAATACTTGATTAGATTTTATCGGTTGAATATCGAGTGACTACAATTTTTGATACATATATCATACGAAACGTTCAGTACACTTGTTTTGAGAGTTTTTTTGTTGCCAGCATATAAGTCATACAAAAAAATTAAAAAATAAATTTGAAATATTTGTATATGTAAAATAGTTGGCAAAACAAAAACATTGAACAAACGTTCGATTCTAAGAGCGAAACCAACGAAACGTTTGAAATACGTTATACCAATTTTAGACGAAGGGGACTGTAGACGAATCGTAGCCACACGATAATAAAAAGATATATGATTTGGCGGTAAATCTTAAATTCTAAAATAATAGTTTTGAAATTATCTAAAAAAAGTTTAAGAAAAATAAATTTTACAAATTATACTTCCGTTTCCTGTTCAGACATAAAATTTTGTAGTTTCTAAAAATATTCAAAAATATATTACTGACTTTGAATGAAATTTTGAAAATATGAAATTTTATCAAAAAATGGCGATCACTACAACTTTCCACAGTGCCGATATAAATTCTCAATGAGCGCAATTGCCTACGACGGGAAGCAACTGCCTTCTTATTTATTTGTTTGTTTTGTTTGTTTGTTTGTTTGCTTGCTTTTGCTTGATGCTTTGCTTGCTTTGTTTGCTTGTTTGCATGTTTGGTAATCAATTTTAATTTCAACTGTCGCTCGCAATGTCACCTTTATCGATTACCTTCTGGTATCTTTTAGGTGATCATATTGAGTTCAATTGTTCGAGATTTTACTCTTCGCAATGAATGCGTAAGAGCGTTCTCTTTTTTAGAGGTTTTTATTCAACATATTTTCATTAATTGTTTTCAAGTTTTTTTATTTAGCTTTGCTAGTATTTTAAATTGTGACTTTGCATAGCATTTTTAATGTAAACTGTTTGTTTTTGCGTGTTTTAATCTTTGTTCCTGCAATTTAAAGGGGATGCAGGCAACCCTATCGACTGTAGAGCAATCGACCGCCAATATTCCATACAAGATATGTGGCTTTTATGCAAAAACGTTGTATAATAAAATCATACGAACTATACGCGAGATGAAGAACCAACCACCTTTGTATCGTCTTTAATAGAATGTGCTAAAAATAAACTGAAGCTTTTTCTGGTTGCATTGTATGGTTGGAATTGCAATGTCATGACAAGCAAAAGCTTCTCACTAAATAACAGTGGCGGATGCAGAAATTATTTATTGGGGTCCCCTTCTCCAAAATATATATGCGGACTAATATTAAAGTACAATAAATACAACATCAAATATTGTTTAATATTTTTAATATATCCTCAAATATATTTTAGGTTGAAATAGAAAAAACGATATTTCCTTGGAACTCTTCGATGAGTTTTCTAACTAACTGCGATAAAAAGTTCGCTTTATCAATACCATTTTTTTGAAATTGTTCGTACAATTAAATGTAGGGAGAAAATACGATATTTAAATATTTACACATCGATGTCGCAATGTATTTCGAATCAATTTTGATATTCAATGGGAAATGGATCCAGAATCGAATTATTTCTAAATTGCTCCGATAGAGAACCTCATTCGTATTAACCTCCATGGACATATCGAATCTATACAACAAGAATGGTACGATAAATCACGCTATATCATTCAGAAATCTTCGAATACTTGGGGACAACATTTATTTTCCGATATATAGAAAAAACTACCGTATCCACACTTTATTCAAAAAAAGTTACGATTTTTTTACTTGTAAAACTTTTTCTCTAACTAACTGCGATAAAAAAGTTCGACTTCGTTGCTTTATCACTACATTTTTTTTTAATTTTTCGTACATTAAAATTTAAGAAAAAGGTACGATATTTAAATATTTATCACATCGATATCGCAATGTTTCGAATCAATCTCGATATCGATCCAGAATGGTTTTTTTCCGTTTCGAATAAACTTGTTCGATATCGGCGTGCATCTTTGAAAGAATTGTAGTATGATATAGAAACGAAATCGTAATCGAGAATTCCTCGACATCTCGAAACAGTCCCGAATCGATATTTATTCGAATGGCAGACTGGGGGTTTAGTATATGTATTTCTAAATATGTTTTAAAAAAGAGCTTCATATCCACTCCACGATTTTTGAGTTTCAAAAATTTATCAGAAACTGGTTTCGAATGAAAAAAGTATTAAATTTTATAAAGAACGAAATCGTAATCGAGAATTCCTCGACATCTATAAACAACCCCGAATCGATATTTAATTGAATGGCAGACTGGGGGGCTTTAGTATTTGTATTTCTAAATATGTTTTAAAAAGAGAGCTTCATATACACTCCACAATTTTTGAGTTTCAAAAATTAATCAGAAGCTGGTTTCGAATGAAAAAAGTATTAAATTTTATCAAAAAATGGCGATCGCTACAACTTCTCCACAGTGCCGATGTAAATTCTCAATAATCTGAGCGCAATTGCCTACGACGGGAAGCAACTGCCTTCTTATTTATTTGAATCGTCAGTTTATTCATGTTTTAGTTTCTTTGTTTGATAATCACTTTAATTTCAACTCGCAATGATTCCGTTGTCGATACCTTTGGTATCTATAGGTTGTTCATATTGAGTGCAATTGTTCGAGATTGTGCTCTTCGCTATGCGTAGAGCGTTATCCCTTTAGAGGTTTTCATCAACATATTTCATTAATTCGTCTTTCTTGGAAAGAGTAGATAGATTCAACTTTTTTAGCTTTGCTAGTATTTTAAATTGTGACTTTGCATCGCATTTTTATTGTAAACAGTTTTTGTTTTTGTGTGTTTTAATCTTTGTTCCTGCAATTTAAAGGGGATGCAGCCAACCCTATCGACTGTAGAGCAATCGACCGCCGATATTTCATACACGATATGTGGCTCTTATGCAGAAATGCTGCATAATAAAATCCTGCGAACTATACGCGAGTAGAAGAACAACCTTTGTATCGTATTTCATAGAATGTGCTAAAAATAAACTGTAGCTTTTTCTGGTTGCATTGTGTGGTTGAAATTGCATGTCATGACAACGCTAAAGCTTTTCACTAAATAACAGTGGTGGATACTGAGGTGATTTGAAGGGGGACTATCTTTAAAGTTTATGCGTATACTACGATATTGAATACCATAACTAACACCTCATCAAATATTCGTTACTATACCCTACACTAAGAGTGAAAAGGTATATTTTGTTTGGTACGCTGTTGGTAACACCCAGAAGGAAGCATATCATGTATGGAAATGTATATTAATATATTCTTGATTAGCCTGTCTGTCTGTCTGTTGAAATGCCTATTACAGAAAAATTAAAAGAGCTAGATCAATGAAACTACAATGTAGATTACTTATATACCTACGATGCCTGCCATAATAAACGGACAATATACCTCATATAAAACTTACATCTACAGGTGAATTTTAGTTTATACCAGCATAAGAACACTTTTTTGATCAAATATATATTGCAATTATGATAAAATTTATAAAATAATGTTTTCCGGCATACTTGTGACTTGTGCTTCCCGAAATTAAATCTAAATTCTGTACATTTACCTTCTTGTACATATAATCAAATGGTAATCAAATGAAAGGATATTCTTTGGTCTTTACAATTTTGTAGTTATGTTCAGTGAATTCCTGATAAACCCTGGTATTCTATGTATCACATTAAATGGTAATCGCACATACTATTTAATATGTGTAGGGTATTTATAGTCGGCTTAGACCGATTATAAGTTGCATAATTCTTACTAACTTCATCACACTAACTATCACAATTTCCCTACTTCAAAATTTACAATGTAACCTAACCTTCTTTACTGTTTTTTTTTAAGTACATACTCAAAATATCTTTTATGTTGAAAGGGAAAAATATATTTGTCATAACCAATTGAGGGAATCGTGTATCGCTTTAACAACATAACCCTTTTCTGTCATTTACCGAATTCCCACATAATTTATGATTGTAATGTTACGTAACTCTTGGCGGTGTTTTCTAATACTTTTGGTGTTTCCAGTTTCAGTGAAATGTTAAACTGAGTTTAAACTTTTCATATACTTAAAACGTCCTAATCAAAACGGCGGAATGTAATTAAATTGTACAGACATAAAGACAATCATTAGTCAAATAATATGACATTTAAAATAATTGTGTTATATTGATTATAGATGATATGACAACAAGTTTAAGCTAAGTTTAAGTTGAAAATTTGACCATTAAATTTGGCCGTTAAAAGTACCAACTCAACTAAAATGTCTCATCGTATTCAAATATAGATTTCAAGTAATGATACAACGTATTCATGTTACGGGGGTTACGATCGCCCCATTTTCGTAACCCTTTTGGATTCGCCACTGACTTAGAGGGGAATGAATTCACAACAAGTAAATTCAATACTGACTCATTTTGATGTTCGTGTATAAATGGCAAGTTGTGCTATATAAAAAGAACATGATGAACCCCTACTACCTGAATAAGTATTATGGTCGATCAAATCCGAACTTGTGCGAATTTAAAATTGTTTATTAAATGTGAATTTATTAGTTTATAAAATTTATAATTAATATTTTAATTTGAGTAGTTAATATTGTAAGAGATAACATTGATGCTATTTTGCCTGCTTCAGCAATTTTTTTGGTAAGTGTTTTTATATGTGTGTTACAAATAAATGAGCAAGGTTAGTATAATGTACTTAAAATAGTGTAGGGTGCAATAAAAAGGGGCCAAAATCGCAATGGTAAAGCTTTCGTTTTAGGGGTTGAAAATTAGTTATTAGTGTAATTTTGAATCTAAAAGGGTTTTTATTGTATTCAGTACACGGAGAACAAATAGAATTAATATTTAAAATATAAAAAGTAGTAGTAGTATTAGTAATGTATTTTTTGAATTCTTCTGTATTCCATTGAAAAACTTCCGCTTATATTTTGAAATAAACCCAATGAAATTCAGATGGATTTAACCAAACTTAAAGTGTCATCGTTAGGATGTTCCCAATAATCGCTCCTTAGACATCAGAAGCGTACAACGAACCATTTCGCTATTTAATGACGAACTATATTCCGTTTCCTTTGAACCCTTTCGGACCCTATAGCGCCTAAACCAGACGTGTAGGGGTATAAGTATACTAAACTTTTGATCATTAGATCAATAGATTGGAGTTCTATTTAAAAAGTTGTAATTTTTCCGCTCCTGCTATCCATATCTAAAAATGGGTAGGTGTACCGGATAAATATTGTTTATATATATTTATTTGATCATGAAGCTAATACATATATATTTTACCAAAAAAGTTCGCTTAAGCCGGTATAAAGTAAAATTCGCCTGTAACTTTTATATGAGGTATTTCAACATAAGTGGTTGGTTCACAGCTGCAAACTATTGATAAGTTTAAAAAATAGTCATAAATGTGTTGAAATTTTCTGTAATCCTGTAATGGGTTTAAACAAATATCCCAACATTTTTACGGTGGAGAATACTTGTACAATAAAGTCCATTGAATTCGCGGTGTAATTTTCATTGAATTAAAAGAAAATAAATCAAATGAATTTTTATATATTTTAAAATAATGCAGTATTTCAGTTAGTTTAGCATTATTAAGATGTCAAACGATCCATTATTAAAATATTAAAAAATGAAGGTCAATCGCATCGCAAATCAACCAAATCTATTGCAAATTCACATAGCACTGTACACAATGCATTTCTGGCTCCAAAACAAGATTGTTTAAAATGTAGACCATAGAAAACTGTCTTGAATATGGATAATCACCTAAAGTTACCATCAAGTCGGGACCTTTTTTTTAAGTTCGCTGCAGCAATACAAACAAAGTTAGTAGTTCAAATTTCAACTTGACTGTGAGAGGCCTATTAGTGGAAAAAAAAAAAGCTTTTAGTCCATGTTTGGTTTTATCCAAAACATAGGCTGGTGTCCAGCATCATGAAATCATCCCCATACCATTATGTACCCCCTCCAAAGTTGTGGTTGTATAAGATGATTTCAATTCGACTATCTTGAGACGTCTTGATACGTTCTTCTTAAATCATCGCCTTTTAAAAGCCTTCGTCAAATCGACTAGAAACTTTTTCGCGGTTGAAACAATATCCCATAACGTGTTGGAAATTTCAATCCTTTAACTGATAGTTGCAGCAAGACTAGCATAAACCACTTGTTTTTAATATAAGAAAATCGAAGAAATTTGAAACGTATTAGAACCTTAAACAACTTTTTTCGGTCTACTATTTGACACTTTAGATACTAGCTGTGGTACCCGTGCACGACTCGTGCCAAGATTTTGTGAATGCAAGGATATGGAGTGATTTTATTAATATAAAGAACATTTTTATTATTTATATCTTCCCAGTTAAATTCTTTTCCGTAGAACGCTTTCCGTGGAATTCGTTCCGGTAGAATTCTTTCCCGTAGAAGTTTTCCTTCTAGTAGAGTTTTTCCCAGTATAATTTCCATGGTGAATTTTAGTATGGTGAATTTTTGTGTAGTGAATTTTAGTGTGGTGAGGTTTAGTGTGGTGAGGTTTAGTGTGGTGAGTTTTAGTGTGGTGAGTTTTAGTGTGCTGAATTTTGATGTGGTGAGTTTCGTTGTGGTGAATTTTGGTGTGGTGAATACCTGGTGTGAAATATCTTGATATCACTATAATAACTGTTGACATACATCATCTGAAAAATGTACCTTCTATGGGGGTGCCACGCTGACCAAAATTTCATTAAATTTGCTATCCTAATTGCTAATATAATGTGCCACGCCCGGTCCACCAATCCCACCGAGTATAGGCTATATACTCTGCCCAGACCCAAAATACAAAATTTTATACAATTACTTACTTACATTCACAAATACTTATATAGAAGATTTAGAAAATTGTGACGCATTATTTTTACTTTCACACCATCGTCCTACTAATTACAAATTTTGACACACCCCGTCAATGCTTGAGAAAGCTGTTGTACTCTCTTCGTCGAATATGTTTCCCATTAAAAATAAGGCGGGTTCCTCAAATAACAAAATCACCTCATATCCTATTAAACAGAATAATTAAAAACAAAAAATTATGGATTACGTTGTATGCACATTTGACAAAATTTTTGAAAGCTGAAATATTCTTATGGATTTTGAAATTCTACAATCAATGACATCTACGTATTTTTTGAAATTAAAATATTTTTTGCAATGTCTTAAACACCATAATTTTTCAATTTTGGACTGCAAATTGTAAGGAACCCAGAGGTGATGGAGCAAAAGCGACTTGAGATTCGAGACCCCATTTAACGCTATAATAGTTATAACCTAAAATAGTTATCAATTCGGAAGATGGGAAAAAAAGTTATACATTTTTTGCACTTTTTGCACTATTCATCGTTTTTTATATTTTGATTCGTCAAACGTTCGCAATTTATGATAACTGTAAAAATGTGTGTTGATGCCGACTGGGTTTATAAGTATATAATTAAATTAAATTTTAATTATATTTGTAATTTTTTTGTTTGCAGTGTATAAAATTATATGAAAGAGTACAACTCATACTTATTGGTCTGTGCTTGTCAATTTGCGGCCAATACTACAGATAACCTGCAGCCAAATGTAGCCCCTGTTATGCGGTTCCTTTTGCATCGACCAACGTGTCCACCGAATCCGTCACAACGAGTCAATCATCGTCAAGTTAAACTTGAACCTGCGCATCACACACCGCACAAATTCCCGGTTACTTGATTTCGTATTCATTTGGCGCTTAATGTGCCATTAGTTGTTGATCAACGTGCAACATGCAACATACCTGTCCAAGTGCCAAACTGTCCGTCTGTCTGCATGTCTGTCTGCCCGACAGTCAGTCAATCAGACATACAGTTCGTCAGATGCCAGGTGTTAAGCGCGATTAAATCAAATCGGTCGTACGTGATCGATTTGTGTAAAATCGATTCAATCCAAAATGGATCGATAAATCCATCGGCGTGCGGAGGTGGCGAGGCGAACGGCGAAAGTAGCAGAGCCTTCGATTAGGCACCGTAAATTGCGCCTGCTTGCAACGCCATCATCATCGTTGAGGGGTCTCAGACGATCGATTGTCTATCCTCAGCCGTATGCGTTGTTTTGAGGAATTGTCGATCGTCGTCATCAACATGCAATGCTCACGATCGGTAGCTGCGTCAGCAATGGGCGACATGCACGTGTGTTCATCGTGACAATGGAGCGCGGTCGGTCCCCGATTGACATGGAACAAACTGTATGCTACGCATGCGCAATAAGTCGCACTCAAATGAAGCATTAAATAAAGCATTTCACTTGGTGAAGCGATCGAACCGATTTCAAATGTTTTTCATAAATTTAATGAATTAATATATGAAATTATAATGATGAATTTATGAATATATTCAATGAATATGAATGATGTCTGTCATGTGTATTATGAATATGATATATAAAATTAATCAATAGAAATTGTGAATAAAAATCAAAATTAATAATGAATATGATGAATGATTATTATGATTGAACCTGATAAATATATGGAATGAGTATTATGAATTTTGGAATATAATAAGTAAATACGGTAAATTTATGAATAAAATAAAATAAATATGATGACCAAATATACTAAATAAATATGATGAATGAACACGTTGATGAATAGGTATGAATAAAATTAAATATAGATCACAATATACCGATCATGCCAATTTTCAATATCAGACAGCGTAGTTGTATGCGTAATCTAATTTCAGAGTTTCATTGATCTGGCTCTTCTAATTTTTCTGTAATAATGAGTTCAACAGACAGGCAAACAGACAGACATCGCCTATTTGACTCTGGAAGTTATACTGGAGGTATAATAATGCTACGTTATAATTAAAATAAATGAATATGAATGAATAAATGAATGAATGAATGAATGAATGAATGAATGAATAAATACGAATATTGATATGAATGAATATAAATGATGATTATGAATAAATATGAATGAATAAATACGAATATGAATGAATATAAATGTGAATGAATATAAATGAATATAATTATAAATGAATACAGTTGAAGATGAAATATTATGTATACATATGAATTAATATGAATTAATATAAATTAATATGAGAGAATATAAATGAACAAAAACGAATATAACTAAATATTATTAATGAATATAAATTAATTTTTATAAAAAAGTACTAATATAATAAAAAATGAATAAATATCAAATAATATAAATAAATATGAATGAATACGAAAGAATATGATGGAATACATTAGAAATGAATACAAATAATTAATAATACAACCGATTACTTCCATTCAGTGGTATGAACATTTAAAATACACAAGTTTTGATCATCACTGATCGACCGATCGATCAACAATGTTGGAACGCCGCAATCAACCTCATTACTGTCACCAGCGCTGCCTTTATGTTCCACAACATTTAGCCTCGAGCACCACTGCCGTGCAGCATATTTAAAGAGCGACGCATCCACCGTCAATCCGCTGACATATGAACCGGATCGGCACACAGTCAAGTACTTGTTCTTCATCTTGATTGACATCTTGGTATGCAAGCGCGTGCGCACCTTCGGTGACTGTTTCGATTTTGAATTGCAATTTAAATTGCACTCACTCAATAAAAGACAAACACCATAAAATAAAAGCCTCGCGGTATTTTCAATAAAGTTCCATTGTATGTGGTTTTATACTTTCAGTATATTTCTCTCGATATTTGGAATATATTTGTGATTATAAATGTTTACATTGTGTGTGTATGTGTGTGCCTGCGCTCGATCGATTTGCAATGCTCTGTTTTTTTTTTAACTAAGTGGATAATTTTTAAACTCCTAAATAATTAAACGAAATGCTTCGAATATGAATACGCTTACGAATAACAATTAAAATTAAAACAAATATTTTTGTCTGCGTGAATTCAGCAACAGTTCAGTTTGAATGCTTTGCCGTGTGTTTCCTAACTCAGCACGGGCGCCTGTATTTCATGGCCCAAGGCCGTAAGCTCCTTGATGAACTGCTTGGAATTGCTAAGTGTCGACGAGCCGTACACGATACGTTTCAGCACATTCGCCGACTGTTTTTGGCGTATGTGATCTGCCAGATTCTGGTACTCGATATAGTTGCCGCCGCCCACAATGAAGACGACAGCATCCTGGAATGGTGCTCGATTCTTGGGCATAACTTCGCCACCCTTGAGCAGCTTCGGATCCAGATACAGATAGTCATCAGTCTCGGCATTGCTGCGACACTCCATCACCTGTTCCGTGATCTTGGTCACGGGCAAATTCTGAAAAATGTTAAAAGGTTTTAGATGCGCTTTATGATGTTGAGAAAAAGGAAAAAAATAAAAAAACATGCATTTATTTGCCCATCCTGTGGCTGCGAAGTAGCAACATAATTTGCATTTCTCGCATTGCCAAATTGGAAGCAACACCAGTTTCTGGCGCTGTTTGTCAGCACTTAATTAAGTGTGCTTGTTTCACTGCGGCAGCTACGCGTGCGCACAACAGCCCCGTATCCCATGCCATCGTCACTTTGATAAGAATCAAAAGTATAAAACTTCTACTTAATTGATTATTTAAATTTAGTCTGGCTGTTGTGTTGTTTGTCACTTTAGAAATTCAAATGAAATTGCAAATTATTTTACAGCCCATTTGGAAATTAACAAAAAGTTAATTGGCTGCTGAATGACGATGGGTTTTGTGTGTGTGTGGCAAACCCAAGGGTTTGAATTGCGATATTGACTATACATTATGGCTAAACTGGTGTAGAGTTAAATTTTTTTGAATTTTCAAAATTTATTTCAGTTTTCACATGCTCAGTTTCTACTCATTCCAATTGCACTACTCAACAAAACAAGAAAACATGTTTGCCATGGACATCTCATACATCAATTCTATATAATTCGCGGTTGCTGATTTTGACTGCATACTATGTTATTTTTTATTCTATAACGTAACGTTTTAAGAACTTTGCTATCTAAATGTTTAGGCCTCTCAGTCACTTTTTATAATACAGTTTCATACACAACCAGTTTTCCAAAAAACTATAAACTCAATTTTACTGTCAATTGACAAACTAATTTCAATATAGCAATTAATGCTAATATTCCAATAATATTTTAAGATATTTGAATTTAAATTCGAAAAATATTGATTTTTTTTTAAATTATCTTTTGATGATTTTTTTCCATATCGGGTCCTTTGATAAATAAGAAAATGATATATGGTCATGCAGAGAATAGGTCAAACTAAAGATCAAAATTACTAACTTTTTCGGATCTATATTTTTTTTCGCCAGTGTTATTGACAGATGAAGTAAAGACAACTTTACAAAAATAAGGTTCTAGTAGCCGCGGTAGCTCTGTGGTTAGTGCGTTGGACTGCGAGCCGAGAGGTCCCCGGTTCAAGCCTGTACTGGGGCTAACAACATCTTTTCATAGAAACATTTTTCTATACCGCGCTACCTCTCGTCAGTAAATGGCAAACCTACGAGAGTAAAACCATTGCCTATGAAAAGCTCTCACCCGCCGTTCGGATTCGGCAATAAACTGTAGGTCCCACCACTTTGAGTACAAATATAACACGCACAGCTCAAAATGGTGAGAGAGCTCAGCCGAAGTTCTATACAGGACTGTAGCGCCAAACTATTATTATTATTAATTAAGTTTAAGTCCATAAGGCTTTGTTAATTACATTGAAAATAAAATTAAATGAAAAAAAAATGAAATGAAAAAATATAATTTAGTTTTTCAAATATTCGAAAGTTCTGTTGCAAAGCAGACAAATATTTCACAAATTTAAATTTTAAATATTGATTTTTTTTTTAATTACAAAAAAAATAGAAGACTAGTTTGTTCCCTTTCTATATTAATAAAAGAAATACGAATTTTCGGAAACTAATTACACAGTGCGACACTAAATTTAGTGACGGAGATTTGACAATTTTTTTAGAATCCATGAAAAACCTGAAGAAATTTCACCTAACAAATTTATGTCCTATCACGTCAGTTTCAGAAATATAACTCCATAAAGGTACTAAAGTGACCGCAATATTACCGTTGATTTCTTAAGAAAACTATAGTAGTTATGGATTTGTTGTCTGAGAACCAAATGTAGACACTATCCTTCATATTTGTAGTACATATTAAATATCTATCCCGTCCTTTTAATATCAATATTAATGATTTTGAAAGGATCAATCTACATAATCGACTAATTTCATATTAAGGAGTGATAAATGTATCATATTGTCCATGGAAAAAATATTCAGTATAAAAAAACAAAAAAAGTTGCCAAATATGTCAAAGCCGTACGAGTTATAGTTTCTCTAATACTGAGCACTGCAAAGTATTGTTTTATTTTATATGAAACTGTTTTTCGTAGCTTAAAATCGAATGATCCTTTAGCAGTTCCAAGTTTTTTTGCTTTATTTTTAATATCCTGAATGTGTCAAAAAATGTATCATACTACAAAATTATGTTCTATCACGTCAGGATTTCGAGGTATTGACCCCCAAATATCTGGTAAATTCTTAATTCTCATAGTAACATTTCTGGAAAACGGTATTAGATATGGATTTCTTGACTGAAAACCAAATGTTGGCACTCACCTAAGGGTCTTTACTGGAGTACATTTTAATTGTCTATCTCGTCCTTAATCCATCAATATTAAGAATTTTCAAAAAATCTCTGCAGATAATTGGCCAAATTGATACTCTAAAAAAATTGTCAAATCTTTGGCACTTGGACTTTTGCTGCATTGAGTTATTCAATGGAATTCAATTTATATCGTACTTTGTCCTGTCCTAGTGGTACCTTTTTGGTTATAATTTAAAACAAAGAATGGAAATCCCTGTGTATACCGGTTCTAATTTTCGATTTCGATTTTTCTATTAAATATACTTTTTGTCCAAAACTAAATTCCAATTAAATAACATTTTTAATATAAATATAAATACTACGCCATTTCAAATTGAAATTGAGACAATTTCCAATCAAATTAAGGTTTTCTATATAAATTGAGAAAAGTGTAAATAAATTGATATTTCAAATTTGAAATTGGGAAAATTCCAAACAATATTTAGATATTATGAAATGATTTATTATGAAATTTTCTAAATAAATAAAAAGGATATTGAGAAAATTTCAACTAAAATTGAGTTTCTTATTTGAAATGGAGAAAATACCAAATATAATTGAGATTGTCCATTTTAAATTGGGGAAATTCCAAATGAAATTGAGTTTTTTAATTTACGGTGTCAATCGCTGGTTAAAACTAAAAACATTTGTATTTTGGAATATGTAAATATCGAAAACTTTAAATGTTTTTTCATTCCCAATCATCCAAATTAATAAAAACAAATACTGTCGCTTCTTCACACTTACATGTCTCTTGACGACCAAATTCTTCACCCCCTCCATGACAAACGAGGAGCCTTGCGAGACCAGCTTGGAGAACATGGACACGGTTTTGGTGCCGCCGCCCTCATACTGAGTCGCCTGATTCATCGAAGGTGTACGATTCATTAGCGACTTCCAACGTTGCACATAAGCCAGCGGCGACAAATCACAACCTGCTTCCTGCAGTGCCTCCTTCATGCGTTCGTACTCAAATTCGGGCACCTGTTGTGAGCAAATATAATAGATAATGTACAGGCGCAACTTGTCTTCGGGCAGCCCAAACTCTGGATCCTTCAGCAGCTCGAGCAACGGACGATCCAATGTTTGCTTCGACATAATCTTCTCTTCCAGCTCAAAGAACGAGTCTAGGCGACGCGCCTTGATAAAGTTGAGAATAGCAGTAGCGATTTTTGTGTGCATATCGATGAGTCGCTTCTTTTCCATCAATTGCGGCAGCGAATTGACGGCATTGGTAAGGCGTGCAGTGGTGTCATTCACCATGGAAAAGGCCACTTCGTTCTCGCCATCGATGCCCATCGAAGTTTTGAGGCGTTTAATTTCATCCTCTGAGTTGCGATACGACTCCAGCTCCTCCTGTATCGCCTCGGCGACCGTTGGAAAAGGGCTACCTTTGTGCGTCACCCAAAAGCGATCGTTGCGATCGAGATCGCAGGCCTTAGTTTTTTTGCGTGTGCCTAAACCAAGCAGAAATCATTGTGGTTTATGTTTTAAATATTTTTTATATATTTACTAACCTGTATTTGGCGCAGCATCGTCTTCCACATGCACCAAATTCAGTCCAAGATCTAGTACATCGTGCACCAGCGCTTGATAGGACCATGTATGATGGAGTGGCGTCGCCAAGTCGACATTGCGATCGAGCAGCAGCAGCACCGGTCGCTGAAAGCTGAACACACCGCCGCCCGCCTGCGTGGCATCCATGTGGAACAGATTTGAGCGCGCATCCCACAAATTTTCACGCAGCTTCTTTTCCAGCTTGTGGGCGACCATTTCGGCGGCGCAATTACGTGGACAACGTATAATTGGCACATTGCCCAGCGTCACAAAGACGGCGAACAGCGAGTCGACTATGGAGTCCATCATGGCCTCCATTTCGTCGTCACGCGTGTTGGCACGATTGATGGAATAGTAAGAGAGCTGATCGCTCTGCTGATGCTTGAGTATGAAGAAGTCATCCTCCAGACTGATGAAATTCACGTACTGATCGTAGACGCGATGTATGTTGGCCACACAGCCAGACTGCAGCGCGGCCGCAGCGAGGTCTTCGATCTTCTGTCGACTGATGGGCGCCAGAAAGTTGAGGTGGTACACGTCGTACAAACCGTTCTGGAAGTCCTGCTGTATACGATCGAGATTCTCATCGGTAGGTATGCAGAAGTAGATGGCGGGTACGTCTGGCACGGAATCGCGATCGGAATGAAGTTGTCTGAAAAGTGGAAATGTAATCAAAAATTAACTACAGCGATTAAAATGGCAAAAATGGACAAAAGAAGTTACGAAAATTCCAAATGAAATTGCGAAAATTTCAAATCAAATTGACATTTTTCCATTTGAAAATGAGAACATTTCAATTTAAATTGAGATTTTCTATTAGAAATTGGCAAAGTTCAAATGATATTCGAGATTTTCCATTTGGAATTGTCAAAATTCAAAGGGAAATTGAAATTTTTACATTGAAATTGAGAAAATTTGAAATGAAATTGAGATATACCATTTTAAATGAAATGAAATTACGAATTTAATTTAAACTTGAAAAATTACAAATGTAATTAAGCAAAACTATTCATATTTGGAAAAAAATTTGATTCATCCATTTAGAATTGAAATTTGTATCACTCCATTAAAAAAAATTGCATTGCCATTCATAAATTATTGCAACATTCAATAATATACCTTACTATTGTATAATTCTAATAAATGTAGAATTTTAATACAATGTGCCACCTAATTTGTCTAAATCTAATTAACTTTCAGAGATTGTGTGGAATAATTCATGTGCAAGGATCAGTATTTTTAGTGACCGATGTCAGAATGCACTGAATAAATTAAATATGTAAATTTAGCCTTTTTTATTGAATTTATCAAATGCTACTTGATGACTCAACTTACACATGAAGTGTTACACCTAGTTCCCTCAGCTCCTTGATGGATATGATTGGCGAAATGATGTCCTGTCCCACCCTGTCGTAGATGAGTATTTTCCAAACCGGCTCCGCAGCCAGTGCTTTCGGCTGTTGCACATTTAAATTTAGCATGAGTTTGATGGCATCTATTGGAAGAAACGTTGCATTAGTAGTTTGTCAATTAATATTAATTGCCCCAAGAGGTTCAATGTCTGATATAAGTTTTCAGTCTTCCCTTTATGTTTTTGCACTACTCACTTATTTGCCGTTCTCTCAAGGTTAGCATTGTTCCACGTTTAATGAAATCTATAAAAAATACACTTTTCTATTAATAAATAACAGCTAATTTACAAAATTATTTCGTATATTTCTGTTCGTCTCTGCTGAAAATTTCCGTGAATAAAAACATTGGCTACTTCTGCTGTGAACTGTCAAAAATGACGGACACGTATTTAATTCTTTATTCAGCAAAAACAATATTATTATTTTGACACATCGGTTTGTGTCTCTACTAATCAGAGTTGCCAAGGCATCAATAGAATCTAATATATTAATAGCATTTTGCAAATCTGTTTGCCAAAAATTTGTGTTTCATTTTATTTAAAACAATTAAAACATTTAATATAATTTAAAAAACTGAAAAACCCACACAGAAACTGAATTAATGTTATTCCTATTTTCAATTAATTATTAAAAAATACATTTATATATAAATTATTTTACATAGAAATATCAAAAACTCAAGAATTTTAGGGCTGAATTGCACTTTACCGGACCCAGCAAGATATGCCTTACCAAAACTCCAACACAAAGACAATATTATATTTTCTCACTCATACATAAATAATTTGAAATACATCCCTGCAGGATCAATGATAGATATATGACCCGTAATTTTACTAGTAATGAAAACTAATATTTTTTGCGCTTTGGTTTGTCACCATTTTTTATTTGTAGGTTATTAATTACGTTTGCAACAGTAGCCGCTACAGCAGGAGTTGAAAAAGATGTAACTTAAATTATAAACAATTGATAAACACTAAAAGAAAGTATATTGAAAAGAGTATTTGTATATATTGCTTATTTATCTGTTCATATTATAGATATCATCAAAGTAGAAGGGTCATCTGCATTAAACAAATGCATGGAAGGAAGCAAAACAACGGGAAACAAAAGTCGTTTAAATAGACAATTTTGTAATGCAAACATGTTGAATGTAATGCGCATTCTATTCAACGCAATAAAAATGAAAATTATAGAATTTTGAGTTTTTTGGTTTTATTTGGTCTAATTTTGGTTAGTTTACTATTAATTTAACCGTCCCTAACCTCAAAATTAAAACAGTTTATGTTACGTAATATATTTCGTAAATTTACATGTAATTTAATCGTCACTTATTACCAAAAGAACAGTGATAAACATATATTCAAATGTATCTTATTTCAGATGAGTGAGAAAGAGAGAAAAATTCACACGCACACAAAAGTTTCGGTCAATTTTATCCCGACGCTCTTAACAATGTTATAGAAACTTTTACTGAAACTTTCAGTTTTGATACTTGTAATATTACTGCTCATGTGACTAGTAGTGTTCTTGCTGGAAACGAAGTGAAATGTTTAAAAACAAAAAAAAAATTGTCACGCGATTTATTTTCGCAAAAAAATATACCAAAATTAAAAAAAGTCGCTCGGACCCCTGGTGACCTTGAAAAATCAAAAACCGGTGCACCTACTTACAGGGTCATGTGGATACTCAAATGAAAGGTAATTGTCTCACGCACACAGAAAAAAAAGTGTGTAAATATAACTAAAATGTTAATCAATCCAATTAATTTTTAATTAAAACTTAGCCGATGTAACTTTTAGTAGCATTGAATTCCATATTCGTAATAGTGAGAATATGTTAATTGGAGAAACTTTAATTAATTTTTTTGTCATATTAATATTATAGTTGTTATATTATATTTTTTATTGGGAATTTTTAAATAATTAATTAATTAATTGTAACATCAATTAAAAATTTCATTCGATAGAAATTGGATCAATTAAATATTTTGTTAAATTAAATAAAATATTTGTCGAATAGAAATATATGAAAATTAAAATAATTTAATTCAATATATAACATAAACATATTAAATAAGAATTTATACTTTTTGATATGCTTTGTAAAATTCTTTCAACCTAATGAATGTTTTACCATAGTCAGTTTTCACAACTTCTATAGGTGGGCCAATTAATTGAGTCAAACATTGAATTTGATATGCGCTTTTTAATGATTCAATATGCAATAATGCAATAAGCTGTATGTTCAAATTCTTGACAGCAAAAATAAATTGAGCCATTTAATGCTTTAATAACATAACATACACTAAATAATGCAATATCCTGTTTTAAAATAGCAACGTAGAAGAAAATAATATTAGAAGAAATTGAACGACGCCGCCGACGCCACGAGACGCACAAACAAAAAACAAAATGAAATCCAGAAAAAAAAAAAATGAATATAGCAAAAGTAACAAATAAAAAAAGTTAATACTATTAAAGATTTAGTTGTATTGAAATTATATTAAATTTATTCCTATTAATATTTTAATTAAAAAATGTGTAAATATAATTAATTAATTAGTAAATACATTCATATTTTTAATTGGAATACGATTTTGTTTGCTATTAATATCAATTGTTATATATACGTTCAATATTTTTTTTTTGTGCGATTACAAATATTTAATTATTTTTAGATCGGTCAACTATAGCGCACTCTAGACCATTTTTTGTTCGTAATATATGTAAATATGTAGGTTGAGTTTATGTTTTGTAATACAGGAAGTACAAATATAACAATATTAAACTTTTAAAGAGTGTATACTTTTTCTTATTTTTTTTATTTATTCATTTTTTTTTCTTGTATAATATGAGTACACACATGACCTTGTAAGTAGGTGTACCGGTTTTTGATTTTTCAAGGTCACCAGGGGTCCAAGAGACTTTTTTTGTTGTTGTTGTTATTTTTTTTTTAAATACAGGGGGTGGCATTTATTTTTTTTCCACTTCGGCCGGTAAAGTGCAATTCTCCCGAATTTTAGTCTACAATTTTTGATATTCTTTAAAAAAATATGTATCTTTTTATTCTTCGGTGAAAAATATCTTTTAATTTTTCACCGACAGTCATACAACGGTGCCTCAGAAACCACTAGGTTCGTGAAAAGGCCTTTTTCTTCAAGTCTGTCCAGATTTTCGAGGATGCAATGAAAGTCTGGCCATAAGGTCAGCGCATCTGAGACCTATTTCCTCTACATGTTCAACATTTTGATTGGATATAAGATTCGGTTGAATTGAGCTGAAATATGAGCTCAATTTTCTCGCCAGAGATTTTGGACATCGAGACATCCCGAATATTAATGCGCAAGTCGGACCTTTTTATATGATAACAACGTTATATTATGTATAAAATAAAATATAAAATCTAAGAATATAAAATTAAGTAAATAAATAAAATGAAGAATAAATTTGTCATTAAATTTATTTTATTAAAATTATGCATTATAAGCTGAAGCCAAAAAAGATGCTGTTAACGGCATCGGAACCCATATTTTCTATTTTAGTATATATAAAGTTATTGGTATATACAAAGTCTTTGGTATATATAAAGTCTTTGGACGTATTAGTGTTTTTATTTGAAGAAATGAGTAAATTAACGGCGATAATTGTAGCAAATTCACTACTGCTAAATCAGATTTCTAACCTAAATTAGATTTCTAGCTATATACTTTTTAAAAATATTTTATTCAGTGACCGAAAATGATTATTGCATTTAATTATTATATTTAAATCGCAGACGCGGCGGCAAAATCGCGGCGGTTGTAAAAAAGTGAAATCCGCTCGTTTAAACAGAATTGCGACGGGGACGGAAATAGGTTGTCATTTTTTAATTTATGAGATATTTGTAGTTTTTCGATGTGTATGCTTCTTAATTGTTTTATTATTATAAAGCACAGACTATATAAATAAAATAAAACATTTTAGCAGTACAAAGTGATAAATCGGGAAAACACACATAAGTTTTAGTTATGGCAATACTTGTTATTTTCATTTGAAATACCAACATTTACGAACGCACGACACAGTCCCTTCAAAAGTGACATTTAGAAATTTAATCTTCGAATTTCGAACATGTCCACTCTTTTGTCAGCATCGTTTGACATTTGCAAACAGACAAAATTTAGTCGCTTTCAATATGGCGGATTAAACGGTTGTGTGTGTGGTTTTGCAAAGGTGTTTCCTAAAACTGTCATGTTTGAAGATTTTGATATTGCAAACATTCAAGAAGCCAATTGACTAATTTAAAAAGTAATTATTTAATAACGCGTGTAAAAAACATATATGCATTTTAATGTATATACAGATTTTGTGCGAAATTTTTGTGGTTGCCACGAAATACGACGGTCGTCGCGTGAATCTCGGAAACAAGTCACGCCAAACAGCAAAAGACTAACTCGATTTTGGTTTATAATTTGATTCTAAACAACTGTAATAATTTTTGATTTCGTTGATATTTATCAGAAGCATTTCGAAAGATGTTTCTGCAATTTTGTGTCCTGAACGCACGTACAAGAACAACAGTAGCAGCATCAGACTCGTCTAACAAATTCCGATCACGTACGTGCTGTGGATTAAATTTCGGTGTTTTGATTTTCCTCAATTTACTGCTGAACTCCAGCAGTCAGCTGCTTATCAATGTGCAAAATCAGGTAAATCATCCTTTATTGATAACGCAACAGAACAATCTCTCGGTAGCATGCAATAAATTTTAGTTCTATGTGCAGTGATTCCCAAATAGATAACTTGTCCAGTGTTAATTATGTCAAATTAATTTCTTAACAAATAGCGCAACCTAGCTGCGATTAATGACAGAAAAAAAAGACTTTAAACCGATCAATTTAATCAAGAACAGAGAGTTATTGAAACGCAATTTGTGTCTAATGAAATTTCATGATTCTTCGAGCATTACAAACTCTACGGATTAGGCATATCAGCCTTTGCACGTCATTCCAGATTGCAGAAAACAGAACACAAACATGCCGACAGACAATGCGGGAACAAGAAACACGCTCTCTGATAGTTCAAAAAAAGTGCAACTCTCATTCTTGTGGATAGTATCTGTCAAAAAAATTAAGATTTTAAACGTAGTTTAAACGGCCAACGTAAGACGTTTAAACTGATTTTAAACGACGATTTAAAGTCACTGCAAAACTGAATTCTGAGATTAAACTACGTTTAACCCACAAATTTAGTTAAACTACCACTGTAAAACCGGCTCTAAGTGTCTAAAAATATTTTAAGTTTATCCTCTGTCCTATTTTTATATGAAGGAAGTAAAAAAAAGACAAACATTTATAAGGTGAAGAAAAAGAAAAAGTGAATTTAATGTGTAGTTGTGGAAAATAACAAATTGTAGTGCATATGGTAGTTATTTGGTAGTTTTGTGTTTTCTCGGTTTTTACCGAATTTGCACACATTGTCCTGGCATATCCTTGCAACCGACACAACAATAAGTGACATGTTAGGGATCCTTGCGTTCTAATTAGTAAGTCAAAGAAGTTTTATTTCAAAATTCGTAAATAAAATAATTCAGGGGGATTCGGATTAATTTCAATTCAATTCAAAGTTCAATTTACCATCCAAAATGTAATTATTTTTTTTATTGTTCTTTATTGTAATTTCAAAATCCTCAAGGCCAACAAAAAAAAATAAAATTAAAAGCTAATTAACAAGTATATGTTTATAAACTATTACTTAACACTAATAGTAATTATATATAACACTACTTCCCGAAACATTCAAATTTAGTTCAATTATGATTATACATATTAGAAATGAAGGTCCTCAGCGAGATAAGCTAAAATTTCAATATGTTCTATTTTATAATTAATAAAATACAAATTGCAACGGACATAATTCAAACCACTGAGGGGAATATAGTATAATTGCAACTTATAAATCATTATCGCGTGAACATTCTAGAAGTTTGCATTTAAATAACTTTGCTGTACCCGAGAAAGATTTCATATTTCTTGGCAATGCATTCCAACTTCGTGCAATTCTAATTTGAAAGGATCGCTCAAATACCGATGTAGAAGTTTTTGGATAAACGATTTGTTTATTTCTAGAAGAGTGTGTAAATATAAAATGTTGTACCAGGTATACAGGCATCTGATTTTTAAATGTTTTATAAAAATGTATTAATGTTCTTATTTTAATAAAGTTCTGAAAAGAGCAATTAAGAAATTGAAGAACATAGGGAGACACATGGTCTCGGATTTTTATATTGTATAACAAAAGAATTACTCTGTTGAACAAGAGTTGTATATTTCTAATATTGTATGCAAGAGTACTTGAAAAAACTTCAATACAATAGGTAATAGTGTGGCAAATACAAGTTTAAATTATACTGCTCTAAGAAAAGAAGATGCTTATGAGAGTCTTGCTGAAACTAATAATAATAATAATAATAATAATAATAATAATAATAATAATAGTTTGTGGGACCTACAATTTATTGCCGAACCCGAACGGCGGGTGAGAGCTTTTCATAGGCAATGTTTTACTCTCGTAGGTTTGCCATTTACTGCCGAGAGGTAGCGCGGTATAGAAAAAGTTTCTATGAAAAGATGTTATTAGCCCCAGTCCAGGTTTCAACCGGGGACCTTTCGGCTCGCAGTCCAACGCAATAACACCTGAGCCACCGTGGTCTTGCTGCAACTATCTGTTTAAATTTACGCCTTGTTGCAAATAATCAAACATCCCATAATTTTTAATAAAGTTGCAGCAAAACTATTGATATTTTTTAAATATCGCATATATGCAGATGAAAATTGAGATATTAAGAGTTGACTGATAGCAAACATCCTGAGTTCTTGGACATTTGACTACTCTAAAAAAAACGAAAATGGCATACTTTTTCCTTTCGCTCGATTTATCCACAACAATTAAGTAAATCCCATGGTGTAAAAATGTGAAAATATAATTTCCTGGGATTGAATTATCAACACGTGATATATTTACGAGTTTTATGCAGTTAACATGAATTTGTTTAATAACTATTTTTTTGTATTGAGCATTTCTGCATGAATCGAAACCACATAAACAATACTTTCACTTACCAAATTCCTAGTATAAAAATAAATTACCTATTTGATGTCATTGAAATGGTTGAGGAAGCCATATAAATTAATGTATTTAGGTTGTAATTATTATTTTATTAAATGTTATTTTCATACTATGGAAACTAGTAACTAGCAAAATGAAATATATTTTTAAATAAAAGCTAAAACGCAATGTTTTAAACACACTTTTGCACGATTAATAATTCAGAATAATGAGGAATTAACTTAATGGTTCTATCTAGCCAATTATGTTACATATTCACGGCAAACTGAATATTTAACAACTATTTCTATTCAAAGTATTTCAAATGGAAATTGTGAAAAGGAATTTTATGCAATAAGGGTATTCATATCAAAAGCGTAAATTTTCTGATCACGTAAAAAATCAATTTACGCGTAATTTTAGACAAACCCACTTTGCTTTGGCTTATTGTAATATATTTTATAACAAAAATTGATGTACATACTAGAGTTGGGCATGTGAGCGTGATTCAGCGTGATTCACGTGAATCACGCGTGATTGTGATTAAATCCTCATTTTGCTCACGTGATTGTGAGTGAGTGTGAGTAGACCAAAAAGTACCGTGAGTGAGTGTGCGTGAGTACAATTTTTTCGTGAGTGAGTGTGCTTGAGTCGAATAATTCATAAAATAAAAAAATCTTACTTTTAATTTTTTGTGGTCAAACCCATTCTAACCCTTTTTAACGACCGTCATATACCTACCCCTTCTTCAACTCAGAATAAGTTGCAAGGTTTCAGTCAATAATTGATCTAAACCCTGCGAACCGCCCGAACTGGGGTCATGTCAATAGTTTTTGCTTGGTTTCATATGACCGTACATGGAAATAGATATAGAACGCATTTTTCTTTCGATATACCCATTTTTATAAAAACTTGAATTTTCCATTTCAACTATACATATGATAACTATGTATTGACTTCTTTTTGTTTATTAAGTTTAATTTGTTCGAATAATATCGGGACCCCACAGATTTTATTCGAGTTGTAAATGAAGTAACCAAAAAATCGCTTCAAAAATAGTTTTTCCCAAATTCATCCATGGTAAATTCTATGCCGGACTATTCTTTTGATGATAATTGTTTTCCAGAGATAATTTTTTCCAGAGACAATTCGAATTCTTCACCGGAGAATTATTCTTTGAGGCAATTTTTACGATTTTATATGAATAGCTCATCGAAGGCCTTTCACATTTCCATCTCCGTTAAAATTGAGATATATTTTATCAAAATCCCTAACATCATTATTGTGTTTTAAAGATGTAGGTTGTACGCTCGGAAGTGCCACGCTCGGTTGACCAATCTCACCAACAAATAATTCGAAAAACAAACACGTGATTCACGTGAATCACGCGTGATCCTGCGTGATTGTGATTGAATCTTAATTTTACTCACGTGATTGTGAGTGAGTGTGAGTAGAGCAAAAAAGGTCGTGAGTGAGTGTGCGTGATTAGAAAAATTATTTCGTGAGCGTGAGTGAGTGTGAGTCAAAACTCACTCACGTGCCCATCTCTAGTACATATATTTTTTATAACGTCACTTAAAATTGTTCCACAACGAAATTTAATAAACAAATATTGGGACAGAAAATAGTTTAATTGACAACCTACGTAAAGAAAGAACAAAACAAAATGTTAATAAAAATATATTTACGTTTCAAATAAAAAAAAGTAGCTCGTAAAATATTCTCATACTAATTTTTGCGTAAATTTATTCTGTAAACGAAATTTCCACTATTTACATGTTTAATGCTGTTGACATAAATTACCTTAATAAAATAAACCTCATTTAAAATGCTTCAAATCGCATAAATAAAATCTTCATCAATACTTAAAAGCAGGGACCGTAAAGAAACGGTTCAAGAACCAGAACTGAAAACAGAACCGTTATTTAAAAAATATTTGGAACCAAAATCGGTACATGATTCCGGTTCCCTTTTTTTATTATAACCGAAACTGGAACCGATAAAAATGTGTAGCGAAAAAATGTTCCTTATAAATGTTACAAAGTTGTACAATTGCTTGGAAATTTGTCAGAAAGTATTTTGCACACATGAAAAAAATCAACTTTTACGTGAAGGATCATTCTTAGATTTTGTACGAACCCAGTTTTTTAGATTAATTGCTTTATGTTTTTTATTTGCATTTGAAAAGCAATGCATATCATATTTTCATAACACTGTGTGCACTTTTGACAAAATTTTCGACATCAGAAATGAAGGCCTCATATTTGGGGTAAAAAATGCACATTTTTGGAATAATTTTTCCCAAATTCCAGGTGTGCACCATTCTTGTACTTTACATTACAAATCTCATCAATATCAAATCTTTGTAAAAAAGAGAAATGTAAAATAAAATATATGAATTGATAAATTTGATCCAAATATCTCCCTTAACAAAATTATATTGTAAAATATAAAAAAAAAAACGAATTTGTATTATTTCTATGAATTTATTAAGCTTGATCATTTTTTTTAAACTTTTCACGTATTTTTAATATGCCCAATTTCGATTTTTTTGAATAACAAAGATTTGAAATTGATGAGATTTGCTAACTGATAATGTAAAGCATAAGATGGTGCACACCTGGGAATTGAAAAAGATGACCAAAAATGGGCATTTTTTAGCGAGGAATGAGTCTTATTTACTTTATATCTCAGGTTCTGTTCAAGGATTTTTAAAAATTGATATGAAAATATAATTAATGTTTTGTTATGCATGTTTTGATAAAAAAATAAGTCTGACTTTATATTCAACGCTTACCAACCAATAGAATTCTCAAAAACGTATTTTTTCGTTTTTCAAATTGCCTTGAAACTGGACGTGTAAGGAAAAAACTGAAAACGACATTATTCTTAGAATGTCTAAATCCATCAGAATATGTAATTTTCATTTCTGGGTGCGCACAGTGTAAGAAAAGAAAAAACCAAAATTTTTTTCGGAACATATTCTGAGTATGGATATGAAAAAGGTTTTTCAATATATATAAATTTTAAGATTTTATTTGCATTTGAAATGCTACTATGCGATATAAGGAGTGCGAACGAACAAATTGTAACATAGAAAAATCAAGTAAGCGAAACTATGCGAAATTTATTTCTATTATACCTCACTCTATGTAAATTCATTACCAAAAAAAAAAAATTCTAATTATTTGTTTATACGAAAGTTTTCAGACTTTTCTCGAATCCTCTCCATCAAACCCTTTATGGTGATTTCATTCATATTTTTGGAAGCTTCACTCCACTTAATTATACCCTACACCTATGAGATACAGGGTATATTAACTTTGTGCATATATTGTAACGCCCCTTAGGAGGCGTGTCCGGTATGGAAAAGTATATATATTCTTGATCAGCATCACTGCCCGAGTCCGTTTAGCCATGTCCGTCTGTCTGTCTGTCCGTCTTGCTGTCTTTCTGTCCGAATACAGAATAACTTGAGAAATACTGATCAGAATGCGATAAAATTAGGTATTGTTATATTTTAGCCTAAAGTAGGCACTGAGATTGAAAATGAGCAAAATCAGTCAACGGACACGCCCACCTCCCATACAAGTCACTTTTATATTACTCTTTAGAAATTAATAACTCGAAAAGTATTCAAGATAGAGGTATAAAATTTAAAACATATTGTTATAATTCACCTAAAAATATGTGGTCAAAAAATGGGCGTGTTCCGCCCACTTTTTTTTTCATTTTCGGGTTTTCATAGTGAAAATTTGATCCGTAAATTATTAAAATCAAATCTATGAAATATTAGACTTTCAAAATTTTAAATATAGACGTTGTCCGCCCAATTATATGTTTCTATTTTTTTATTAGTTTTTTTATACTTTTATATAAAGACGTAAATTTCTGATATGTGAATAATATACTGAGGGTGGGGAGGTTCAGCATAATTAAAATCTTTAAAATTAAGGTATGCAATTAAATATCCCACATTAATATCCCCACCAAAGGTGTAGGGTATTCCATAGTCGGGCCCGACCGACTATAAAAGTCCGCCCCATGTGACCGAACTTACCCATGTGACCTAACTTTCCCAACTCGTCTTAAATTAATTTATGTCCTGCGATACACCTTTCTTCTTCTTTAGTTTCCGCTTAATTAGAACCCAATTACGTTCCACTGTTATTGCTTTCTTCTTCTAATTCTTTCCTCAATGATTTTCGTGGCATTCCGATTTGGGGCTTTCTGAACATTGTACGATTTAGACCAACTTTCTTTTTCAGCTCTTTCTGCCCAAAGCATTTGGATTTTTTATGGAAAATGTCTTTGATACGTTATCTTTGTGTAGGTCTCCCGATCCACATTTCCACCAGATACCAGCTCTCGATCATTGTTTAGATTGTCATTAATGTTTTTAAAAAACCGGATAACATTTTGAAGAAACAGTTCAACAGTTTTGCCAATTTTTAAGTGACTCCATTTGGTATTTGATTTGAAAAAGTTCACAATGATTTTTCGAATTTCAGCTTAAGTACCCATTTTCAGCAAACACGTCCGTGGAAATAAGAATAATTTATTTTGGCTCATCTATCATTAAAAATAAAGACGACCTTTCTAACAAAAGTAGGACGTAAAACACTATGCTACAATTTTTTCGTGCGCACTCCTTATAAAAAAAATCAATTCAAATTTATTATATTCAAATTTGATAATACTTGCGTAATAGCCGTAAACGAATTGATATCTGACAACCTTGATACATTTAAGACTCTAATTTCTGAGGTCTCATAATTAAAATCTTAACGGTCACTTTTATGTCTAATTTTTTGATTATAAATACTCACAAATAGGCCACCTTTATGCCACCAATTTTTAGAGGAGCCCTAACTTGCTTTAATGTGTAATTTATAGTAATTACTTTAAAACAACGCAAACTATTGGTATTTGTTTGGAATCAAGTTTTTGTTGTCAAGAAGATTCCGAATTAAATGGATTTTTGGTTTTTGCATTTCAAAATGTCAGAGTTAACTACTTAAGTGCTCCTCAAACAGCGGGACTTATTTCCGACCTCACATTCTTTGAAATTCAATACAATACAAACTATGGCAGAGTCGTCTTTTGCCGCACTCAAGCTAAAAGCTAAAACAACAATAGACAACTATGTAGTTTACAGCACAAAAATAAACATATTTATTATTCCACCCATTTTTGTATAATACGAGATCCCTCGAATACCTTGCCCCGGTTTTCTGAACCTTGTTGCCTACCCTATGCTGCACTATTCACGTGCTCAGCTGAAGCTTTCAGCATTTCTTAATTACTTGAAATTTACGCTTTATAGGCTAAGAACATAATGGGCCAAAGAGAGAAAAGAGGAAATAATATTCGCTTGTTTATGTTTTTTATTTTGTGCTGCCATAAGCACAGAGAGCACATGCTTGCCTCCGGCTGAAGGTTTTCTCTCATCTTACCCTCTCTCTTTCACTCTCTCTGTCGCAGATGTTGTGGCGCTTCAACGAGGACCAAAACGTGTCCGAGGCGCAAAGGCAATGGCAACGGTATTTGTGAGTGCAGCAGCGTCCTTGAACTTGATTCTGATGGCTGCTTAAAGTAGTAGTAGTATTTGTTGTTGTTGTTGGTTGCTACTGCCGCAGTGGAGCGCATGTTGGATATGGCTCGGGGTCTGTGATGCTGCTACTACTGGGGGTGGTTGGATATTGGTGGACGTGGACGTAGCTGTTTGTTTGTTTGAACTACTTTGCAGTGCACATTTTTCATCGTTGAACTTAGTTTTGTTGTTGTGCGCAATTCGTTGGGGAAGGTTTGTGTTCAGTTGGTTCTGTTCTGCTCAGTTCTGTTCAGTTCTATTCTGCTTGTTGTTTATTTGATTCTTTTTATGCTCTTCACAGAAGCACCTCGTTCAGTGGAATGCTTGTTGTTTGTTTGGCATGGTTTGCCATGGTCTTTGTGTCGGATTTAGTTCATGGACATTATTTTATTTCTGTCTTCATTTTCTATTTTCTAGTACAGAGTACGACATACGAATAGGTGCACATTTTGTACTTGAGCCACAGTGTACAACATGCACGTTAGGGGGTAGAGTTTCTTTTGTGTGAAACTACTACAATTGCATTTTATAATATATTGGCCATATATTATTTCACACCCTCCACCTCCACCTCCACCCCCACCCACATAAAATAATGTTTCTTTCAAAGCAATGACAGGCTATGAGATACGAGACTGCATGCAGCTACTTTAAAATGTTCACAAAGTTTGTATTAACTTGTTATAACTATTTATATAATATGTCAGTTTAATGTTTCGCTGGTTACAATATACGGGAGAATGGGGTTAAGTCGAGTTTTGATTTAACATAGAAATAGATCCTTTGTAACCAAAGCCAATTTAAATTGTGTTTATTGCTCGTTAATGTTTAAATTTCCCAACATTTATCATATTCTCTTTTTTTTAGTTTATTGCATTTGGGAGAACCTATTTCAATGCAATTTTCAATTATTTGGGTATCAAAACGTGTACTTTCCTTTTCCCGTTTTCGGATCTCGCTTAAAATTCTCCACATCGATTTTTTCATCAAATAGAGTTCATGTACATTTCCCAGAAATGTGGTATTTGACCCCCCTTTTGGACGTTATGGAACACTCCACGGTACAATACGATTACCAAAGATGTGTGCTATCAAGTTCTGCCATACAATTTTTTCGGTTCTTTTTTTTTCACTTTCCACCGACATATTCACTTTCCACCGACATTTCGGGGAAGTATCCATTTTCGGGAAATGATCATTTGAGGAAGTGGCCGTTTGGGGAAATGTGTATTCGGGGAAATGTCCGTTCGGGGAAATGCCTTGGAAGTGTCCTGCTTATGACATTACTTAATAATAAAGAAAATATAAATGATCATAAAGAGTAGTCGTGATTACTTTATATATAATCAAATAATCAAAAGAATAATCTAATAAAAAAATAGAAATAATCAAAAAACAGTATTCGGACTACTTTTTTTTTGATTATTTTGATTATCTGAAAATAATCAAAAAATTTGTGAAAATAATTAAAAAAGTAGTCCGATTACTAGTTTTTGATTTTCTGAAAGTAGTCGTGAAAATAATCAAAAAATGTAATAAGAATCAAATTACTTTTTGATTATTCAAAATCGTAATCAACATGTTTGATTACGACTACTAAAAAATAGTAATCAAAATTTTTCATTAGGATTCTTTAGTAATCGTAATCAAAAGTAATCGTAATTCAACTTTTACTGCTCTAAATTGCTTTTCTATTTGGGAGCACTTACGACTGCAGTTTAATACTACATATCAGGGTTTGGCAATACTCATGAATGAATATTCAAAATTATTCATTCACGACAAATCTTCATAAATGAATATAAGAATTCATTATTTTACTTCACACTTCACGAGCGAGTAAGCAAGAAAAATCCGACTTACTCGTTATTCTAAAGTGAACACTCGTTATCGAACAAAATTTGACTGCTCACGAGTACTCACATTCGCTACATTTATACTCCTCATAAGAGATGAGCAACAAATTTATATTTCTTCTGTTCATACACTGAAAAAAATAATGTATTAAAATTAATACATTGCACTTGTTTCAAAAAAATGTATTTTTAATACATATCAATTACATTTGTATTTATTTTCTTACTTTTTAATGAAAAGTGTATTTGTTCTCTTATTTCATACAAAATACAAAATATATAAATTTCTATTGTGATACAGCATGCAAATTTATAAATAATGAAGTGGAGTAAATTAATATATGATAACTAAAGACTTTAAAAAATGACCAGGGCTTTTGTTTTTTCAAAAATGACAATATATAATTGTTGAGGAAATATGTATTATCTTTTAATTGCTGTGGTAATTTTAAACTAAAAATTATCGTGTTGTAATATGAAATATCCCTGAAAACCCTATTTTGTATTAGTGTCAGGTTGAGCTTTTCCTACATAAGGAAACTTTATGCATTTATGATCAGTGATTTATAAGAATATTTTTTAAGGAACCTAAGGCAACCTAACTCACTTCGAATACGTTTTTATTCATTAGTATGCGTCTTTATAAATAAAAAATATAATTAAACTGTCTAAAACCATTTAATCATATTCGCCTATTTAATCTATAATATGTATAATATTGATATACATATTTAGTTAAAAAAAAAATGTTTCTTCTGGGTATGAACCCTCACCTCCCGGGTATAAGACCTGAGTTCTCACCGTTACGCTATCAACCTCATTTGCTACAGATCATTTATTCACAATTTTGAATCAAATGATTAAAATTTGTGATGCATCGACAATAAATGAAAATAAATTCAGTTTTTTTTTATTGGAATGTGACATTAAAAAAAAAATAAACATTTCACAAATGTTGTTTTTGAGGCAAAAATCTCAAAAAAAGGAGATGAATGGGTAGCCTAACGGGTAGAGCAGTGGACTATAACGCCGGAGTCAGGAGTTCGATGCCAGCTAGTGGCAACTGAAATATAAAAAACATTTTTATTTAATTAATTAATTGTTAAAATTATATGAAGTAAATAAATAAGAAAAAAAGAAGACGAGTGAAAAGAAACAAAGGAAAGAAAAAAAGGAAAGGAGTGGAAAAAAGAATGTTTTTTTAATTCATTTTTTGTATTAAAAATACAAAAATGTATTTATTTTTTTATACTTTTCTCGACAGCTAAATAATTGTAATTTCAGTAATTTTAAGACAAATATATTTAAAAATTGATCTGAAAATCAATAAAAATATGTACTTATTTTTTATATTTTTCATACAAAAACAAATACATGAATTCATTTAAAATAAAAGTAAATGTCTTTGGACGTAAAACGAATACAATTGTACTTATTTCAAAGACATTTTTATTTATTTTTAATACATTATTTTTTTGAGTATATTCAAAAGTGTTCACAATCAAATTGGCAAATCTTTTTATTCACATGTTGTGTGTAGCCTTTGAAGAAAATTAAAACATATCCCAAAAAGTGGGTAAAAAAGCAATTTTTGACACAAACATTTTTATTGTGGAAATCAATTACGGACTTCATGGGATGCCTAATAGTACCATTTGGAGTAGTCAATGACCACCAATAGTGGATCCGAAAACCAATTTTTGATCCAAACATTTTTATTGCGAAAATCGATAAGAAGATAAGTTTTGATGGGGGTTTTAACCAACACAAAGGGGTTATGGACCACTCCAAAAGGTACCATTAGTCATCCCATGATGTCCGCAATCGATTTCCGAAATAAAATGTGAGGCATCAAAATTGGTAATTGGTGGTCATTGACAACTCTAAATGGTACCATTAGGCAACCCATGATGTCCGCAATCGAGTTCCGCAATACAATTTTTTTTTTTAAAATTGTTTTTTTTTACCCACTTTTGTGTGGTCATGATCACAAAATGCAACACTAAACTACATACACAGCGTGAATAAGAAGTTTTGCTAAATTTGATCTGTATCGCTTATGAATATGAATAACATAGAAAATGTTAGTTGCTTCACCTTCGTGAATAAAGAGTAAACAGAAGAAAATCATTAGCCTCGTTCACGAGCAACGCATTTCAAATCTATAACGAGTATTCACTTTTGATCGTACTCATCTAAGGCAACGAGTGTTCATGAACTGTGAAGCAACGATATGAAATTTGTGTTCACGTTCATGAGCATGAGTGAACGTGAGTGAGTATGTCCGAACTCTGCTACATGTTAAGAATATTGAGTTATAATTAACTAAACTACTATTGATTTTTTGTCGAAAATTAATTTGCATAAAAATACTTAAATGTAAAGTTTATGTTTACTATCTTGAATAGTTTAAAATTTATGGGTTCCTATATATTAGCTATAATATAAGTTTCACATGCGTTGCAGTGTACACAACATGGAAAAGTTCACGAATGTTGGACGTTTGCACGTTCAGTTTTCATGCATTTCCGCAAAACATCAAATTGAATGATTTCAATTGCTCTCCCAATAGTCAATGTCATCAATTATTCCCATATGTCAGGTCAGAAACATCGATCATGCATGATGTAGCATGTCATGCACGTCATTCATCAAGGAAGTCACAAAATATTTGTCATACACTTTTTTTTTTTTAGTAAAAAAAATACTTTTTTATTACTTTATTTATTTTTTAATTTATAATTTTTTTATATTTTATTTATCCATTTTATTTATTATTTCAAATTTTATTATTTTCTTCTGTTCTCGTTTGGAATGCTACTTGCTAATGTCAATAACCTACTTTACTAACGGCCATCATTTATCAACATTACTACTGCTTATTATCCCGCTTTTGTATAATGTGGTCCCTCAAATAGGGGCTATGAATAATATGGCAGGGTGACTTCGAACACAAAATTTCTGTTTAACACGTAACACCGTAAATGCTGCATACCTTTAGGGGCATGTCACGTGTATGTTAATTTTGATAAATGACGTCATCAGTAACATTTCATTAATGACGGATTTTCACAATGTCCTTGATATATGTAGATATGACATATGGTGTATGACTTCTTTAAAGAAATGTCATTTATAAAAAGGTTGTTGCCAAAGTCTTCAGTGATGAAATTTTACAATGTTCTCGAATCATCATTGATGCCCTTGTCGTCAACAATGACATTTCCTGCTGGGCGCAATTCAAATTCACGATTTTTTTTACCAACAAAATAATGAAAATAAATGCGATCTTCGTGAAACATATTTTACGTTTGCGTTCACTTTTAAACATTTTGGATCAATAGGTAGATTGCTATGTTAGCACATATCGTGTACAGTGCGTTTTTCAGAGTTGGGAAATGTTTAACAAAAATCACAACTTAATAATTGACGATAATTCATCTCAAGTGCAAATTAAAACTTAATAAAACATATAAACTAATTGACGCAGACAAACAGCCAGACAAACTTCGGTTCTACATAGTCGTACGTTGTCCTTCGACGGTCGACAGAGCGAGACTCCAACGCAAACAACTCCGCGCGTAATTGTTGCAGGACATGAACGAACACTTTGGAGCAGCATTTTAAGTGGTACATTGAACTCGGTTGAGGCACGTTGTTGGTCCTGTCCTCGACAACGAATTAGCAGCCACAACACCAACGATGACGACAATTATCATGACGCAAAACAAGCATTTAAATGTGTTATTCGTGCTGCTTCTATTGCGTTGCCTGACAGTGATGTGATCCTGTTCAGGGAGGACTTTATATTTTTCCGGTTCCTACACTAGCTGTCCGTCGTGTTGCCAGTCGATGTTTACCGTACGCCGTTCGCCATTGGCCGGCGGCGACTCAATTGCTGTTGGCGTCTGACACTATTTTGCGTTTTGTTTTCACAAAATATTTGTTGCAAATTGCGGAAACACTTTCGATGCATCATCAACTTTATCGCCGTACTTAGTTGTTGCTGTTGCTGATTCTACTGTTGTTTTTGCTGTTGTTGCCGCGGTTGTTTCCGTTGCAACTAGAGATGGGCGCGTGTCTGTTTTTGATGGCACGGACACGCACGGGCACGCCGATAGGTGACACGCACGAGCACGAGCCCGACGAGTAAATTTACAGGCACGCACGATAAAACACGGAATTTTAAAAGACACGAAGAAACACGGAAAAACACGACAAAACACGACAAAACACGGAGAAACACGACGAAGCACGAAAAAATCACGTAAAAACATGAAAAAGCAAGCGAAACGTGTAAAATAATGGCGGAACCGTTTAGATTTTTGGAAGCAGAATCGTTATTAAAAATGTGTTGAACCGGAACTGCAATCGGAACATTTTTTTCTGGTTGGAATCGGTACTTCAATTTTGAAAATATCGGAACTAGAGCCGGAATAGATATTATAGTCCCTGTCAGGGAACGCAAAGAACCGGAATCGGAACCGTTATTAAAAATGTATGGAACCGGAATCGAAACTCATTTAATTTGTTGGTTGAAACCGGAATCGGAACCGGAACCACAATTTTAAAAATCTTGGAACCCGAACCTGAACCGATATTCAAAAAGGTTTTAGTCCCTGTAATAAATATTTCAAAAATTAAGTTTGATTCTGTTTTATTCTCTTAAATCCATAAGTAAAGCTAAAACAACAGATTTTTAAGAAAACGTTAAAATACCACGAAATTTTTATTTTCAGAAGCTGGAAGTAAGGATATTTTTAAATTGGAGTTGAAACTATAAAAAAAAAATCTTTAATGGGCGCGTGCCTGATTTTGGAGGCACGGACACGTACGGGCACGACAGTGACACGAAAAAAGCACGGCACGCGCCCATCTCTAGTTGCAACTACGTGAACGCGCGAGGATACCGTACCAACTGGTTGCTGTTGGCGGTGGGAGTTTGCTGTGAGGCTATTGCGATGTTTACATTTGGTCGAAGTTGTTCTCCACCCAATGGCGATGTCGTTTTTTGTTGTCGCTATGTTAAGCGCCACTTTGTTGTTCAAACAAAATTAAAAACATGTTTTTATTGTGTTTTTGCATAGTTACAAACAATTATGGTACAAATTGTGTGCAATAAATCTATCATGATAACTATTTAGAAAAACTACAAACCATATTTGTTAAATTTACTAGACGAAGTGCAGAATTGAGTCAGTGTATGAACAAAATTTTATTAGAACCGTTTTCGAATTCCATAACTGATCTTTTACATATATTGTATTTTCAATATTTTCTGATATTATCAATTTTAACCAATCAATTCGTCAGAATTCGTACAATCGAAAAGCCCCTAAAGTTTACATATTAATAAGTTCAGAATTAAAAAGTTCAGAAAACTCTAGGCTCAGTTTCGCATAACAACGAATTCAATTCATGTTATAATAAAAATATATTTTAATTCTTTTTCAGCTTTATTTTACGGAATATTTTTTCTTAATTTTGTATATCGTAAAATAACGAATAATTCGTAGAATACACGAAAATTTGTAATTTATATTTTTATTTTGTATGTAAAACAACTATATGCATTTACTGTTTTTATGTAGAAAAATTTATTTCTTTCATATTCAAATAACTATAAATTACTACATTATGTATTTGTTTAATTTTAAGGAAAATGAACTACATTATTGCTTACATTACAACATTTTGTTTTTATTTAACGTAAAAATTTATAATTTAATTTATGGTTTGATTTATACTGCATTCTGTAATTATTAACTATTCAAAATACTAATTAATTGTTTTTGTTTTACGACTTCTTTTGATTGTTTTAAGATATTGTCTTAACGTGGTCAAGGTCCAGTCGGTACTAATTGGGTGTTTTGTACCAACAAATAAAACAACAAACAATTGGCAAAATGCATTGAGTGGCAGATCGTACTTATGAAAGTGTATAACAAATATATTTTCCTGATGATGGAGTTTAAAGATGGAGTTAAAATAATCAGAAGTATTTTTTCACTTGCACCAAATATGAAAATTGTGCACAAAAATATATAATACTAGCTGGGACCCGTGCTTCGCTGTGGACGTTTTTATACCCTACACTAAGAGTGAAAGGGTATATTCAGTTTGGTACGCCGTTTGTAACACCCAGAAGGAAGCATCTCCGGTATGGAAAAGTATATATATTCTTGATCAGCATGATCTCCTGAGTCGATTTAGCGATGTCCGTCTGTCCGTATGTCTGTCCGTCTGTCTGTCTGTCTGTTGAAATCCCTACTACTTTTAAAATTGAAGAGCTAGATAAATGTAACTTATAACTTAGATTACTAATATACCTACGCTGTATGTGCGAGATCGGTCCATTGTGACCTATGATCCGACCACTTATGTTCAAATACCTCATATAAAATGTACATATAAAGATCAATTTTTATGTATACGTGCTTAGGTAAACTTTTTTGGTCAAATATATATTGATATCATGCTCAAATACATGGATATAATGGTTTTCGTCGATACGACTTGTGGGTCTCAAAAAAAAAATTCGAAATTCGGTATACCTACCCATTTGTAAATATGGGTATCAAATGAATGGAAATTCTTCAGCGATTGAATGTTTGTAGTTATTTTCAGGATTCGTATACCCTGGTGACCTATATATCACTTTGAATGGTAACCACACATATGTGTAGGGTATTTATAGTCGGCTTAGACCGACTATAATTTTGATAATCCTAACTATCATAATTACACCTAATTGAAAATTTCCCATGTGATCTAACCTTCCCAACTGGTTTTTATTGGTGTTGTAAATGTAGTAACCAAAACAAAAATAATTCTCCGCAAATACAATTATTCCTAGAATTGTTCTTCCCCGTAGAATTCATCCCCGTAAAATTCTTCCTCAAAAAATGATTGTCCGTATAATTCTTAACGGTAGAATTCTTCCCCGTAGAGTTTTTTCCAGTAGAAGTTTTAGTGTAGTGAGTGTTAGTGTAGTGAGTTTTTGTGTGGTGAGTTTTGTGTGATGAATTTTAGTGTTGTGAGTTTTAGTGTGGTGAGTTTTAGTGTGGTGAGTTTAAGTGTAGTGAGTTTTAGCGGAGTGATTTGGTGTGGTGAGTTTAAAGAATTTTGGGTTGAAATATATTTTGATATCACTGTAATAACTATCGACATACACCATCTTAAAAAATTCACCTTCCACATTCGGCTAGACTGTTTAGAATGGATAAATATAACGCTGACCAAAATTTCATTAAATTTGCTATCCCATTTGTTGATATAATGTGTTTTTAATTTTTGGGTTGTATGGGAGGTGCCATACCCAATCCACCAATCTCACCGAGATATAGCCTATACTCTGCCCGGACCCAACATACATATTGTGTTAAAATTTTATTCAATTCGGTTTAGCCGTTTTGACGTCTATTCGAAACATACTTACATTCGCAAATATATAGTAGAAGAAGAAGCGCACACGCTACAAATCTTTATTTTTGCATTCGTCTTTGCCTTCAACGCGTTACGCGCAGAGACTTTCTTTGGTTTGAGTTTCGTTTGCACACTTTCGCAGTACGTCCGTCCGGTGCGATGCGAACTTCAAAAAAAAAGAAAGCAAATGTATGCTACAGTTTCTACAATATGTTGAACATGAATTTATAATACATTGTGTAGTAAAGTCATACTAAATAAATACACAAATAAGTATTTAGTAGAATTACGTTTTTCATAATACTACATAAATGTTAGATATTTGACTACATTCTCTGTGTGAAATTTGCAAGTTTTTATACCGTACACTAAGATTGAAGGGTACATTCAGTTTCGTATAACACCGAAGGAAGCATATCCGGTTTAGGAAAGTATGTATATTCTTGATCAGCTGTCCGCCTGTCTGTCTGTTGAATTCACTACTATTGAAAATAATAAAGAGGCTTTTTTATTTCAATTTGTTAAGTCCATATTTCCGTATCAAAACTGGCTAAGTCCATTATTAAAGCCTTTATATCTTTGAGATTAGAGAACAGTGATTTTTGTGTAAACAAATTCTTTGTAAAAAGGTCAAAATGTTTTCAAATAACTACCAGGGAACAAACTATGGAGTTCGTTTTCGTTTCATTCAAAATAATGCACACTAAAGAAAAATTGGTTTCATTATTTTCGATTTTTAGATTTCAATAACTCTCACAAAATTCAAGAATTATATATATTTTACTTGCGAAAATCTGAGGAACGGACATCTTGTGTAGTATAGCTTTTTTATATTTTGACACTGGTAGAAGTAAGGGTAATAAAAATAAAGCCAGTTATCGACAATATTATAAAAAAAACATCCATATAAAATTGTAGTACAAAATGGTATTAAGTGCATAAATCCTACTTATGAAAGTACCTGTGATATAAGAAAAAAATCATCTAATTTTATTTTCTTTGGTTAGCGGTTCGCCCGTTCTCTTTTATGTTCATCGTTAGACATCGTTTTGCATTCGCTTTTGAAATAAGTGCTCAATGCATAAAAGATGTCCTCGATGCGCCAGTCAACCACCTACCAGGACATACAAACGACAGACAAACATACAGACAGGAAAAGAACAGCAACAACGACAACGCACTCAATTTGTTTATTGGGTTCTTTGCAACAACGATATCGTCGTTCTAACAACACCAACAACAAAACATTGAATACGTTTTAAAGCATTTCTCGGAATATCAGACATACGTTCATATGAAAGCACTGCTGCTGCTTAAATATTTATAACATACAGCAAAACAGGAAAAGCTGTTTTTGCCAACTCCATTGTTGTTGGCCATAATTGCAAATTTGAGCAACAAGTAGCACAGTCCCCACTCACTACTCTGGTCTGGTCTGCTCTACTGGAAGCCCTGTGGGCACAGTTGCAATGTTTGTGAAATGTTAACTTTATATAGTTGGAAATTTTATGTAAAAACATCAAATAGTTTTTAAAAATAGTTCAACGAAAGTTTTAAATTTATTTTGTATAATACAGAAATATTAACAATAGGTCAGATTCATAGAAAATTCATATTTGGTCAAAATGTATTTCAACTACGTTTTAATAAATGAAGCGCTCGGCACAAAAAGATACTAACCCACAAAAAGATGATACTGAAATACCTCAATATTTGTACATGCAGAGAAAAAAATATCGTTTGCAGAAAACATAATATATTTGCAATCAAAAATTTAATGATTCCAATCGAATTTCATATAAAATATGTCTCAGTAAAAAAATTTGTTTTTCAATGAATTCAATTCAATCCGTTTGCTTTGACTTCAACGTTTTTAATTTGACTGAAAAATATATTTTTTGTATTGTGACATCGAATTCAACACACACATTTTATATGGAATTCGATCAGAATTCGATAAAAAGCCGAAACATGACCGAATAAAACCAACCGATAGTGTTATTAAAATATTTGTTTTAAAAATCTAGAAATTCATTTAAGTTAAATGTAACATAAGATGTTTGCTGCAAAACATTTTTTTCCTGTGTGTACAATAGATATAGATTATCCCATAGATAGCTACTGCTACTAAAATCGGTTTAATAACGGACTATCCGATTGAATTTCATATGAAAATTTGTTAACAAACGATTTTGAATTCGATGTCCAGTAAGGAAGGTTTGGTCACATGGACAATTTTGAAGTAGGGAAATTGTCATAGTTGGTGTGATGATGGCCGGCTATACACGCTACAAAGAAAAGGGCTCCCCCAATATAATTTTGCAGGCATTATATAAATCTTTGAAGCTTTATGCAAACAAAAGTATTATTTCATTGCCAAACATTATTATAATAACAGCCAAACATATTTCTGTATTCTTTCAAACATATTAATGTTCAGAAAGAATAATTTTCGGCGTTATTGCCAACATATATATGTTTGAATGTGAAAAACATTTTATTTACATGTAAACATATTTATGTTTACATTTAATTTTAATGTAAAAAAGTAAATTTAGTGCTAATATCTTCTTTACACAATATACATTTTTTCCCTTTTTTTTAAATTACATTTTTTTTTATTTATATTGTATAATTATAAACTTTATTTTTTTTTTTTATTACACATCTTTTATTTATACTTAATAATTTTATTTCTATCTATTGTTCCTATTTTGAATTCAGTAAATTACGGATGAATTGGATATTTAAAAAACAGCCACTATCTGGTATAAACAGTAATTGGCGGTACTTAAACAAATTCTATATGTAAATTATTAATGTGAGTGTTACTGAATGCTAAAAGTAGGCAGCGTTGTTATTTAATAGTGATATCGATGGGCCAAACATACATATAATCAAAATAATTATATTATTTTTAAATCATCCAGTAACAATCACGAATAACCAAATACATATAATTCAAACAACCTCTTATTTACGTTGGATGTGTTAAATAGCGAAAATATCAAACATACATATATTAACATCTGATGAAATATATCTGTTTCTACAGAAACATTAATATAATGAATTCATGTAAATCCGCGATTAAAGTAATTTATGTTTAAATATCGTATTATAATATTTCAATCTGAACAAAATAATAATACAATTCAATTATAACGCAATTACATTTTACTCCTAATATTTATATGGTGATATCGAATTACGTTATAATTATATTCAAACATATTCAAACAAATCTTTCTATCCATGTACCAATTATAACACTTAATTTTAATTCGAAAAATTAAAAATAAAAACATATTAAATACCTAATATAATTTTAGCGCATAAAAACAAAAATCGTCTCCAAAATTTGGAAAGTTCTAATTTATCAGAAAACTTGATTAATCGATTAATCAGATTAATCTAAAATGTTGATTAATTGATTAATAGCACAATCCTATTATTTTATTTTATTTTTAATATCTTTTCCTAAAATAAGCATACACGGGAGGGCAAAATGTCAAATCATTTGTTTCGATAAGTTTTCGTTCAGATACTCTTAAAATTTTTATATGAAGCAAAGAAAATTATTAGAAATTGAAGAGGTATATAATCCAAATGGGATATATTCCGACCAAGTTATAACGGACCAATGTTTTCTTCAATACATATTCTACAAAATTGGAATTAGTTCATTAGTAAAGAAGCAGTAATGTATATAAATGACTAGTTCCAGTTTCCACTTACGTAGTAATGCTGAAATAGAACTACCATCGTTTACCCTCAGATTACTAAGTAATGTGGAAATGGAACAGGTACTTGTTGATTATTTGTTTTTAACTATGTGAATTGATTTTTAAATTATAAAAATATATGCCTTTTAAAAATTCAATAAATTCAAAATTTGTTGAACTCCAGTCGCATATAATTATCATTGTTGGTGGGTACTTAACATGTTGGTTTTAATTAAAATTTCGTATTGATCGTTTTTTTCATGTAGGTGCTTTAGAAATCAAAGATTAATGCATCATTAGCGGATAAAAATATACCGATTTACTGATTTTTTATTAAATGAATTACATGTTACAACATGCATCCAATTGGCACACAATTTTAATAATTTGCACTATATAACATTTTTGTTAAATAAGGACATTAGTTACAAAACACCCATAACTACTGCGCACGAAATAATATATAAATGTAACCACCCCCCATTACTGCTGCTTACAAAGTAATGTACAAATAGAACCACCCCTCATTACCACTGCGTACAAAGTAATGTACAAATGGACCACCCCTCATTACTACTACCTACAAAGTAAAGTGTAAAGCGACCAATCTTCATTACGATTGCGTGAAAAGTAATGCTGAAATAGAAGTACCCCTGTTTGGTTACAAAGTAATGATGTTCACCCCTTATTCCGCTACTTATAAATAGTAATCTTTATGTACATGAGGTAACATTCGGTTCCTCTTTACTTTTGATACAGTGTGATGGGTGGTGGCTCCTACATAGCATTACTTCGTAATCTACAGTGAATGCATACTTACCGTAGGCCATGTCTGTGTAAAAGTAAACAGAAATCAGTATTGAGATTCCAACGCATTACGATTCGATAATAATTAGGTAGTAATCGACTACGTAATATGCCATTCCCTATTGGGATATTAATAGAGATTTCTTCCAAATTTGCTGGCGTCGCTGCCGAAAACATTGGTTGTGTTGAAGTTGACAGATTGAAGTTAACATAGGTAAACAGTTTACAAAACTGGATCTGTGTTGCAACAAAACTTACCAAAATATATCGCAATCCAACGCCTTATAAATTTGAATTACTTTTGTGAAAACATCAGATTTCGGCTTTTGAAAATGTCTCTGTCGACAACATTTTCGTTTCAATTTCCACATAACCAATGTTTGAATTAATTTGATAAAAGTCACAGGAAACTACCTGTATGCAAACTCTTTATCAAATACATACTCTCTGAAATATCAAATATCTGAATCGCCACCAATTCTTATTTTTTTAATTAATAAGAATTTCTATTTGATTCCATAAACAAAAGTACTAAAAAAATTGCCTCCTTATCTGAATCTATTCTGAAACAAAATCATCTTTAAATATAAACTAAATCAAATTTAACTTAATTTCTAATATTCCTAATCTTTTGCAGGGTGGAGAAGTGCTACAGGAAATCATCACATCGAACATTAGCGACGACCTAATCACATTAGAGTTTCAGAAAACGGATGGCACCCTAATTACGCAGGTTATCGATTTTCGAAATGTAAGCATAACAAAAAAAACAAAAATAAAAGAAAAAGAAAATTTAACGCGTAGCTTATGGCGTTGACATCAATTAAATTTTTACGGTGCCACGTTGTTGGTCTTTGTTGCTGCGGCACGTGTCAATCAAAAGGCTTTAAAACGACGCCCCCTAGTGGCTGATAATCTGTCGAGTGTTGAGAAGATGTTGAAAAGAATGCGATTTTCCGGCATATTAAGGACGAACAATTGACACACTTTGACGCGTTGCGGATTAATTATTTCGTGTTCAGTTGACGTTGACGTGACTGTTGATAGGCTTTTGAAAATATCGCTCATCTCGCACTTATTGAGCTCACATATTTCCCGCTAAATAATAATCGAATCTAATCTGTCTTTTTCTGTTAACGCAACTATTTGCAGGAAGTTCAAATTATTAAAGCACTCGTGCTCGGCGAAGAGGAACGTGGCCAGAGTCAGTATCAGGTCGTGTGCTTCGTGACAAAGTTCAACAAGGGCGACTTTATATCCGCCGACGCAATGGCCAAGTTGCGTCAAAAGAATCCCAGCACGATACGCACTCCGGAGGAGGATAAGGGCAAGGAGACGTTCACCATGTCCTCGTGGGTGCATCTGAATCGTTCACAACCCATTTCGAGGCATGTGCAAGTCATGTGCGCAGAGGCTGGCGATACCACGTATGTGCGTGGTGTCGATCTAAAAGCGTGGGCAGAGCTGCCAGGTGAGCATTATAATAGAACGTAATACGCTGTCATTGCATTTACTTATTGATAACTAAATTCAACAAAAGTATTTGTATAAAAAGCAGTTATTTCTATTAACAAATCGCAATAACTCCTTAGATTTTGAGTGTCTTGCATTTAGTGGCCTGCTAATTACAGAAATTATGTAATTTAAATACTAATAAAAATACAAAGATCTAGGCCGAGCTCAATTCAACTACCAAATATTGAATGCTTCTTTTCGTGGATAAAATAAACTTATGCTTGTTTCATTGAAACATTTTTTAATATGCCGTTTTTCGTAAGCAACTTGAAACGTGTGGGTTTTCGTAAGAGGCGTCGATTTTTTCTATCGAATATTGGTTTAATGGAAAGTAAAAGTTGTTCTCGGTTTCTTATCTGTCTGTTCGGTACAAATTTTGTAATTGCTTTTAAACTAATTTCCCGATGAGCTAGTGACTGTCCGTCATGGTTCTGTCGTTGAATATTCATTATATGTTTTATTTAATTTTAATTTTTTCTAAACGTAATTTATTATTTTATTTTTAGGCTCATCTATTTCTAGCCTAGAGTCTGCGACGCAAAAGTTCCCAGACACCCTATCCTCACGCTGCAACGAAGTCAGCAGCCTGTGGGCGCCCTGTCTCTGCACGCTGGACACCTGCATCGGTTGGTATCCGTGCGGTCTGAAGTACTGCAAAGGAAAGTCGGCCGATACTTCGGCACAGAGTCAAGCGAATTATCGATGTGGCATTAAAACGTGCCGCAAGTGCAGCCAGTTCACGTACTACGTGCGCCAGAAGCAACAGTGCCTCTGGGATGAATGACGAGGGCTGCAACAGCGCATGGACAGCAACAACTGTTACGCACTAACAATTTTACGGGGAGCAACAAAAACTAAAACAATACTCAAAACGACAACGACAATAAGAGCAACGAGAGGAGTAGCAACAGTAGTAGCAACAGCAGCAGCATCGGCAGTAGCTTTAACATCAATTGTGGCTGCAACATCAATAGCGCTTGTAACAACAGTAACAATATTAATGGCAACATCGATACTGTTGCCAGTGACAGAACAATTTGAAACGATTAGCGTTCAAAATTGTTGTCAATGGAGTGTTGTTAGTGCGCTCGAAAGCACGAAACAACATCGACAACACAGCGCACGCCAACAGCCACCCCAACAGCAGCGACAGCAGCAACTGTGCGATATCGTGTTGCTGTTATTATCGTTGTTGCTGCTGCTACTGCAGCCGTCATCAGCTGCAGGCCGTGGTCACTGCAACATGCTTTGCCAGCGATAGCTGTCGCGCTCCGGGCGACGTTGCCTTGTCTCAAGTAGTAAGTCGAGCATAATGTAAATACATAGTATAGAGTAGAGTAAATGATGTTGAGCTTATTTTACAATTGAATTCAGTTCGTAGCACGTCTTTGTGTTTAACCCTTTCATGCCGTAAAATCGTAGATTGTATTTGTTCAACAGGGTTGTATAAAGGTTGCATAAACGCATTTTATTGACTTGAAAAAAAGCTAAATTATATAAAATTCCGATAATTTTAAATATTTTTTAATAATTGAAGTATAATTTTAAATAACTAATCACGTTTAAAACCCCTAACCATTCAATTCAGTCTGAATTCAGCAAAATTAACGATCAATTGTTAGTCGAAATATAACTTATAACGTCATTGTTTAGTTAAACTGAATAATAAATATCGTCATTGTGGGGTTAAAGTTCACCAACACACACAATGAATAATTCCGTTTCTCACAAATGAAAAATTCGACAAAAGAACTAAAATATACTAATCAGTTGCAAAATAATAAATGAAAACGAAGTTACAACTCACGAATGAAGAGTAAAATACACAGTAATCGTGTATTTTACGAAATATTGATTATTTTGATGAATGATAATTTTGACTGTACAACTCTCAATCAAATTATAACTTTGCAATTTATCGAAATTGGTGTAAAGCAATTCAATAAATTCCATATGCACATCTATGCCACATCGGACTAGAAAGGGTTAAAGAATTAGCTACAACTGACAGAGCATAAGAAAAATATTATATTTAAGTTGCATAAAATTATGTCTAAGAATTTGTTTCTGTATAAATTGTAATACTTTTAAGTTGAGAAGTATATTGCACATGCCTGACATTTTATATTTCTCGCGAATCTCGGATATTAAATGTGACAGACAACTGCGATAGCCGTTCTAAACAGCAGGTCGATTAATTTTAAGAACATAGTAATTAGAGCCTTACGTTTCAAAAACTAAAACTATTTTTTGATATCCTAAATTATGTTTGTAAATTACTTTTGTGTTCTTAAAATTAAGTTACATTTCTATAACTAACAAAAGAAACACTTACAATATTTTTTCAATATATACAAAATACACAAAAATCTAAATTTGTTTTATTTCTTTACTTATGCTATACCAATTACACAATTTTATTATGATTAGTATGCTTTTTACTTACAGCGGTGTCTAAATATTAATTTTACATAAAATATTCGTTGTTTCGATAATATTCGATGTTATCAATAAAATGAAAACAATACGGAAAATATTGGGGAAACAACGTGGGACTTTTTGTAGATATTTAGCGTGGTATTGTTTTGTTGACATTCGAAATGTAATCCATATATTTAGTTATCAAAAATATATCACAGAGAGCTATTCCCAAATACGAAAGTTGAAATATTTCCCTTTTATTAGGGATACAACAGACGCTTAAAAGTGTCCTATGAATACCACATTGTACGAATAACATACTAAATAATGACGAATGGAAATACGATAACTATGTATTAATATCTCATTTCTAGGGAATCAGAATATATATAGTTTTTGACGTGCTCAACAATATTTTTTTGGTACCAGCCAATAAATTAATAAACAATTTGGTACTAAAACCTACGACCATATTTCGAATTTCTCTACCCATGTCGTAAACAAAACAATTTATGTTCTAAAACATTTTTTAAATGTGACTTCTAAACATTGCTTCCCTATGGTAATTTAAGATGTTTTTGACAGTTTTTCTATGAAATGGATTTTAGCGATCTTTGTTCAAAATATTACGTAGATCTATGAAATTCACGTTTAAAAAAAATTGATGTTGACAATGATTTTCTGAAATGCTTAGAACTTTAGCACCACTGAATCACGGTGCTCTAGAAGCATTCATAAGTATGACAAAAATGGGTATAAAAAGTACAAATAGGGTTATATTCATCATAATTTCTAGTTTAAAAATCCGTTTGAACCAAAATCCTACCGTTTCCTTTTCTCAAGTTATCGTCATTTACATTCAATTTTAACGATTTTTTTCAATTTATCTCTACCCAGCGTACCAAACGATATCGAAAAGAATTCGAAACGATATCGTTTGAACGAACATTGTTATCGTTTTCGACTATCGTTAACGATTCGAGAATGATAGCGATCTCGATAAAAATGGCTCTATCGTTAACGATATCGATATGTATTCTCGTTATCGAAACGAATTCAAAAATTATTCAATTTCGTTATCGAAACGAATTCGAAAAGCTTATTCAATTTCGATACTATTTAAATTAATTTGTCTTGAAATTATCTTTCATGGAGCTGTGCACCAAGCATTCCAAAGCACCGACAACATTAAAATTGTTTACCTAGTTTGTGATTAAAAATTAGTCTATTTATTGATCCAGCCAAAAAATACTTTATACTTACAAAATTTTAAACGTTTCTAACAGTTGCGAAAATTCTTCCAATTTTAAAATTTATTAAATTGTTTCATTGAACATATTTTTTTGACAAATAATTTAATACTGATTCTATAGAAATTTAACGATATCGTTACGAATTCTAAACGTTATCGAAATTATATACAATTGGGTATTTCTTATTACAAATATATTTCACAGTGCGGCAAAATGGCAACTTTTTTAATTGAACTCCGATTTTTTTTATTTTGTGCTTCTATATGGTCTACTGATAAAATTTATAGTAAATTCTTATACACCTGCACGTCTGGGTTAGGTGCTATGGGCTCCGAAAGGGTTCAAATGATAACCAATATAATTCGTCATTTTGTAGCGAAATGGTTCATAGTACGTTTCTATTGTCTAAGCATCGATTATGGGGAACACCCTACGGATGATTTACACTGAACACTTAAAGTATGTATCTTAACGATTAACCACTATTTTTAATGGTTTTCTATTAACAATTTCGTAATAAGAAATAGAGATAAATTGAAAAAATTCGTTAAAATTGAATGTAAATGACGATAACTTGAGAAAAGGAAACGGTAGGATTTTGGTTCAAACGGATTTTTAAACTAGAAATGATGATGAATATAACCCTATTTGTACTTTTTTTACCCATTTTTGTCATACTTGGGCACCGTGGAATGTTTTAGAAAGTAAAGATTTCTCTATTTGAAATATGTCTATTTTTCTATCTAATGTTATTAAATGAATGGAATATATACAAGACATAAACGATGAGTGACAAGTTGCTTCAAAGAAGATAATTCCGAGGTATTTTCATTATTAGGACCACTCGTTTCCCAAGTAACACAAAGTACAGATTCCACCAAGAATTCAAGATATTTTGGGCGCTCGTGGAATATATACCACAAATCGTTGGGATATAATCTGTCTGAGTTCTGTGGACCTTAGTAGATATTCCAAAAACTGCCGAATTTCAAACAGTCAAAGCTTCTTTTCGAGTAGAAATTCTCTAGGGCCATGATCGGAAACTGAAATATCGTTTCATAAATTAGTTTCAACATTTCCATACATCAATTCTATATAATTCGATAGTGATCTTTTGAAGGCATAGTCAGTTTTATTTCTATTGCGAAAAAACATTCAGTAAAACTGCTATTTTTCAGTAATTTATACAGTTGCGTGCAACGAATTAGAAACGCATCAAGTACAAACATAACCATCGCTATAACTCCAGTATTATAACAGGTCATAACTACTTTTACATATTTTTTAACTTTTAGATGTTAACTTTAAAATGTAACCATTTTTATTAATGTCAATTAAAGGTTTACTTAATGGTTGATGAGTATGTAGGCTATACTAAACAACTAAAAACAATCCCTGCACCTAATTAGAAACGAATTAACTTTTTACATTAAACATTTTTTATATCTATAAAATCACTAAATATTTGATGAAAAGCCTGTATTTTAATGTCTTCGATCCATCTGTGTGGCACATTTGTAATTAATTTATTGCTAACTTATTTTGGAATTGCTCCCGATTCTAATTTTTCCATTTCATCAAGATCATCAAAAATTCCCATTTTATTCTGGATAATCTTTATTTTTAACTGATCCCACAAATTTTATATAGAATTTAGGTGTCGACTACATGAAGTCCAGTCCAATAAGTCAACCCATTTTGACCTGAATCAATTTTTTATACCTCGTCCCATAAGTTTAAAATAGTTATCCTATTGAAAAATTCATGTAACAGGCAGGTTTTCGTCAGTACATTTAGTCACATATTTCTGTTTCTGTTAAACGTTGATATAAATTTTACATTAGAAAAAATACACTTTAATGACACAAAGTTTCAATATTTATAGGCAGAAGTTAAATTAAAATTATTAAAATTTAAGACTGTTAGTTAATTTAAGTAGTCCTCAGTATTATTAGATATGATTCCTAAAACTAACGCTTTACAATACAAATACACATCAGCGCAACCAGTTCAGAATCGATTTTATTCTTCGAGAAGTTAATAAATCTTATATAAGCTTTAAACCATATAAAATTTGTAATTTACAAAACAACGATTTGGCACCAGAATCTAACACAGCTTTTCTAACTCGGACTTAAAATGTTGCGTAGCATAATTTGTATAAAATTAAAATTTGAAAATTTTAAATCCGTGTTTTTTTTTAATATACGTACATATATACCTATATCTTTCAGAACCTAAATATTAATAATTTAGATATTAGTTTTATGTCCGTAAGCGAAAACTTTAATGTGAGAACAAAATTTTTATATATATATAAAATAATGTGGCCTTAGCTCCTCGTTTGTAAATAACACAATTAAATAAATAATGAGTCGAATATTGAGTTCGAACGATCCTCAAACTTACAATTTACATGTTTATACATATGCTGTTTATGTATGTAACCTTATGTATGTTGTATTAAAATGAATTAAAATATTTAAACCACTTAGGGCCAGTTTTTCGGGAACATATTCAGTTAAAACGTATTCTTTTTCTTCCGTCTATTGTAAATGTATGCTAAATTATAAATATGTTTCATATCAACTGGCTATTTGTATCATTTCAGTCAGCTAATATCAGTCGGACATTCCGATTCTTAACTATAGCCGTTACAAAAATGTCTGAAAGTTTAAATTTTCACTGAAAACTGACCCTTAAACAACTAATAAAAGTTATGTTTATGCAGGTAAAAAAATATGTTTGCCAGCAAATATAATATGACTGCAACAATTTGTATACAGTTTCTAATTTTTAAAAATAATTTGCTTATCATAATGAAATCATAAGTTATGAAGTATATATGATTGTCAAGTCACAAATGTTCATCAAATAATTGCTTGCAATCGTACTTTCTTTGCTACAAACAATTTATTCTCTTTGTGTAACTGAATAATCTTTGCTTTAATAATAAAAACAAATAATACCTAATAAATAAATATGTTTAAACTCAAGTGCAATTCCTAAAGAACTCTGTAATTGTATATTTCTCTTATACTATCTATATCTATACTTTACTTAAATAACAAGAAAGTTTATTGTTCTTTAAAACAAATACTATTTATCCTACTCCCTTTCCTCTATATCTCTCTCTTCTGCACCCCAATGCTGTCTTTCTATTACTATAATCGTCTATAGACTTGCTCTAATTCAATGGTCTTTCAAACTGAAAACTAAGAACAATAATTATCTTAAATTGTAAATAGAAATATATACTTAGTAATAGTTTAATATTTAGTGTATAATAAATAACTTTTGTAATATAATATGTATTTAATTAACATTTAAAAACCCAGAAATTACTAAATAAAAAACGATATTATCCTTATAATTCTGCAATATTTAATAAGAGCAAATTATTCTTCTAAGCTTCATTATATGTATTACAAAAACAATTGATAATTTGATTTAAATAAACACTATTTTTATTAATATTTGCTAAAGACAAAAAAAAGTGATAATTGCAGTGTAATTTAAATATGCCGTACAAAGAAAAAGTTCATAAAATTGATGAATTTATTCATTAAAAATTAACAAACCCCTAATTAACTATTATTTTGTAGGTAGATGTCCACCAATTAATATTTATTATCATTATCAATACTACAAACAATTCATACAGAAAATATACTTGATTGATCGATGAACAAATTTTTTAATATTATGAATTCAATTTATCCGTGTGCGAACTGTGAAACTACTAAACGTTCAATGATTAAACGATACACATGAATGTAACATATGTTACAATATAATTAATATTAAAAAGGTATAATGCATATAAAACAACAATAAAAATACTATAAATAAAATAAAATATATGAATTTATAAACAAATTAATATTGTTTTAATTTATAATTAGGGTGATCAGAATGAATAAAGATAGCCAATTGCATACCTGAAGATAGCTCATGGACTTGTCACAAGTCATGAGCTACTTGTATTTAAAACAAATTTCCATTTATCGATCCGCACTCAAAACAATGAATGTTTAAAAAAACATGTCTTGACACCAATGAAACAAATACTGCAGTGAGGTTTAGGCGCTGTAGAGACTTCACTATAATACTGTCGACTGTCATTGCAAAATGTACTCAAAACTGAACAGTGCAGTAGTGCATAGTTGGCAGATGGAACTTCAAATACCTTTGTGCAGATTTCTGATATATATTCAAACAATAATTACACTAGATTATAAAAGTTTTACAGACTGCAGTCAGAGTAACAGCATTGAGTGGCAGATCGTACAGCTGTTTCAGAGGCAGTCAAGTCCCTTCTCTACAGAAAGATCGCTGATAAAGGGGCTTGGCTGTCTCTGAAACAGCTTTCAATTTAACATCTTACAAATATGAAGATAATTTGCGGACTAATTTTTATTGAATTGAAATAAAAGTAATCAAATGCATTTTTATATATTCTAGAATAAAAACATCCTTCGTCTTTATAAAACCTTCGAAGGTAAAATTGTACGACTTGAGACTTCGCCGATGAACCAAGTCCGTCTGGCGTTGCTGTCATCAATGTAAACTCTGCAAAGAAATAATTGTTAATTATTTGTTGAAATTTTCAAACCCAGCAAATGTTATTTTCATTTTTACCATTAAAATGTAATATTTGAGTTGACACTTTTTTACATTATCGGATTTACTTAATTGTTGTGGATAAATTGAACGAAAGGAAAAAGTACGACATTTATCTTTTTTTTATAGCAGCCAAGTGTCAAAATAATCCAATAGTTATGCTGCAAATATCCAAGAACTGAGTATGTTTGCTGTGTGTCTATTGTAAATATCATAATTTTCATGAGTGTTATGGCAAACTTCTTGTAACTATCAAAATATTAGTCATATTTAAAAAATACTAAGAGTTTTGCTGCAAGTTTGTTTAGACTTATGGGATGTTTCAATATTTGATACTAGGCGTAAATTTAAACTGATAGTTGGTACAGCAAGACTTTCATAAACATCTTGTTTTCTTGTTGTAGAAAGCTTCCTAAAACTGACTTGCATGGTTGAAATTTATCAGGTTAGACTATTATAATTTGACTATTTTATTAAAATTTCCCATCAAAAATTCACTATTACACTTTTGTTGTATACTGATGTCCTATACTCGTTTAAAGAGAATAGAGAAACTTGTGAAATTTTTGTTTGTATTTACGAGGCCGTAAACAAAGCATTAAGGGGATTCATGTCAAGCGCGTAAAACTCGTAATTTGTGGAAATCTCGTAAATGGTAGAAATTTACGAAACATTTGTATGAGGTTGTTTTACGCTCAACTCATAAATTTATTTGTCGATTTTTATGTGAAAATAACGTAAATATATTTTCATGAATATTTTGTTCTATCATTTTGTTAGTTGTGAATGAAATTGTGTTTTATAGCAAATGTGTTTTCAATTAATTATCTTTTGTAAAGATTATAAGTGAAATAACTAAAAATTAGAGATCAAGCTAAATTTTATAAAATATTTCATGCGAATCCAGAGAAAAGGCGTTCATGTCAAAATGTGTGTAATTTTATTTTTTAACGAGAAGAGAAATTTACAGTGCTGAAATGAATTCCCTTATTAATGTTTTGTTTTAAATTTTTCGTAGACAAATATTAAATCTTTCTAAAATTTTAAAAAGCGTATATGACGCCTAAATTTTGAAAGACGGTTTACCCTGTGTACTTCAATCATACTGACTGCTTCTAAAATTCCCAGAAAAGTGTCATTTCTCAATACACCAAACATTCGTGAAGCGGGTGGAATTGACATAGAATTATTACTTGGCATTAGACGATTTAAAATGTCGTAATTGCTTTACCACTCTGAAATGTCGTTTTGAATTGATAGGTCCAACAAATTAATATTTGTGACGTCATTTTAAAAGAGACCACGTGCCGCAAGTACACTGAAAATTATACTAGGAGGTGCATTTGTGCTAATAGTCGAAATTTAGAATATTTCAAAACAATATTTCGAGTAAGCAATCATTTAGAACTTTTTGCGAAAAAAAATTATATGTAATCGTATTTTCGATATTTCGATAATTTTCCGTGTTATCGATTGTTTTATAAAGCAGTAAACACAAATAAATCAATAATTTTTTAAAATATAAACACAAAATATTGGCACATTATTTGTATACGAATTGAATAGAAACTAATTAAGCTTTTTAAGAAAGGCATACTTAAAATTTTTTCCTTGGTTTATATGTGTTTATTGCTGTATAAAACAATCGATATTTCTGAAAATTATCGAGTTCAAGAGGATTTCTTACTCAAAATATTGTTTTGGAATATTCTACAATTCGACTCCTAGTACAAATGCACCTCTTAGTACAATTTTATATGTCATTGCGGCACGTGTTCCCGTTCTTCAAATTCAAAAATATTTTGCATATATTATTTTTTGTTTTTAATAACGAATCAGAGGGGGTGAGAAAACTAAACATTGAAAAAAGTGTGAAATAAGTGACACCTAGATCTTTTCGTTTAAAATTTTTAAATGCATTTTAGTATTTTACTAATATCACTCATACGACCCGTATTGCATACACCCAGAAAAAAAATCCCTCAAATCCCCTTCAATAGGACTATTATTGGACTATTATTGATTTAATAGTATACAAAAAATAAATCTTTTCATATAAACTTAATGGCAATGTGATGGTATTTTCTAGTATTTAATGGTATTTTCCGATTAAAATAATAATTTATCCTATTGACTATTTTTAATAGTAAAAAAAACTATTATTTATATAGTATTTTTATCTGGGTGTATGATGAATTGGTTTTATAAAAATGATAAAAGCGGTACAATTTAATGTTATGAATACTAAAAGTTTAAGAGGGGTGCAATATTTCAAAAAGTGGAATTAATCGATTTGGCATTTGAGCTGCTCAAATAACGTAGTGTTTAGAATTCTGTAAAATCCAGATGAAAAGGTGGCTTGGACTATATTTGTAAAAGTAATTCAAAACTTCCTTGTCAAGAAAAGATCCAACAATTGTAAAGAAATTGTTGATAAATTGATGACTTCTTATCATACGATATATGTCAAAGTCACAACATTAATTTTATCCAGAATTAGTTGTAATTCTTCACATAAAACTTGGGAGGCTTTGGCGAAATTACGAATATTGAAACTAGAGATGGGCGCGTGCCGTGTTTTTTTCGTGTCACGCCCGAAAATCTGAGTTCGTGCGTGCAAATCTCCGTGCGTGCTAGTTGCTGTCGTGCCCGTGCCTCCAAAATCAAGCACGCGCCCATTAAAGATTTTTTTTATAGTTTCTACCCCAATTTAAAAAACAGAAATTAAAAATTTTGTGGTATTTTAACCTTTTCTTAAAAATCTGTACTTTTAGTTTTACTTGTGGATTTAAGAGAATAAAACAGTATCAAACTAAATTTTTGAATTATTTATTACAGGAACTTAAACCTATTGGAATGTCGGTGCCGGTTCGGGTTCCAAGGTTTTTAAAATTGTGGTTCCGGTTTCAATCAACAAAATAAATGGGTTTCGATTCCGGTTCCATACATTTGTAATAATGGTTTCGATTCCGGTTTTTTACGTTCTCTGACAGGGATATAATAACTGTTCCGATTCTGGTTCCGATATTTTTTAAATAGCGGTACTGATTTCAACCAGAAAACCAGTTGGGAAGGTTAGATCACATGGGAAATTTTAAAGTAGGTGTAATTATGATAGTTAGGATTATCAAAATTATAGTCGGTCTAAGCCGACTATAAATACCCTACACATATGTGTGGTTACCATTCAAAGTGATATATAGGTCACCAGAGTATACGAATCCTGAAAATAACTACAAACATTCAATCGCTGACGAATTTCCATTCATTTGATACCCATATTTACAAATGGGTAGGTGTACCGAATTTCGATTTTTTTTTTGTGAACCACAAGTCTTTTCGCCGGAAAACATTATTATCATGTATTTGAGCATGATATCAATATATATTTGACCAAAAAAGTTTACCTAAGCACGTATACATAAAAATTGATCTTTATATGTACATTTTATATGAGGTATTTTAACATAAGTGGTCGGATCATAGGTCACAGTGGACCGATCTCCAATTTTTTCGCACATACAGCGTAGGTATATTAGTAATCTAAGTTATAAGTTTCATTTATCTAGCTCTTCAATTTTAAAAGTAGTAGGGATTTCAACAGACAGACAGACAGACAGACGGACATACAGACGGACATACAGACGGACAGACAGACGGACAGACGGACATCGCTAAATCGACTCAGGAGGTCATGCTGATCAAGAATATATATACTTTCCCATACCGGAGATGCTTCCTTCTGGGTGTTACAAACGGCGTACCAAACTGAATATACCCTTTCACTCTTAGTGTAGGGTATAAAAATATATATGTTCCGATTCCAGTTCCGGTTCAAACATTTTTAATAACGATTCTGGTTCCAAAAATCTAAACGGTTCCGGTATTATTTTTCACGTTTCGCTTGCTTTTTCATGTTTTTCAGTGCTTTTTTCGTGTTTTTCCGTATTTATTCGTGTCTTTTAAAACCCCGTGTTTTATCGTGCTTCTCGTGCGTGCCTGTAAATTTGCTCATCGGACTCGTGCTCGTGCGTGTCACCTATCGGCGTGCCCGTGCGTGTCCGTGCCATCAAAAACAGGCACGCGCCCATCTCTACCTAGTATGTAAAAGATTTCAGCACACTTTAAAAACTTCATGAACGTATACAGATTGAAAAGAACAAATTTGAAGACGATGCAGATCACATTGAAGCAACACATGAATAGAAATCACACATACACTCGATGGTGAATAAGTCTTCGCTATGTTTTCGCATTCATGGGAAAATCTTATCGTCGACAGCTTCAATTTTCTATGGTCGTCGGCGTAGTCGAAAGAAGCAGGCGCAGTAAATGCTCAAAGTATTGGCGTTGCATGTTGAGTATGTGGGTGGGTGATTGTTAGTCAACACACACACGGAGCCGAACAAACATCTAAGCTGCAGATCGGCATAGTAATCGGAAAATAAAATTGAATTTGTATGTGTGAGAATGTGTGTCGCAAGGACGAGCAACGAATGTAGTCACGGTGGCGCAGGATACGAGGAAAAGGATTTGAATATCTTTGCAATGAATAATTGCATATTTATGAATTTGTGTAGAACTTGGTGTTGGTGTTTGACACACACACACTCAAACAAACACATGCGGGCCATTTGAGTGAATTTGTTTGGCTGTGTGTGTCAAGTGGCACATGCGATAAGTGAGTAAAATAATTCATTAAGAAGATTTTCGTTTAATTCTTGTGCTTTTGTGTAGTTTAAATAAACTTTCTGAGTTTGCATTTTAATTAATGAAATAGACGACACAACTTGTTTAAACACGCGTTTAATTTTGGGCTTTTAATCCACTTCAAGTCTTTTATAAATAGAAATAAATTGTAAATGAATTTCCATGCTTTTATTATAGTAAATACTCACAGATGGAGCCACAGAGTAGGTTGACTTTTTGTTCATTCACATCCAGCAAAAAAATCGTATAATAAACTAATACACTTTGTGCACTTGTTTCAAAAATAGGTAGTTTTACTATATTTTCAATATATTTGTATTTATTTCACTTTGATTATACTGAAAATGGTATTCAATAATAAGTTTCTACCAAAAATTGCTTTTGGTTTTATTTTTTCATCTCAAAAACAAATTTTCATTCACAAAAACACATTGTAGTTCATTGTATTTTTTTTTTAAAAATGATTTAGATGCTCAGATAATGTATCTCATAGAAGAAATTAAAGCATTATGTAGTTATTTTCTGTAGTAATTTTGTTGTATATGTAATTTATTAAATACTCACAGATGGCGCCATAGAAATAGGTTGATTTTTTATTCATTCACAGCCAAAAAATCATGTAGTAAGTTGAAAAATTTTACTGCTTTTTACATCTATTTGATTTTACTGAAAAATGTGATGTCAAAAACATATTTTAAAAAAAAATTCATTATATATATGAGTTAGATGCTCAGATAATGCGTTTCATCGAAGAAATAAAAATAAAAGCATAATGTAGTTAATGTATGTAGTAATTTCGTTGTATATGTAATTATTATAAATACTCACAGATGGCGCCATAGAAATAGGTTTTATTCATTCACACCCAAAAAAGCATTTAGTAAATAAATAGAAAGTGGTAAGACACCAGTTAGTTCAACGTTAAAGGCAATCCCAAAATTAAAAAGAATATTTTTATCTCGGTTGATGCCTGACACAACAACGGAGAATGTTTCCAATTTTATAAAAATGAATAAACTCGTGCCAACTGACACTTACATTTCTTGTAAAAAAATCGGAAACAGGCCAACACATGCATCTTTTACTTTGTCAATTGCGGAAGAACATGCTGCGGCCGTTATCAGTTCAAATCTGTGGACTGATAACATACTTGTTTCCGAATTCAAAACCAAAAGAAACAATAGACCAACTAAAACAGCCCACCAAAATCCAAAAAACTTAAGCGTATCTCCCTTTACTACCAAAACGTAAGGGGATTGCGTTCAAAGACTCGAGATCTCTTTTTATCTACTCAGAATTTCGCGAACGATATCATCGCGTTAACTGAAACATGGTTAAATAAGAGCTTTTCAAATGTTGAATTATTTGATAATTCATTCAATGTTTTTAGAAAAGATAGATTTGACATCGAAAAATCTCCAGTCGGTGGTGGAATATTAATAGCAATAAAGAACAATTTAATAAGTTCCTTATTAGAAATTCCAATTGCTGCTTCATTAGAGCTTATTTGTGTTAGGATTGTACTTCACAATTCCTGTGTATATGTCTTAAACGCTTACATTCCTCCGAAAAGTAACGTAGAAGTCTATGAGACCTTATCTAAGTCCATAGATTTTGTATTGGAAATGCTTAATAGTTCTGATGATATTATACTTTTAGGTGATTTTAATTTACCAGATTTAATATGGAATAACTCTGACGACGACACATATTTCTGTGCGTCTAACTCTAAATCTCGACAAGAACAGATTTTTGTTGACACTATATCATCTGACTTACAACAAGTAAGTTGTATTACTAATTGTCTGGAACGACAACTTGACTTAGTATTTACTACAGATAGTAACAATGTTGTAGTTACAAATTCGACGAATGTTCTAATGGACATTGATGCATATCATCCGCCTCTAACAATATTTTATCAATCTGATAGAGCGAATATCATTAATAGTAAATCTGCAGACAAGGCTTATGAATTTAATTTTAAAAAAGCCAACTTTTCATTGTTAAATGAATTGTTGTCTGCTAAAATTGAAATAATATCAGACTATATTAATGATAATGAACTTGATGTTGCCATAAATTATTTTTACCATGAACTCTTTTCCTGCATAGCACTATCTGTACCATATAGCCTTAAGTTCACTAAGATCTCATCGTATCCCTGGTACACAAAGGAATTGAAGATGCTACGTAACTCTAGGAATAGAGCATGGAATAGATATGTCAGCAGTCAAGACCCAAGTGACCTAGAAACATACAACAAATTGTTTCTGGAATTCCAGTCTATATCTAAAATTCTTTACACTGAGTATATTGATAAAATGAAGATACAAATTTTATCAGATCCAAAAAAGTTCTGGGGTTTCATCAATACTAAAAAAAAGAGCGATGGTTTTCCTGCTTCTTTTAAAAATAATGATGGATTCACTAGCGACCCTAATGTCATATGTGGCCTATTTGCAAGCCTGTTTAAACAATCATTCTCTAATGATTCTTTTATAACCGATGTTAATTATTTTGATTACATGCGTTCTGCTCCTAAAACTTCATTAGTCTCTATATCATTTTCTCCGGAGCAGATTTTGCAATATATTTCGACGATTGATGATGATTTTAGTTCTGGACCAGACGGTATCCCGGCAACAGTTATAAAGAAATGTGGTACTTCGTTATGTAAACCACTTTGTTCCATATTTAATAAATCAATAAATGAAAGTAATTTCCCAATATTTTGGAAAAACTCATTTATAAGCCCAATTTTTAAAAAGGGGTGTAAAAATGATGTAAATAACTATAGGCCAATCGCTAAATTGTCATCAATACCGAAATTGTTTGAACGTATTGTATATGATCAAGTTAAAATCCACTGTAGAGATGTAATTACCACACGTCAGCACGGATTTGTAACCGGAAGATCCACAGTATCTAATCTATTAGACTTCACTTCATTTGCAATAAGTTCAATAGAATCAGGAAAACAAGTCGACTGCATTTACACAGATTTCAGTAAAGCTTTCGATAAACTTCCTCATAACTTAATTTTATTCAAACTAAAGGTACTGGGATTTCCCGAATTCTTTGTTAAGTGGATAGGATCCTATTTATCTGATCGGTCATATCAAATACGATTCAGAAATAATTTATCTTCGCCATTTATTGCAACATCTGGGGTACCCCAGGGTAGTCATCTTGGTCCACTGTTATTTATACTGGCTATTAATGATGTGATATACAACATTAAGTACTCGCATTTATTAATTTTTGCCGATGATATGAAAATATATAAATCAATAAATGACGATAAGGACGTTCATATACTTCAGTCCGACTTAAAATCATTTGAAACGTGGTGTTGTAAGAATAACTTGATTCTTAATCCAGAAAAGTGTCAAGCCATGACATTTTCTCGAAAAAGAAATAAACTAGAATACAACTATTCACTAAAAGAGAAAATTTTAAATCGGGTGCACGTGGTGAAAGATCTTGGTGTGTTTGTCGATACAAATTTATCGTTTAATTTACATATTGAAAATATATGTAAAAAAGCCTCATCATTACTTGGTTTTATCAAACGATGGGCTAAAGAATTTAATAGTCCCCTTACAACTTTGACTCTATATTGCACTCTGGTTCGTTCACAATTAGAATATGCAAGTCAAGTATGGTCTCCTTTCTACAAGGTACATAATGACCGAATCGAAAGGATACAGAAAAACTTCGTACGTTTCGCTCTCAAGGGTTTAAATTGGATGGATAACTTACATCTTCCTCCATACGTAGATCGTCTGAAACTACTAAATTTAAAGACTCTTGACGAGCGCAGACAGATTGCCGATATTATTTACATACATCAATTAATAACCGGTAGACTTGATTCACCCGAGCTTCTTAACTATATTAGTTTTAACCATAATCGTAGAAGTAGCAGACATCGTGATGTTCTTTTTTATGTACCTTATAGTAGAACTAATTATGTAGCTGCTTCACCCTTCAATCGAATGTGTAATTTAGTTAATAATTGTCCACAGTATAATATAAATCTGTCAAAAAATCAACTCAAATGTAGATTTAAACTATAATGTAACAAATGCATGTGTTGTTCACGAGCCCAACTAATTTAGTGGGTAAATATTTTCCAGCATTATGCTGTGAAAGTGCAAGCTAGCTGTATTAGCTAAAACTCGATTATTATTAAAAAAAAAAAAAAAAAATGTTTGTACTTGTTTCAAAAAATAAAAGTTTTACTGCATTCTCAATATATTTATATAAAAAATGTCTTTAATTTTTATTTTCAGATGTCAAAAGCAAATTTTCATTACCTAATTACATCGTAGTTCATTATATATTTTTTCTAACTGATTAAGAAGCTCAGATAATGCGTCTCATCGAAGAAATAAAAATAAAATATCATGTAGTAATTTTATTTTATGTATTAATTTATTATATACGTAGTTTAAATAAAAAATTGTGCATAAATTTAGATGAAACAAGCGCAATTCTTTTTGGTAATAAAACAACTACAAATGTAATTATTTCAACTACATTTTTTTTTGGGTGCACTCCTTTGAAACATATGCATTCATAGAAACGATAGAAACTTGCGATAAAGCCAAAGTTTTGCATGATACTTGAAGTGTATACTCAAAACATGTCAATCACGTGCATGTCATTATTATAACCAGTCAGTGCCTGGCAAACTCATTGTAGCGCAAGAACCTGGGGTGAAACGTGGTCATGTTTTCACTCAAAACACATACACGCTATTTCAATGGCATGGAATGGAATCAAATGGATTTGTTGACGTCGACAGATATGAAATACGCACAGAACTGGGGCAGGTTTTATACAAAATATACACTTTTTATTGTATACTGTTCTACAAAATGTGCCCTGTGATTATAATTTCTAAATAATTCAAGGATTGTGATTTGAAGTGTAGTTTCAGTTTTTTTTTCTATAAATTATTTTAATGAGTAAAAAATATGTTTACGCTTTTGTCATTATTCATTATATTTAACAAAAAATAATTATTTTGAATGACTAGGCAGACGTTGAACGTAGCCAGATGGAAAAAGTTCCTTGAAGACAAATACATTAAAGTAATGAAGAAATCTTTGAATTTTTCTCTCAAGATCTTGTCGCTTAAATTCCCACTTAGACAATGCTTTAAAGACAAATATTGCATCAAAAAAATTCATCTTAGCAAAGGCCACATAAAAAGATACTGTTCCGGGTCGAGTAGGGTATAGCTTATTTAAAATACATCCTTTATGAAGAATCACAAACTAAAGCCTATTTAAATAAACCAAATCTGACTCTTATTAAATAACGAGATAGGAAATCTAATTATTGAACATTTTATCTAAATGAAATGTATATTTTTAAAACACCCATCGATTGTCATTATTACTCAAAAATAATTTGCCAAACGTCAAAAATTTCACATTCGCCCCTTTGTTATGATAATGACGATATGTCATTATAGTTATATCAAGGATATTATAAAAATATTGCAAATTTTTTTTTTACAAATTAACCAACGCTCAGGGGATGCCCCTTTCATGCAAAGCACAGTGTTGATCGTAAGAAGGGATGATAGGTTAAAAGGAGGAAGGAAATATAGAGTAGTGTCGGTGAATGTTTGTTTGCCAATATCAAAAATGTTGGAAAAACGGACGCAGGGAGATTTTTCCACAAACGTATCGTGCGACTGAAGAACGAATTTTCTCGATATTGCGTGGTTCTGTTGAGAGCCGAGTGAACTACGAAGGGGTGGGCTTGGTTTGACGTAGAACAAGAGAACACACGACCTGGGGGAATCAGGCCATGTATTTCCCTCGAACACTCACCATTGTAATACCAATAAAACAGGCTTCCACACTCAACGGTCCTTCGGTGCTCAAGAGAACCAATAGACGATGAAATATTTTCATCCCCTATTAAATATATCGCACGTTGTTGGATTCGGTCCAGGAACTCCAAGGAGGATTTTGAGGCCCCTGCCCAAATGTGCGAATTGAATTCCAATTTAGTCCGTATATAGGTAGTGTAGACAGTGCGCAAGTCAGCAGGAGTGAAGTATGTTTTACACCGTTTTAAAAACCGAGGTACTTGACCGCTTCTTTCGACACATTAAATATGTGATCATTCCAACGGAGATCACATTGAATTGATATGCCCAGAACGTCAAGAGCAGATGACTGCGCAATATCCACTGTACCCATATTGAGAGGAGGAGCAAATCCATTCTTTAGTGAGATAACAGACAACATTGGGTCTTGCTTGCACTAAAATCTACTCTATTTGAAACACCCCATTCGGAGATTGATTTAAGGTCATTATTGAGTGTGTCATTCATAGTGCGTCTAATACTCTCAATCTCCAAAGAGTTTGGGCGCTTGTTGAACGAATATGAATGACAAATATTACTGTCATCTGCAAAGAAATGAATTGGGTTCTGGGTCACTGAGAGAACGTCATTGATAAATACCAGAAATAGTGACGGGGATAGGACGGAACTCTGCGGAACTCCGAATTGATGGAATGTTGTTCTGAGAACACACCATCCATCGCAACTCGTATTGAACGACCTTGGAGAAAACACGATATCTATCGAATAAAATATTCACCGACACCATATGCAATTAGTTTAGAAACGATTGCTTTATGCCACACTCGATCAAAAGCCTTGGAAATATCGGGAACAACAGCCTTGCTCTCCCCGAAAAGGTGAACACAATTATTCCACTCTTCGGAGAGGACCGCCATCAAGCCACCTGTGGATCTGGTCCTCCGGAAACCGTATTGTCGGTCACTGAGCAATTCATCCAAAATGTTTAAAAAACTTAAAAGTTTTCCTCTTGAATGTACATAATATAAACCAAAAGGTTGAACATTTATAATTCATACATTTTTCAACTATTCAGGTAAATAAAAATCAACCAAAAGGTTGAAAATTTAAATTTAAATGATTTATGGTCCAGTAAAATAGTGAAAATATATATTAAAGTTAAGAAATTCAATTTTATAGTTGAAATACATACATTTTTCAACTACACAAGGTAAATAAAAATTAATCAAAATGTTTAAAAATCGGTTTGAAACCAACAAAAAAAACGAGTTGGGAAAGTAAGGTCACATGGGTAAGTTCGGTCACATGGGGCGGATTTTTATAGTCGGTCGGGCCCGACTATGGAATACCCTACACCTTTGGTGAGGATATTAATGTGGGATATTTAATTGCATACCTTAATTTTAAAGTTTTTAATTAAGCTGAACCTCCCCACCCTCAGGATATTATTCATATCTCAGAAATTTACGTCTTATATCCCCATAAATTAAAAAATTTATATAAAAGTATAAACAACTAAAAAAAAAATTGAAAAAAAATATATTTGGGCGGACAACGTCTATATTTAAAATTTTGAAAGGCTAATATTTCATAGATTTGATTTTAATAATTTACGGATCAAATTTTCACTATGAAAACCCGGGAAATAATGAAAAAAAAAGTGGGCGGATCACGCCCATTTGGACCACATATTTTTAGGTGAATAATAACAATATGTTTAAATTTTATACTTATATCTTGAATACTTTTCGAGTTATTGGTTCCCAAAAAGTTATATATAAGTGACTTGTATGGGAGGTGGGCGTGTCCGTTGACCGATTTGGCTCATTTTCAAACTCATTTTCAAACTCAGACAGACAGACGGACATGGCTAAACGGACTCGAGTAGTGATGCTGATCAAGAATATATATACTTTTCCTTACCGGACACGCCTACTAAGGGGCGTTACAATATATGCACAAAGTTAATATACCCAGTACCTCATAGGTGTAGGGTATAAAAAAAATTATATAGGTTGAAAAAATGAACCTGAATTTTTGATCGTGTATTCCATGTCAGCAACGTGTATCCATTTCGCACAACTTTCACCTACTTAAACCGAATTCAATAATCGCACCATTCATATTTTATACTGAGCAGCGTATGAATCACTAGGTAAAACCGATCCATGTAAAAGTATTCTATGTAAATGGTCGCAACCTCTAACTTTCGCAGTTATTTTAAAAACATTTTGAATTACAGAAAAATGCGCGGCAGCACGATTGAGGACAACGACGTACAACAAAACCGCTGCCAGTAGATTTCTGATCGTCCGCAATGTTGCCGTCACCGGCACCGCCATCACAGCCCCTGATGCACATATTTAAGCAGTAATCGCGAATATCCTTGGAATTATTTATTACTGCTGCTGCTGCTGCTGCGACAAAAACATGAATCCGACAAATCATCACAAATGAAGCACAACATTTGTGGGGGCCGGAGGAACGGATGGAGCATGATGAGCACGAGTTGTCGACGGGGGCGGAAACGGAAATGCGCATTGTTTTCCAACATGAAATGATGCTGACAATGCATGGTTCTGATGTGTGTTGTGAATTTGCTCATTGTGCATGATGTATGGAACAGCACAGCGCGCACATAGACGAACGACGCGAACGAACGAACTAAATGATTGATGGTGACTGAAATTAATCATGAAATGATACATTGAGCAGATGCAAAAACGACAGAATATTAAAACAGAACAACGAGTATCACTCTTTGAGTCGAGGTGGTACCAAATTAATGACTATGTGATGCATGGGCAACCGGGCCAGGGCGAATGAGCAACTCTCAGCATTCGAAGCACTTTTCATGATTATTGCAAATTAAACTCAATACATTCTGTGGCAGTCCTTAAAGATTTTAAATTCAAACTGTTCAATTCCAACTCAAAACTCATCCTCCCCCGTTACCTTCATTTCTAATCTTCATCATTTAGGGATTTCGTTTCATTTATTTATCTGCTGCTGCCCAGCTGTATTGTTCCCAAACACAGCGTGCTTTCAATAACATTAAATCAAATTAAATTCTACTCATCGCCAGGCCAAAGCATACAAAACAGCAGAATCTAGCAACAAAAGTGGCAGCGCTCAGCAGGACGTCGCACGTTGTCCTGCGCTTATTTGAGCCAACGGAATAGCATCGGTTATCACTTTGCAGCTGCCAAGCGCTGCGCGCAAAGGTCAACTAAATTAATGCCAAAAAGTTTTTCGTCCCTCTCTCTGTGGCAGTATTAGGGCAGACGGCGCAACAGTGACAGCTGCTAAATGGGAAACATTGCTAGTGTATAAAATATACATTAAAGTCCCGGTCGCCTTGTCAGGTTGGTCTTCCCAGTCCAGTCCACAGTCCATTCCAATGCGGTTCACCTGCAGAATTCGGAGGAGAAAGTCATGTGACATGCCTGCAATCTGACTCGTCGTTACGTGCCCTACATAAATATACAAAAAGCAATAAAAAAATTAAATATATATTTATTTTTGTATCTGCCAAGAACAACAAGACGATGATGAAAATGAAGAAGCAGAGGATGACATTAAGCAGCGAACGACATTTCGCCGTTAGATTGTAGGTGGTACTTTCGAAATGGCATCGTCACGAATTTTGACAACTCATTTTGTATTTGTCAGGCGATGGGAGGCAGGCAGGCTTATGGCATGTGTACTGCTGTCGTTCAAGTTAATTGTATTAAGCAATTCTATATAAATAAAAAAAAATGAATATCTTTTTTTTTTTTCAGTTAAATATTATTTGACCTAAAGTTCATTGTAATTAGAATAATGTTTAATATTATAAATACTTTTTTAATTATTTCCACAAATATTAAAATTGCCATAGGAACACGGAGAAAATTGTTTACGATGATTTATGAATAAGATGTTTATAAAACATGTTTTCTTCTAATTTTGTTATTTATGAGTTATATTCATGAATTATGTATAATTCTAAACATTAGAGTGGATCGACATTTTCCCTAAGTTGTAATAGTGCTTAAAAGTTACATTGTGGTGCTAGAGTTTACCACAAAAAATTTGAGTCGAAAAAAAAATGTCTTGTGTTCGCGCATTGCAGATGAAGTTAAAAAACACTTTAAATCCATATTTTTATTTTTTTACCATCTACATAAAGTTTTTTTTTTGGATCGTAATAGACTCAAAAAATTAGATATTGTATCTATTAATTTTGAATAAAATCTTATGCTCGCGCATCGTCCTTGAAGTTAAAAAAGTACAGAAAAATCGACATTTTCTCTGGTTAAACCATTCTAAAATCGGCATGGGTGGTTATTTTTACATGCATTTTTATACCCTACACTAAGAGTGAAAGGGTATATTCAGTTTGGTACGCCGTTTGTAACACCCAGAAGGAAGCATCTCCGGTATGGAAAAGTATATATATTCTTGATCAGCATGACCTCCTGAGTCGATTTAGCGATGTCCGTCTGTCCGTCTGTCTGTCTGTCTGTTGAAATCCCTACTACTTTTAAAATTGAAGAGCTAGATAAATGAAACTTATAACTTAGATTACTAATATACCTACGCTGTATGTGCGATCGGTCCATTGTGATCTATGATCCGACCACTTATGTTCAAATACCTCATATAAAATGTACATAAAATGATCAATTCTTACGTATACGTGCTTAGGTAAACTTTTTTGGTCAAATATATATTGATGTCATGCTCAAATACATGATAATAATGTTTTCCGGCGAAAAGACTTGTGGTTCACAAAAAAAAATCGAAATTCGGTATTTGTAAATATGGGTATCAAATGAATGGAAATTCTTCAGCGATTGAATGTTTGTAGTTATTTTCAGGATTCGTATACCCTGGTGACCTATATATCACTTTGAATGGTAACCACACATATGTGTAGGGTATTTATAGTCGGCTTAGACCGATTATAATTTTGATAATCCTAACTATCATAATTACACCTACTTTAAAATTTCCCATGTGATCTAACCTTCCCAACTGGTTTTTTATATAATATTAGGTGTGCTGAATCCAAATTTGTTAATTTTCATTTTCTATCATGTTAAGTTTTAAAAAAAAATCCTAAAGTCTGGTGCTTTGTCAATTGCACAATTTTTTACATAATGGTCGTAGAATTTCTCTCAATCAATTTCAGTAAAAAAAAACATCGTCCTGTTCTTGCGCATTGCAACCGAAGATAAAAATTATCTTTATGAAGTATACATTTATGTTATGGGTAAAAAAAAGTGTGTGTTGGATCAGAATAGGCTCTAAAAATTAGATTTCAAATCTATAAACGCCCTCCCAAAATTTCATCATTCTTAAAACAAATATTGTGGCTGCGACTGGTTCTTGAAGTTGAAAACATCAAAAAAAAAATCGTATTTTTTTTTTGATTTTTTAATTGTATAATTGGCAAAGCACCAGACTGTAATATTTTTTTTTCAAAAACTTTACAGGATAACAAATTTTCATTCAGCACACATAAGAATATATATATTGGAACAGTTTAACTCAAGAAAATGTTAATTTTTTGTACTTTTTCAACTTTATGGACGTTGCGCGTGCATACGATTTTATTCAAAATTTATGAAATTTTAGAAGGACATTAATAGAGGCAGATCGATATTTTATCTGGAACCAATAAATAGTTATAGCGAAAAACGAAAGATTCGCCCTTTTGGCATGACAAGATTTTCAATTTTTCGAATTTTTGTTATTTGCAAGAAAATATTTTTAAGTAATGATGCAGATCGATAGGTGCTTTAAAACAAATATTAAATGCCTTTACACCAATTTAAATTTTAAACTTTTTATTTTTATAAAAAACTAAAAAAAAATTAGAAAAAAATAATTGGCGGACCACGCCTATATTTAAAATTTTGTAAGGCTAATATTTCATAGATTTGATTTTTATAATTAACGGATCAAAGTTCCACTATGAAAATCTGGGAAATAATGAAAAAAAAAATGTGGGCGGATCACGCCCATTTTTGGACCAAAAAATTTTAGGTGAATTATAACAATATGTTTTGAATATTATAACTATATCTTGAATACTTTTCGAGTTATTAGTTCCTAAAGAGTTATATAAAAGTGACTTGTATGGGAGGTGGGCGTGTCCGTTAACCGATTTGGTTCATTTTCAAACTCAGTTCCTACTTTTGGCTATAATATATTGAGACGAAATTTCATCGCATTCTGATCAGTACTTCTCAAGTTATTATGTATTCGGACAGCAAGACGGACAGACAGGCAGACAGACAGACAGACAGACAGACAGACAGACAGACAGACAGACAGACAGACGGACATGGCTACACGGACTCGTGTTGTGATGCTGATCAAGAATATATATACTTTTCCATGCCGGACACGCCTCCTAAGGGGCGTTACAATATATGCACAAAGTTAATATACCCTGTACCTCATAGGTGTAGGGTATAAAAATAACGTAAAAAATTGAAAAAAAACTAAATCTGCCACTCAATGCATTTTGCCAATTGTTTGTTGTTTTATTTGTTGGTACAAAACACCCAATTTGTACCGACTGGACCTTGAGCCCGTTAAGACAATATCTTAAGACAATATCTTAAGACAATATCTTAAAAAAACTAATTTTTAAATTACTTCAAACTTTAAAATTTGATTTCCCAACATTTTTAAAAATGCATATTCATCCCTTTGGCATGACAGTGACGATTTAAAGATTTTTGTAAATGAATATTTGGCATTTTGAAAATGTATTTGGTGACTTTTCGTTCTACAACGACGATATTATACTTAAAACATGAGTAAACATACGCATAACTTTATTCAATTAATCATAAAAATTGATTTTTACCAAAATCATATATTTTGAATAAATACCAAATCAATGTGATTACTTATTCTTCGCTGGATATCATGATAAATTTTTGCAAAATTAATGCGTATATGACATGATTTATGAGAATATTTCTCTCCGTGAAGAATAGTCTCAGGATAAATTGTATTGCGAAGAATTTTGACTTATCTTATAGATGAATTGTCTCGAAAAATAATTGCTCAGAGGAAGAATTATTTGGTGTAGAATTGTGTCGACGGAGATTTGAACGGTGATCTCGGTAAAGAATAGGTAAAGAATTATTGGGAAAAACTAGTCTCGTGCAGATTTGTGTCAAGTGGAAAAGTGGTAGAAAAGTCTCGAGGATGAATTGTATCGGGTAAGAATTGTTCCGTAAAGGTATTGTCTTTGTCAGGAATTGTTTTGTGAAAGAATTAATAGTTAAAATAGACTCGTGATAGATTTTTCCGGGGATGAGTTGTTCCATTAAAGAATTGTCTCTGGTAGGAAATGTTTTGGAAACGAATTGGTACGCATAAATTGTCCTAAAAAGAATTATTTCAAGAGGAATTGTCGGGAAATTGTCTTGGGAAAGAATTGTCTTGGATAAGAATGTCGGAAGTACCAGGATAGAATTGTGTAGTAGATGAATTTGTCGTGAAGAAATAATTCCGAGAAAGGCTTGCCTGAAAAAAAATTATGCCGCTAAATTTTTATTTGGCATGAATTGTTTTGGGAAAGAATTAACAGGGATATGTTTTCTCGTCAAATATTTTTCCGGGGATGAATTCTTCTACGAAAGTATTGTCTCTGGGAAGATATGTTTTTGAAAAGAATTGGCATAATTGATATAAAATGTCCTGCGAAGAATTGGCTCAAGAGGAATTGTCCGGCGAAAATTGTCTTGGAAACAAATTGTCCAGAGAAGAACGTCCGGAGTTTAAATGTTTCGAGGCAGAATTGTTCCGAGAACGAATTGTCTGAATATAAATTGCGAAATGTTCCTATAAATAATTGCCTCGGGAAAAAGATGTCCGGAATATATTTTTTCGGAAAATAAGTATCCGGGGAAAGAATAAGAAGAATTGTCCAATGAAAAAATTTTCCGGGAATCGTTATGAGAAAATACTGAACGCGGATGAATTGCCTCCAAAATGAATTCTCCCAAGAGGATTATTGGGAAATAATTGTCACAAGGTAGAATTTTCCAAGATGACGTGCTCTGTGAAATGAAAATAGTTTTTTTTAATTTAGTTTGCAACAAATATGCTTTCCACAGTTAATATTTTCATCTAATCTCAAAGTGCTGTGACCTACAGTTTAAGCACTAACCAGAAGAGCGACCGACGCTACAACCGATGCTTTATCTTATCTCATTCAGTTTTTTTTATATAATAATATGGAAACATAATCAGTTTATTTAAAAGTCGATAGCAAGTTTTGAAAATGAGCTCCTCAATTGTATTGGAAAAGAATAGCTCCAAGAGGAATTGACAATTATTGCACAGAAAAAAATAATCGACGTAAATACAGCAACCATATATAATTAAGTTACCATTGGCTGTTCTAGCAACGAGTTCTAGTGTATTTTTCAAACACATTCGGTCCAAAAATATACCAATTAAGGATTTTGCATAAATAGCAAACTATTGATTCGCTATGATCGAAGTTTTTAAAGTATTTTTATTATCCCTACAGTATTTATAATTCTCATAATAATAATAATATTAATAGTTTGGCGCCTGTATAGAAGTTCAGCCGAGCTCTCTCCACCATTTGAGCTGTGCGTGTTATATTTGTACTTAAATTGGTGGGACCTATAGTTTATTGTTTATATAATCAACGGCGAGTGAGAGCTTTTCATAGGAAATGTTTTACTCTCGTAGGTTTGCCATTTACTGCCGAGAGGTAGCGTCGCATAGAAAAATGTTTTCTATGAAAAAGATGTTGGCAGTCGCTGGGGATCGAACCGGGGACCTTTCGGCTCGTAGTCGAACGCACTAACCAGACGAGCTACCGACGCTACTCATGCAGTTAATTAAAAAATAATGTTATAAATTTTTGTGAAAGTACATAAAATATACTTTTCTGATGATGAAGTTGGAAGCATAATTAAATATGCAACCACCCCACGTGGTGGTTACCTTGACGTGGTGTGGGGGCTTAAGTTACAATGACTCAATAAGGCTAAGCTGACGGAAACTTTTTTTTTTTTTTAAGTTTCTGGTAGGGTCACCCTTGTCAGACAGGCTTGTGATGAGTAATGAACTAAATACTACCATAGTCTTTTTTATTGGTGGGGTGGCAGACTCTAAAGAAACCCCTATACCACCGCGATGGGTCAACATAAAGATTTAACTACTCCAGGTGGTACCCACAAAAGTGGCAATCCACCCGCTTCGGCGGGTGGATCGCAACCAACCCTGGTACGATGAACCTCTCTGCTCCTGTAGCAGGGGGTTCATCGTGCCCCTCCATCTCCCAAATTTATGAGACAGCTAGGAATCTAGAGGAGGATAACGACAACGCAGCGGTTCCCATACAAGTAGAGGAAAGTGTCGGTTCGGCTATGCCTACGACTAATCCTCCACTGTATGGCTGCTCGACAGTGTTGTTTCCTCTCAGGGCTCCTTTCTGTCACGTATTTGGAAACATGGGTCGATCAAAGGAAAGTGGTGTCTTACCAGCATCTAATCCTAGAGAGACCGACACCCAACTGGAAGCTAAACTTCCATTGGAGACCGGACCCGGATCTCTGAATACGGAGGTCAGGTTGTCCGATGCCCAGGTGAGTAGGAGAAGGAAGAATAAAGCGAAAGATCGCAAAGAGGCTGAAAAGGCTAAAGGCGACGCTGGAGCTTTCTCTTCCCCAGCTACCACAGCAAAACGCGATAGATCGGTGGAGGTTACTCCGACTGAAGCCGGACCATCCGCTGCTGCTGTTGTGGCTGCCGATGCACCTGAGAAGCGCAATGGCAAGAAGTTTAAAACCTTCACTGCTACTGTGAAACCCCGTAACTCCCAGAACTCGACAGTTTCCAGTGATATTGCTTCAACAAGCAAGAGCACTGGTGCTTCATGTTCCGGATCGGCTGCGGATGAACTGCCTTCAACATCCACTGGCAGAGGTAGGCTAGCAGTATCATATCGTGATGCTGCTCGCAAAGCTCTTCCGGTTGCGATTATTGGCAAATTGGGGAAGGAGCAAAAGATGAATGATGCAGAAGTAAAACACTGCACCGATCATCTTTGGCGGCTAGTCAGCACCGGCGGTGTCAGTGCAAACGCAAAAGGCTATGAGACGAGTGATGGCATCATGAAGATGCTATGCTCGTCTCAAGCCAATTTCGATTGGATTGCCACAGCCGTTGCTAAAATCCCCTCCTTGGGCAAATCGCGCTTCGCTGTTTTCAGCGGAGACGAACCCAAACGCAGGCGAGCAATATGCTGGATACCTGGTCCTATCAGGAAAACAGCGGAAGTGTTTGCCTGCCTACGTGCTCAGAACCAGGGCATCGAAACGAACGGATGGAAAATCTATAGCCATAAACCAGAGCGAGGTCCGGAGGACAAGGAGGGCTCAACCCTGGTTGTTGGCTTAGACCAGAAGTCGTTAGATGTCATGCTATCTAAGTACGACAACCATCTAAACTTATTCTTTGGACGGATCAAATTCCGAATCAATTCCAAATGAATAGGCATATGATGAGAAACGAGTTAATTATCCTGTCATGATATTTACTCAGATAAATCTGCAACATTCTAAAGCTGCTACCGCTTTACTAGGTAAGCGGCTCTCCATGTTGCATACATTACCTCACATCACAGCTATTCAAGAACCATGGGTGTATAACAAACGCATCTGTGGTCTTAGTGAACTACGTGGTGA